>CM052799.1:104118452-104141781 GCA_028533885.1 Nasua narica | reverse complement strand
AAAAAAAAAGTGATGATGGGAACTTCAACATCACTCAGCCCCCTTTGCCCACTGTCATTCTAAAAGGCAATATTCCTGCTTGACAGCTCTCTATGTGTACACTGAGATACAAGCCATAATCCAAGGGAATATTCTTCATGAGCAGGAAACTGATGTTAAGGGACCTAATTGCTAGAACTGAAAACAATTTTGGAAATATTTATGGAATCATGTAATCAGTAAATCAGCAGGGGCTCCTTAGTTTAAAATGCCTTGTCTTAACTCATGTGTTTATTTTTTTCCTGGAGGAAGTTACCTTAGAAATAAGGTTTACGGGACCATAATCATTAGCAAATTTTTAAAATGTTATATAAAAAGATGCGTTTTCAAAATTTCAATAATCTGTTGTCATTTTACTAATTGCTTGCTCTATCTCAAGTTATTGTGTATCTCAGATCAAGACCCAGTTATAATTTTTATACATTACCCTCAATGTGTGGGATTTGAACTAGGTACTATGTTACACCTGAGATAACAATTTTAAATGAAATGTTTTTTTTTTAATTCAAAAAGCAAAACAATCATATCTCTTAAAAATCTTTCTCTTTGAGACTTAACCTTTTGTAATATAGCAAGAATAATCTATATAAAGAAACATGAAGTACTATATACATAAAATGAATACATTTTTGACCACTTATTTTCTACAACTATTTGAATTCCTCCAATATCTATATGTCCTAAATGATTTTTTTAGATCCCATATACAAAACAAACAAGACAGTCCTTCCTTACCAGAAAGGAAAAAGAAAATGTACTAAAATTACTTTCATTCCATAGATGGACATTATGAAGACTATTTTGACATTCTCTGGGAAATTAATTCTTGGCAACTCTTAAGATTAAATAAATTTCCTATTTAAATAAAAGAGTAGCTGATAGAGCCTTGGCCTTTAAACACAAATAAAAGAAAAATACTCCTAAGACTAATCCTCCTAATGTGTTATTGCTTGATTTGTTTAGGATTATGTAAACAAAATTTGGTAGGAATAAATCAAAAAATGCACAATATTTAAATCCCTGAGTTGGGTAAAAGTGAGGCTCATCCTGAACTTCTTTGTACTACACTATCCCAGGGCTATTTTTTATAGTTTAATTTGATTTAAAATAAAAATCCCCTTTTCTCCAACCTATTTCCTAACATCTGCTTCTCTAGAAAGCTGGAGCAACTGCTGTTTCTGCAGGACCTCCTTCCAGATCTCAGGGTGAATGTAAACATCTATAGTCAGTGTGAAGTGCAATTCTGTAGCTCAAAATCCTATCATACCTATATTTGTATACCCTTTTTAGAAACAGGTTTCTGTATGTTCTGAGGATTGAATGCCTTCTATTGCCTTGGCCTCAATTATTTAGTTAAAAGCTTTATAAACTGCCTGGCAAACTGTCCTATTCCTAGGACTTGCCTTGCTCTTATCAATTCCTCTTAAGTGGATTAGGGACATATTCTTAAGTATTTCTCTTAGGTTTAATGCTTTTTATACTGTGTGACATGCTTCTTTATGCAGATCGTTAGCCTCATGATTTCCAAATATTGTACCTTGTAAAGTCCTAGTCTATTGGTATTTTAGCTACTGGAACACTCTGTGAAATCACTTTAAACCATATGTGTCACCTACTTACTTGTACTAAGGTCTGTTTTTGTCACTTCCCATAGATATAGTTTTTGCTTGACTAACTGGATTCTAAAGCAGGAACTGTTTTTTTTTTCTTTTTTCAGAAAGCAGAGATTATTTATAATGCCTGAACTCTAAATCATACCAACTTCCATTTTATCCTACAGAAAGTAATTGAACAAAGTCTAAGTCTCAAGATATGCCAATCCCTGACTATGCATATGCATCCTTTCAGACATCCATGGAACGTGAAAACAACCGTTTCTCTTAAAATAGCTTTTTCAAATATTAGAGTATTTCTCTACAAGGCTATGAATTTTAGTGTATGAACTGTGAGCTTTTAAGTAAAAACACTATTATATGGACATATTATTCATAGTATTACTCTCTCTAATGGCATTTTTCTTGTGGTGCGAAATAAATTGGACGGTTTTAAAGATCATGTACCTGAACCAAGTAGCAATAAAATAAGACAACACAAACTTGCAACTGTCTTACTGGGTTTTAATTGTATTCTATCAAGTAATAGGAATCCATTCAGGGAAACAGAAATGGTAATAGGTATTTCAAACAGAGAATTTAACAGAGGAATTGATTACACAGGTGTTGGAAGAAGAAAGAACCAACAAAATCTGTCAAGGAATCTCAGGTTTAGTAACAGCAGGAAACAGCTTAAACCACCAGAACTGGAGAAGTAAAAGAAGGAAGAGGTTCTTATGCTTTTACATAAGGCATATATAGGTAATGTGTGGCTACCAGCAGAAGCACCTTCCGGCGCAGACCCTGGAAGGGCCAGCCCTGCATGTCAGCTTCTTAAACCACTGAGATGACATCAGCATGCATGGCTAGCTGGGTTGATGCTGAAGCAGAATAAAGCTGGAGCCTGCAGACACTAAGCTAGCTCCCTTACCGTCTTCCATCACCAGTCACTTGCCATTGCCTCTGTGCTCAAACTCTAAAAGGAAGTCCTCTAGAAAGGAAGTCTGGAAATGTCCTTTGCATATGAGTAGATCCACTAGGGTGAGGGAAGGGCTGAGTGATGATATGTAAATAATGATATACAATCAATACATATAGAAAATATGTAAGTAACCATTATACCATTTATGATTTGTAGGTAACTGGTAGATACCAATATATACAACTTAAAAACATGGCTTTCTAGAATATAATATGTTGAGCATGAAGTTCAAATTCCATAGCTTGGGGTACAGGAATTTTCATTTTATGCTTATCACATATTTCTTCCTTATATCCTTTCATGATTACAGTAATCTTATCAGGTCAACTTTTTTTTTTTTAAGATTTTATTTATTTATTTGACAGAGATCACAAATAGGAAGAGAGGCATGCAGAGAGGGGGAAGCAGGCTCCCCACTAAACAGAGAGCCCAATGTGGGGGCTGATCCCAGGACCCTGAGATCATGACCTGAGCCTAAGGCAGAGGATTTAACCCACTGAGCCACCCAGGCACCCGCAGGTCAACTTTTCTTTATGCTCAAGTGTGCTCATTGATAACATATTAAATATCATTAGCAAAAGTACTATTAAGATAGAGCGAGTTAAAGTTAAAAACTAGGTAATTTAAAAACCAAAAAGATGTTTATATTTTCCACAGAATGTCCTTTCCCATTTTTTTTAATTCAGAAAGTAAAATATGTATTATTTTACCTGTTCGAAGAAAATAAATTGAGTAGTATTGAAGCTAACTTCATGTTCAAAAATGTTTACATATTTTCAAATGAACTTGTTTTTAAAAGAATCTGTATTTTAGTAATTTTTCAAACTACTTCTCTGAGAAAATTAAAAACTTTAGAATGCTGTACATCCATTTTCACTAATTAAAAGGCTCAAATAAATTATTTATTTTTGCTGAGGAGTTGTTCAAATTATAAAGTGTCTCTCATCCCACTGCCTTCAAAAATCAGTGTGCTGTTGCATTATTCATCCAAATAGCATTTCAACAGATTAGCAGTTTAAGTAAGAATAAAATAGATTTTTTTAAATATTCCAAACAATTTGATTACACTGTTGGAGAGGCTTGTAAACATTACGGATTATGAGATTTTACTGCCATCTTCTGATGAAAGCACTTTATAAGGAAAGCACAATGTTTAGAAATTGTTCAAAAGACATTCTCAGAGTTTTACTTGTTCCTGGAGATGGAATACTGGAGTAATATATGTTAGTAACACACATATAACTTCCTTACTGCTCCATTTCCTCAAACATGTTATTACTATGGTGCTGATTTCCTTCTTGGCCATTTTAAACAAAAGAGTCAATATTCTCTGTTTTATTTGGAAAAAAATAATTGGAAAGATTTAGTCACGCTCCATTTTAAAATGGTAAATTTAAATATTACAACTTGATTTAGCCAATTGCAAAAAATTAGGAGGGTTTTCATCAGGATGATCTTTACTATATTTAACATAATGACCTTCAGGCTTATGCTTTTCTTTCTGAAAAATGTACTGTTCAAATTCTGTTTTTTTAATGTATAAAGTCTGAAGGAAAAGTTAATGAGATTATCATAAAATTTCTCAGATGATTATACTGGATACAATGCTTGGTTCTGCCATGAACTTATAGTATAATTTTATGCTAGTTATACTTAGGCCTCTAGTTCAAAGTGAGTTCAATATTTCCTAATAACCAGTTTCATAACATCATACCTATGCACTCCCGCATAAACTTCCAAGGTGACAAAACAACGGATTCCCCTTTGTCCCTCACCGAATTCTTTCCTTAACATTTACAGTTATAGGCTGAGATATAAGAAAGTTTGGCATAATTTGGGTTAGAAAACATTTAATGACTGAAAACCTGTACTCTGAAAATCCTAAAACATTTATAAAAAAAATGGAAGATGACACAAAGGGAAAGACATTCCGTGCTCCTGGATTGAACAAATATTGTTAAAATGTCTATTATACCCGAAGCAATCTACATATTTAATGCTATCCCTTTCAAAATACCAAAAGCATTTTTCACAGAACTAGAACAAATAACCTAAACATTTTTATGGAACCACAAAAACTCTAAATAGCCAACATAATCATGAAACAAACAAACAAACTGGAGGCATCACAATTCCAGACTTCAAGTTCTTCAAGTAGTGATGAGCACTGGGTGTTATATGCAACTAAGGAACCATTGAACACTACATCAAAAACTAATGATGTACTATATGTTGCCTATTGAATTTCAATAAAAAAATGGAAGTAATAAAAAACAAAACTGTGGTAATCAAAACAGTTTGTGATAATGACATAAAAATAAACATAGATTAATGGAACAGAATAGAAAGTCTGGAAATAAACCCACAATTATACAGTCAATTCAACTTCAACAAAAGAGGCAAGAATATACAATGAGAAAAAAATAGCTTAGCAAATTGTGTTCAGAAAACTGGACAACTATGTGCAAAACAATGAAACTGGACCACTTATACCATACACTAAAATAAACTCAAAATGGGTTAAATACTTTAATATGAGACCTGAAACAATAAAAATCCTAGAAAAGAGCTCAGGTGGTAATTTCTCTGACATTGGCCATAACAACATTTTTCTAGATAGGTCTCCTGAGACAGGGGAAACCAAAGCAAAAATACTTATTGAAACTGCATCAGAGTAAAAGCTTCTTCACATCAAAGGACATGACTAACAAAACTAAAAGACAGCCTACTGAATGGGAGAAGATATTTGCACATGACATATCTTATAAAGTATTAGTATTCCAAAACTAAAAAGAACCTATCAAACTCTACACCAAAAGAATAATCCAGTTAAAAATAGGAAGACATGAACAGACATTTCTCAAAAGATGACATATAGATGGCCAACAGACTCAAGAAAAGATGCTCAACATCACTCATCATCAAGGAAATGCAAACCAAAACCACAATGAGATATCCTCTCTCACCTGTCAGAATGCTAAAATTAATGACACAAAAACCAAAAAGGTGTTGGAAGGGGAACACTCTGGCCCTGCTGGTGGGAATGCAAACTGATGAAACCACTCCAGAAAACACTATGGAGGTTCTTCAAAAATTTAGAAGTAGAATTACCTTATGGTCCAGCAATTGTACTACTAGCACTTAACCAAAAGATACAAAAATATAGATTCAAAGAGACATATGCACTCTGAAGTTTATAGCAGCATTATCTATAATGCCCAAACTATGGAAACATCCTGAGTGTCCATCAACTGATGAATAGATAAAGAAGCATATATATGCAATGGAATATTACTCAGCCATAGAAAAAAATGAAATATGGCCATTTGCAACTATATGGGTGGATCTAGAGAGTATTATGCTAAGTGAAATAAGCCAAAGACAAATACCATGTAATTTCACTCACATATGGAATTCAAGAAAGAAATGAAGGGAAAAAAAAAAAGACAAACCAAGAAACACTCTTAACTATAGAGAACAAACAGATGGTTACCAGAAGGAAAGTGGGTGTGAAATTGTGAAACAGGTGAAGGACATTGAGAGTACAGTTACCTTGATGCACACTAAGTAATATATGGAATTGTTAAACCACTATATCATACACCTCAAATGAATATAGCACTGTATGTTACTACACTGGAATTTAAATTTAAAAAAATGGATGATTGATCATAGGCTTCAAGCTCTGACACTTATGAACTGTGACCACTTTAGTGGAGGGGTAGTGCCCAAACTATGGAATTAGAGCTTAATGTAAAGCTCATCAGAAATGTTGAAAATTCTCATTTTTAAAGCATATTTTATTTTGCAACTTTACCATTAGCTTTTTCCTTCAATTCTGTCTTATAATCTCCCTAGTGCTCCTTTATCTGTGGAACAGTGGTTTTAGAAAAATACTTCATATGTTAAATGTAATTGTGAAGATGGGTTCATTTATACTTTTCCTAAGTATATTTTTATTTTCTTAATTATGACACCTTAAAGAGTTGCTTTTAAATGTGGGGATTAGCTAGACATCCCACTTATGCACAAAGCACAGTGGTTTTTTTAGCCTTAAGATAGCAACATTAGACCAATGATGGTGACTAGCACATATCACATCACTGTGTAAATGACAAGTACTCCCTGTAGACACATCACAAAAAGCTCATTTCTTTGTCTGAAAGACACCCTAACCAGGAAAATGGTCTTGGTGAATGGAGCTAAATGAAAATCAATATTCTATGCATAAACTGCACAACCATATACAGTGACTCTAACTAATGTAGGATTCTGAGATTTTTCAAGTTTCTAAGCTTAACTGGTGCCTGAGGCAGATTTTTTTTCAGTGTTCCAAGATTCATTGTTCATGCACCACACTCATGGCTCCATGCAATACATGCCCTCCTCAATGCCCACCATCAGGCTTGCCCAACCCCCCACCACTCTCCCCTCCAAAACCCAAAACCTTTAGTTTGTTGCTCAGAGTCCAGTCTCTCATGGTTCACCTCATCCTCTGATTTCCCCAGTTTGGCCTTCCTTTCCTTCTCCCAACATCCTCCATGTTTTTCCTTATGCTCCACACATAAGTGAAACCATATGATAATTGACTCTGCTTATTTCACTCAGCATAATCTCTTCCAGTCTCAATGCTGATACAAAACTTGGGTATTCATCTTTTCTGATGGAGGCATATTATTCCATTGTATATATGGACCAATTTTCTTTATCCACTCATCTGTTGAAGGGTATCATGGCTTTTTACACAGTTTGGGGATTGTGGCCATTGTGCTATGAACATTGGGGTACATGTGACCCTTCTTTGCACCACATCTGTATCTTTGGGGTAAATACCCAGTAGTGCAACAGCAGGGTCATAGGGTAGCTCTATTTTTAATTTCTTAAGGAATCTCCACACTGTTTTCCAAAGTGGCTGCACCAACTTGCATTCCCACCAACAGTGGAAGAGGGTTCCCGTTTCTCCACATCCTCTTCAGCATTTGTTGTTTACTGTCTTGTTGATTTTGGCCATTCTAACTGGTATAAGATCCTATCTCAACCCCCAAACTACTAGAACTCATACAGCAATTCAGTAATGTGGCAGGATCAAAATCAATGCAAAGAAATAACTTGCTTTCCTATACACTAACAATGAAAATATGGAAAGGGAAATTAGGCAATAGATTCCATTTACTGCAACACCAAGAACCATAAGATACCTGGGAATAAACCTAACCAAAGAAGTAAAGGATCGGTACTCGAGGAATTACAGAACACTCATGAAAGAAATTGAAAAAAACACAAAACGGTGGAAAAGCATTCCAGGCTCATGGATTGGAAGAATAAACATTGTTAAAATCTCTATACTGCCCAGAGTGATCTATACCTTCAATGCCATCCTGATCAGAGTTCCACCAGCATTTTTTAAAGGGCTGGAACAAACAATCCTAAAGTTTGTATGGAACCAGAAAAGACCCCGAATTGCCAAGGAAATGTTGAAAAAGAAAAACAAAGCTGGGGGCATCACGTTGCCTGATTTCAAAATTTATTACAAAGCTATAATCACCAAGACAGCATGGTATTGGCACAAAAACAGACACATAGACCAGTGGAACAGAGTAGAGAGCCCAGATATGGACCTACAAATCTATGGTTAAATAATCTTCAACGAAGCAGGAAAAAATATCCTGTGGAAAAAGGACAGTCTCTTCAATAAATGGTGCTGGGAAAATTGGACAGCTATATATAGAAGAATGAAACTTGACCATTCTCTTACACCATACAAAAAGATAAACTCAAAATGGATAAAAGACTTCAACGTGAGGCAGGAATCTATCAAAACCCTAGAGAAGAACATAGGCAGTAACCTCTTCGACAAAGGCCACAGCAACTTCTTTCAGGACATGTCTCCAAAGGCAAGGGAAACAAAAGCAAAAATGAACTTTTAGGACTTCATCAAGATGAAAAGCTTCTGCTCAGCAAAGGAAATAGTCAACAAAACAAACAGGCAATGCACAGAATGAGAGATACTTGCAAATGACACCAAAGACAAAGGTCTGATATCTAAGAGCTATAAAGAACTGCTCAAACTCAACACTCAAAAAAACAGATAATCACGTCAAAAAAAGGGCAGAAGACATGAACGGACACTTCTCTAAAGATGTACAAATGGCTAACAGACATGAAAAAATGTTCATCATCATTACCCATAAGGGAGATTCAAATCAAAACCACACTGAGGTAGATTTTTAAGGTATCTTTGCCTACTCTTTCTCTCCCCATCAAGGAAATGAGTAAATGTGAGAAACTGTTGGGTATTTGTCTTTGACCTCTTCTGTGCTTACTCTACCTTCTTTTTCTTGGCAATCTCAACAATCTCAATCCCCTTTATAACTATGCCCCAGATATACCCACTGTAGTATTTCCTTCCTAGTTCTCAGGACTCCAGACTGAAATATGTCCTTTACCTTCTTGAAATCTGAACTTGCATGTTTTGCATTCATCTCAAACCCTAAGTGCTCAAAACTCAACTTGTGATCTACCTTCAAGTCTATTCCTTCTGCAGTAGTTCTAATTTCACTAAATTGTCTCATTATCCACTGCTTTACCTTCTTTCTCCAAAACTGTGCATTTATCTCCATCTTCACTGCTACTGTATCTATATACTATCTTTGTTTCTCACTGCAAATTTGACAAGTTATCTGAGTCTCCCTATGATGCTTCTATCCATCTTCACATTCTCTTCACTTTCATCAGAGAGCCTTTTACACAGAGGTCTGGCCATGTCCTCTACTCAGAATCCTTCTAAGCTTTCCTATTACATGAAGCACATAAGACTGGCCCTTGCTCATCGTTCTTGCATCAGATAGCTCTCTCTTTTGATCCTTATGCTGGATTTCCTGCATTTCCTGGAATGCAGTATGTCCTTTTGAAAATCTGCCATTACAGTTTTCTCTGCCCTAGAGCATCCTGATCTTACACCTAGTTAGTACCTATTTTTCTTTAGTTCTCAGCTGAAAAGCTAGTCTTCCAAGCTCAAGATAAGTAGTTATCCTTCCAACTCCTTACCCCTCAATAATATAAACTCTTCTAGTATCTTGATTTTATTTTTACCTTTACAACTTGGAATTAATTATTTTATCTACCTGGACAGACAGGGACATTGTCTGTCATGTCTCCATGAAGACAGGGGCATTGTCTGTCATGTTCATGACAACATCTCAACCATCTGACATGTGTCTGAAAGTCACAGAGACACTCAGTAAATATGGTTGATTATGCCATTCATTCATTGACTCTTTCTGCAAATCTATTTTTAAAGCTATTGTAAACAAGCAATGTATAATATATTACATTTGTAAATTTTATTGACTATAATACGATGTATGGGTTGGAGTCAGTAAAATATGAAAAAGAACAGGACCATATTTTAACTATCCTTTATACTGGTTTCATTCAAAACAATTATCTTATTATTTACAGCCCTACTTTGAATTTCCCAAATTTAATTGATAAACTTTTAAAAGGTACCATAACAGGGGCACCTGGGTGGCTCAGTGGGTTAAAGCCTCTGCCTTCGGCTCAGGTCATGATCTCAGGGTCCTGAGATCGAGCCTTGCATCGGGCTCTCTGCTCAGCGGAAAACCTGCTTCCCCCTCTCTCTCTGCCTTCCTCTCTGCCTATCATCTCTCTCTCTGTCAAATAAATAAATAAAATCTTTAAAAAAATAAAAATAAAAAATAAAAGGTACCATAACCATGAGGATCCTGTATTATTTCCATGGCAAATATAATTAAAATACTTTCTCAGAAAGTTACTTCTGGTTTACATTCATTTAAGTGATGAAGTTTAATGAAATGTCAATGTCATTTACTCATTAGCATATGCTTCACAGGTTTGTTTAAATTTGAACTTCCTTCATTTCTTCATTTAATTATCTGCCATGTTTTAAATACTTTCCAAAGATTGTGAACTTCAAATTATGTTGAATGCAAGCAACTTCTTTACAACTTAAAGTTTTAAAAGATTCTGGCATTGTTTTATAACAGTACCACTAAATCATCTGTGATGTTAATAAAGTGAATTTATTCTCCACAAAATTATTTTCCTAAATATCTGAGCAATAGTTATCTTTTATTCTACACTGAAAATATTTAGTTTCTTCACTGAGTTCATATTTTCATAATTTTCATTTTCTTCCTGTAGATATTTTTCTAATTATATACGGAATACTAGAAAAATCAGCTATGCCTGTTATTAATAAAAATTGTCATAAAAATAGTCTGCTTAATTTTTTGAGAATGACTAAAGCTTTTTACTAATTCAAATGTTAGAATGCTTAGATCAGTTTATAACGAGATATTACACAGAAGGATGTGCGATATCTACTAAGAAAACTCTTGATAGTACAAATCAGCAAACCATCCACTTTTCAGTAATGAGCTTCACAAAATTAGACTAAAATTCAGATTATAGAAATGGCAGGATATCCATAATACCCTGTGATTATAGCCAAAATGTGTTTATTTGGGAACATCTATTACCAGCAGATTAGATTTTTTTTAATGTTTACTTAAAATATGAGCTTGTTCAAATATTTGAAAATGAGGTTGAGTCCTCAACAGATAATGATAAACTTATGCAAATCAGTCACATCTTATGATGTAGCAGATTACATTGTTTATTAAGAACCAAAAACCTTAAATATATCAATGTTTGTAGAGTGGCATCACTCTGCAGCGAAGATAGTTTACAAGAGCTGCACACTCAAGTGATTTTACGTGTATTTCCTATTTGTACACAATGATCCTATTATGATTCTACTCTAGGACGTTCAGAAGACAAAACTGCTAAGTTCTTCACCTTACCAAAAATGTGTAGCGGTTACTTTGCGGGATTCATTTTTTATATTAACAGCAAAATGTTCAATCATATTTCAGTTCTTCATAATTTAATTTCTTACCAAGTTTTCAGCTCTATAAGGATAAAAACACTGCATTATCTCTCTGTACTTCCAAATATCCTTGCCAAATTTGTGGCATGTTTACTATATAAAAATTTAACGCTTGTATTGTCAAATATGTTTTTGTTCTGATTATCTTTTAGAAAAGCCTTTTTTACTCACTTTATTTTTCTCAGTTCGCATTTTGAATTGTATATTTTGAGAGGCAACATACAGAACAATGTACAAAAGTTTCCAGCCCTGTGATTTATTCAAAAGTGAACAAACCTATACAATCAACATCTAGAATAGGAATCAGGTACTTCCAGCACCCCAGGACCCTATTCCCTAATTGTGCTCCTTTCCAATTACTATCCCAACCTTCCACTCCTATGGTGACCACTATACTAATCTTTAAAACCACAGATTACACAAAATTTAAAAACAGGCAAAACTAAATGAAATCAAATACTACGTATTTTTTTGTATCATGTTCTTTTAATGCAGAAATTTGAGACTCATGTTGCTGCCCAAGTTCACGCATATATTTTTCTTTAAGACATTTCATCTTATGCATAGGCCATTCTACTGTTGATGTTTTGGTGGTTTCAATTTAAAGCTACTATACTGCAGCTACAAATACTCTTGTATATGTATTTTAGTACAAATGTGCACCCATTTCCTTTGGGTATCACCTAGAGTGCAATTGCTATGTCATAAAGAATACATACGTTCAACTTTAGTGATTGTACTTATACCAGCAGTGTGGGGAGTGTCAGTTGCCCTATACACCTACAGAGCGTGATAGGATAACACCTATCACATGGTGTTTTCTTTTTCATTATAGCACCTCCAGTGAGTGGATAGTACAATAATACCATGATTTTAATTTGCATTCCCTTGTTAATAATTTGATTATCCTTAAACATAGCCATTATCCATTTAGACATCCTCTGTGTGAAGTGTTCAAGTTGCTACCTATTTTTTTTAATTTGAGTATTTGTATTTATAAGGGTTCTTTAGATAATATAACTAGCATTTCTTTGTTGATGTATATATACTTATGTGATGGTTCTTTAGATTATATATCAATAACATACGACTCAAAGTATTCTTTTTACTCTCTACCAGCAACTACCTGATTAACAAAAATCCTTATGTTAATATAGTTCTAAATATCAGTTCTTTCCTTCTTGATTAGGCTTTGGGGGGTGGGGCAGGGGTGGAGGGAGATGTGTGGACAGAGGGTCTTTTTAAGAATTTATTAGCCAGCGGTGCCTGGGTGGCCCAGTTGGTTTAGCATTGGACTCTTTGTTTTGGCTCATGGTCATGGGATTGAGCCCTGTGTATTGGGCTCCATACTCAGCATGAAGTCTGCTTGATATTCTCTCTCCCTCCTCCTCTGCCCCTCCCACTCATGGGTGCTCTCTCTCTCTCTGAAAAAAATAAATAAAACTTAAAAAAAAAAAAAAAAGATTTCCTAGCCAAATATCATGGAGATATATCTCCTTTTACCTCGCCTAAGCTTTGTGGTTTTCTCTTTTACATTTAGATATACAATCCACCCAGAATTGATTTTTATATATGGTTGAGATATTTTACATTCATAATGCATTTAAAAATATGTATATCCTGGTGACTCAGTTTCATTCTTTTTTTTAAGTCTGTCCTTTCTCCACTAATCTACTGTACCATTTTGGTCACCATTCAAGTGTCATATATATGAGTGTTTCTGAATTCATCTTACTGTCTTTTCCAGTGATGTATCAGACTCTCCTTTTGCCAATACCACATAATCCTTTAATTACTATAGCTTTATAAAAAATCTGTTTATTGAAAGAGTAAACCCTCCAAACTGCTTTTCAATAGAATCTTGGCTCTCTGGGAATTCTAATTATACTCATATGTTAGAGGTATTTATCTCATCTCCTATAACTCTTATGCCCTTTTTTGTATTTCTTGGTTTTATTCCCCATATTTATTCCTTTAATTCCCAGTATCCATGCTAGTATACATATTTTCCTGGTTTTCTCCAGTTTAATAATTCTAAGTTTTGTCTAATCTGCTAACAAATCCATACATTTAGTCCTAAATATCCATGATTACAGTTTCAATTCTATAGTTTGATTTTTTTATTGTTTTCACTTTTATGCTTAAATTACCAATTTTATTTTCTTTCCCCTCATAACCATTCACCCTTATTATTTACAAGTCTAGTTTGGAGTAACATCATCAATATAGCAATATAAGACATTTTTCCTTTTAATGCACTTTATAATCAATGAATTAAACATGCATACACTAACAAGAGCACATTTGTGGAAATTTTCAGACTTTGCATCTTGCTCCAACAGACCCAGAAGGAATCTTGCCTACCAGTGCAGGGGTAGGAAATAGTCCAGTTTCCATATGGGCTGTGAAACCAATGGAGCCAGCAAGAATGCTTGGACGTCCTCTGTCTGTTATGTAAGAACCAAGTTAGTGCTGAATAGGGCAGGCACTCACTCAGAAGAGAGAACTTGCTCAAGTCTAACTCTTAAAGACTCCAACACACAATTAAAGGGGGAAAAAAAAGGAAGGAATGAAGGAAATAGAAAGAAAAGAAAGAAAAAGAAAAGAAAAGAAAAGAAAAGAAAAGAAAAGAAAAGAAAAAAAGAACAAGTTTGTAGCTGCAGTGGAAGTGATAAGAGAAGTACAGCTGCCTAACCCCCAAAGAGGTACTGATTGGGGCTGACTTATCTTGCAGAGGTGACTTCTCCCACTAGGCAAGAAGAAGGTGCTTAGAGAGAGCCCAGAGATTCCAAATGGACCTGACATGGCTGGAGAAACCCATTTCTCTCCACCAGCACACAGTGGACTGAGGTAGGATCTCTGTGATTGAAGGGAGGATGTAGGGAAAAAAATACTAAGAATTTCAAATGAACTTGAAGGCGCTGTGCTCAGAAGAAAGTTTGCCCATGAACCTCTGGGAATACCACCTTTTGGGATTTTTCTACCAGGGCATGGATACCCCCAACAAACCAAGTGCTATATCCACTCCTCTCCTCACTCTGCTACTACCTCTTAACATATGTCTTTCAGTGCTGTCATAAGAGGAAGCTCTGGTAGATAGGGAGCATGCTAGAAAAGGCAATGGTCAGTAGGGAAGGAAGAAAGCACAAACTCAAGCTACAGTGCCACTTTTGGGGGAAAAAAAGAGGTTTCTAAATAGCCAGCTTGGCATATTGTAAGAAACAAAGATGACATAAAAGCTAAGTTGAGGTGACTGCTACTTCAAATACAAAAGCAGAAACACATAACTACAAGCAATGTAAAAGCCAAGGACATAGGTTATCACAAAAAGAAAACAGTTCTCCAGAAGCCAAGATCAAAGGCATAAAATATTACAATCTAACTGATAAAGAATTCAAAATACTTATGGAAAAATTCAACAAAGTACAGAAGACTCAGACAATTCAATGAAATCAAGAATAAAGTTTATGAAAAGACAGAGTTCTTTCTTTATCAAAGACACTGAAATAAAAAGGAAAGACATTCTGAATCTGAAAAATTCAATAATTGAGATGACTACAATGGAGAGCATCTGAATTAGGGCAGACCAGAGAGTCGAAAGAATAAATGACTTCGAGAGTAGGAATATAGAAATAACAGAAGAGAGGTAGGTAAAAAAGGGAGGAAAGCCTATGAGAGCTATTTGATACCACCAGAAAGATAAATAATAGAATATTTGAGATTATAGAAGGAAAAAAAAGTAGAAGGGGGGCAGAGCACATAACTGAAGAAATAATGGCTGAGAGCCTCCCAAACACGGAAAAAGATTTGGACATACAAGTCCATGAAGCTAATACAACACCCTATTATTTCAATGCAAAAGACCTTCTCCAAGATAATTTATAATTAATTGATCCAAAAAATCAATGATAAAGAATCCTACAGGTAGCCAAGGAAAAAAAAAAGAAAGTAATCTACAAAGGAAGCCCTGTTAACTATCTGCTGATTTCTGCATAGAAACTCTATAAGAAAGGGTATAATGACATATTCAAAATGTTGAAAGAAAGAAAATTGCCAGCCAAGAATACTTTCTTTATCTGGCAAGTTATTTTTCAAATGTTAAGGAGAAATAAAGACTTTCTGAACAAAAGCTGAGGGAGTTCATCACCCCTGACCTACCTTGCAAGAAATGCTGAAGAGTTCATTCTGAAATGAAGATACTAAATAGCATTATAAAAATATATGAAATACACAACACACTGGTAAGAATAAGAAAAAAAATACAGACATATCTAAAAATCTGTACCTCTACCTCTATATTAGGATGGTGTTAACCACTCTAAATGAAAAGGAAAAGAATAAAAAAAACTATAGCAACTATAAATTGCTAATGAATATATGACATAAAGAGACAAATTGTGAAACATTAATGAAAAAGATGAGACCTTAAAGGCGTGCAAAAATTAGTTACTATCTCCCTAAAATTAACTGTTTTATTGATGGTTTATGTAAATCACATAATAACCACTAAACAAAAACCTATAGTAGATCCATAAAAAGTGAAGAAAAAAACTGAGAATACCATCATGAAAAATAACCAATTTAATTAAAGTATGGTGAAAGAGAGGGAAAAAGAACCATGAAAATACAAAACAACTAGAAACCAATTAATAAGTTGGCAACAATAAGACCTTACATAGTTACATAATTACTTCACATGTAAATAGATTGAAATCACCAATCAGAAAATACAGCATGACTGGATTTAAAAAAACAAACAAACCAAGACAATTTTATGGTGCTTCCATGGACCCATTTCATATTTAATGACTCATAGTCAAAGTGAAGAGATTGAAAAAAAAAAAATACTCCACACAAATAGAAACAAAAAGAAAGTAGGGATAAACTATACTTCATCAGGTAAATAGACTTTAGATAGAAACAATGAGACAAGGAAGTACACTACACATAATGATAAAGGGTTAAACCAATCAAGATGCAATTATAAATATCTATTTACCCAACACTGAATATCTAGGGGCATTAAACAAATACTAACAGATATGAAAGGGGAAATAATACAATAATCTTAGGAAACTTCAATACCCCACTTTCAACAACGGATATATCATCTAGACAGAAAAATCAACAAGGAAACAATGAACTTGAATGATACCTTAGACCACATGGACCTACCAGGCATCCAAAGAACATTCTATCCAACAGCAAAAAAATGTACATTCTTTTCAACTGTACATGGAAAATTTTGTTGTTGTTAAAAGATTTTATTCACTTATTTGACACAAAGAGAGGGAGAGGGACAGAGTACAAGCAGGGAGACCAGTAGAGGGGGGGAGAGGCAGGCTCTTGACTGAGTAGGGAGCCCAATCCAGGGCTTGATCCCTGGACCCTGGGATTGAAGCATGCCCGGAGTTGAAGGCACTGTCTGAGCCATCCAGGGACCCCTGTACATGGAAAATTCTTAAGCACAGATCATATTATAGGATACATATTATAGGACACAAAACAAGTCTTAGAAAATAAGGAGACTGAAATCCTGCCAAGTATCTTGTCTGACCACAGTAGTATGAAATGAGCTATCAAAAAACATGCATGCATTTTTCAAAAAAGTTGGAAAATCTACAAATATGGGAAAACTAAACAATACATTCCTGAATAATGACCCAAAGAACAAATAAAAGAGGGGTGCCTGAGTGGCTCAGTGGGTTAAGCCTCTGCCTTCGACTCAGGTCATTATCTCAGGGTCCTGGGATCCAGCCCCGCATCGGGCTCTCTGTTCAGCAGGGAGCCTGCTTCTCCCTCTCCCTGCCTCTCTGCCTACTTGTGATTGCTTTCTGTCAAATAAATAAATAAAATCTTAAAAAAAAAAAAAAAGAATAAAAGAGAAACCAAAGAGTATCTCAAAATAAATGAACACAGAAGAAAACAAACACAGAAACACCTTAACAAAACCTATGAGACACTGCAAAAACTGTTCTGAGGGTATAATTCACAGTAATAAAAATATAAATTAAGATATTAGAAATATTGTGGGGAGGGGGGCAAAATGGAGGAGAAGTAGGAGATCCTGTAGCAACCTGTCCCCAAAAAGTGAGCTGGGTATCTACCAGAACATGCTGAACACCCATGAAATCACCCCAGGGAGCTGGATTTCTCACTTCTGGATCTTTACAAGAGCAGAAGACAGCAGTGGAGAGGTAAAGCAAAGCAGGAAGACTCAAACTGATATCAGAGGATAAACAAAAGGGGGAGGGAGCTACCAGAACTGATCCAAGGACAGTAATACCCCAGAGGAAAGTACCCAGTGGCTGGGGACCAGTATTAACATAGAGTCCAGTTAAAAACACTTAAAAAGAGCAAAAGGTGAGGAGCAACTAGTGGAAGGGGATGGTCACGGGCACTGGCCTGGGCCCACGCTCCTGGGAAGTAGCGCCCCAAAGTGAGACTGGTGGGTGGGTCCAGTCTATGGTTCCTGAACCTGCAGTTTTCTGCTCTCTGCACCATTCTGTGGGCCAGGCACACTCCTACAAGTGCCTTTAGAGAGTCTGCTGTGGTCCAGGAGCCGGCAGCTTTTCTCTGTGTGCCCTGTTGTCTGGGCTAAGTGCCCCCTTGACCATGACACTCGCAGCCTGACACAGGGTCTGGGCAACCCCAGTTACCCCAGAGAGAACACAGGCAGGAGGCCTAATCTCCCCAGTGAGCACTCATGGAGCCACAGAAAGGTGGCAGAGGTCATGCGCCACTTCTGATAGGCTGCCTTATGAGCTGAATTTTGAGCAGGGGAGTGTCTATTCTGGACCACCCAGATGCAGAGGTCTGGGTACTTCCAGGCTTCGACTCTGAAAAGGTGAAAAAGCTACAAAAGGCCAAAAACCATCAGAGAGCAAAAGACTGAGAAACCGGTTTCCGCAGAACTCAGCCCCTTGACTGGAGGGCAGGGTGACTCAACCCAAGCAAGACTGACTGGAAAACAACAAGGCAGGCCCCTCCCCCAGAAGACAAGTCAAAAAACAAAAGGACTATAACCACAGGGTCCCCATAAAATTTTAAAGCCCCAACACCAGGAGAAATCAATATATTAAGCTACTGATAATACCCTCAAAACTGTATATTTCACAGATACAAGTTTTTTTTTTATTCTCTATTTTTTTATTCACTTGCTTTCACATTTTTTAAATTTTTTTAAAACTACTTAACATTACAACTAGAGGCTTAATAAAACTATAAACCCAGGAAGACCTAAAATAACCTTCCTCGCCTGCAAAGAGTTATAACCACCCTCCCATCTCATCTCCTGTCAGTGTTTCTACATATTCGCTTTTGTTCTGGTATTATATAAAACTTATTCTTGGGGTTCATTCTGCTAGGTTCTTTTATTTCTTGTCATTTACTTTTCTGGGTCTATATGTTTGTTCCTGTTTGTTTACATAACTTATAAATCGTATTTTGGGGGCCCATTCTGGCTGGAATTTCTTCTTTTTATCTTCCTCTATTTTTTTAACCTTATTCTTTCTTATTGGTGGTGAATCCCAATTGCTCCAAAACGTTCCAGGGTGCACCCTGCCTGGATTGTGGGCGATATATCCAGCTATACATCCTCTCATCCACTTCTCATCAAAATGACTAGAAGGAGGAACATACATCAGAGGAAAAACCCAGAGACTGCACCCTCTCCCTCAGAACAATTGGACATGGACATAAACAGTATGTCAGAAAGGGAATTCAGGGTGACAATTATCCAGGCAATGGCTAGGATGGACAAAAACATTAATGACAACATAGAATCTCTAAGGGCAGAAATGAGATCCAGTATAGCTGATGTAAAAAATGCTGTCAGTGAGATCCAATCCAATCTAAATAGTCTAACAGATAGAGTTATGTAGACAGAGGATAGAATTAGTGATCTAGAGGATAAAATGGTTGAGAAGAAAGGTCAGGAGGAGAGATGGAACAAACTGCTCAGGAATCATGAGAACAGACTTAGGGAAATAAATGACACCATGAAACACTGTAACATCAGAATTATTGGAATCTCAGAGGGTGTAGAGAAAGAAGACTAGAAGATATAGTGACCAGATTCTGAATGAAAATTTCCCCAATCTGGGGAAAGAAAAAAGTGTTCATGTCCTAGAGGCAGAAAGGACACCAGCCAAGATTAATGAGTCTAGAAAATCAGGGAGACACCATTGTAAAATCTGCAAATTATAATTTTTGACAAGAGGTCCTGAGGTCAGCTAGGGGGAAGAGATTCCTTACATATGGAGGAAGGCCCATCAGAATAACGTCAGACCTGTCCACAGAAACCTGGCAAGCCAGAAAGGGCTGGCATGATATATTCAGGGCACTAAACGAGAAGAACATGCAGCCAAGAATACTTTATCCAGCAAGGCTGACATTCAAAATGGATGGAGAGATGAAGAGCTTCCAGGACTGGCAAGGTTTAAAAGAGGACGTGACCATGAAGCCTGCACTCCAGGAAATATTAAAGAGGGTTCTATGAAAGTAGAAAGAACTCATGAGTGACTTAGAACAGAAATTTGCCATCTATATAAACAAGGACTTCACAGGCAACATGATGTCAATAAACAGTTATCTTTCAATAATCACTCTCAATGTAAACGGCCTAAATGCTCCCACAAAATGGCACAGGGTTGCAGAATGGATAAAATGACAGGACTTGTCTATATGCTGTTTACATGAGACACATTTAGAACCAAAAGACACACCCAGACTGAAAGTGAAAGGATGGAGAACCATTTTTATGCCAACGGGCTTCAAAAGAAAGCTGGTGTAGCTATTCTCATATCAGATAAATTAGATTTTAAGCTAAAGACTGTACTCAGAGAGACAGTAGGACACTACATCATTCTTAAACGGTCTATCCTCCAAGAAGATATAACAATTGTAAACATTTATGCCTCCAATATAGGAGCAGCCAACTACATAAGCCAACTGTTAACAAAATAAAGAGTCATATTGACATGAATACTTTTATACTAGGAGATCTTAACGCACCACCTCAGTAACTGACAGATCATCTAAACAGAAAATCAATAAAGAAACAAGAGCTTTGAATGACACACTGGATCAGATGGACCTCATAGATATATACAGAACATTCCACCCTAAAACAACAGAATACTCATTCTTCTCAAGTGCACATGGAACTTTCTCCAGAATAGACCACATACTGGGCCACAAATCAGGACTCAACCGATACCAAAAAGATTGAGATGATTCCCTGCATTTTCTCACACCACAATGCTTTGAAATTGGAAGTCAACCACAAGAAAAACTTTGGGAGAAATTAAAAAACTTGGAGGCTAAAGACCAACCTGCTCAAGAATGTTGGGATCAACCAGGAAATCCAAGATGAACTTAAACAATTCATGGAAACCAATGAGTATGAACACACATGGATTCAAAAGCTATGGGATACAGCAAAGGTGGTCTTAAGGGGGAAATACATAGCCATCCAAGCCTCATTCAAAAAATTGAAAAATCTCAAATACAACAGCTCTCTCTATACCTTAAAGAACTGGAAAATCAACAACAAATTAAGCCAACCCCATGCACAAGAAGGGAAATAATAAGATTAGAGCAGAGATCAACGAGTTAGAAACTGGAGAAACAGTAGAACGCATCAATGACTCCAGAAGTTGTTTTTTTTAAGGAATCAGCAAGATCGATAAGCCACGGGCCAAACTCATCCAAAAGAAAAGAGAGAGGACCCTAATTAACAAAATTATGAATGAAAGGGGAGAGATCACGACTAATCCAAAGGAAATAGAAGCAATCATCAAAAATTATTATCAACAGCTATATGCCAATAAGCTAAACAACCTAGAAGAAATGGATGCATTCCTGGAAACCCAAAATCTTCCAAGACTGAAACAGGAAGACATTGACAACCTGAATAGACCAATATCTAGTAATGAGATTGAAGCAGTGATCAAAAACCTCCCAAAAACAAGAATCCCAGACCTGACAGGTTCCCTGGGGAATTCTACCAAACATTCAAGGAAGAAATAATACCTATTCTCCTGAAACTGTTTTAAAAAATAGAAACAGAAGGAAAACTTCCAGACTCTTTCTATGAAGCCAGCATTACCCTGCTCCCCAAGCCAGGCAAAGACCCCATCCAAAAGGAGAATTTCAGACCAATATCCCTGATGAATATGGATGCCAAGATTCTCAACAAGATCCTAGCTAATAGGATCTAACAGCACATTAAAAAGATCATTCACCATGACCAGGTAGGATTTATCCCTGGGATGCACGGTGGATCAACATTCGCAAATCTATCAATGTGATAGGATAAATCAATAAGAGAAGAGAGAAAAAACACATGGTCCTCTCAACTGATGCAGAAAAAGCATTTGACAAAATTCAGCATCGATTCCTGATTAAAACTCTTCAAAGTATAGGGATAAAAGGAACATTCCTCAACATCATAAAGTCTATCTATGAAAAACCCACAGGGAATATCGTTCTCAATGGAGAAAAGCTGACAGCCTTCCCTTTGAGATCAGCAACACAAGTATGCCCACTCTCACCACTCTTGTTCAACATAGTACTAGAAGCCCTAGCGACAGCAATCAGACAACAAAAAGAAATAAAAGGTATTCAAATTGGCAATGAAGAAGTCAAACTCTCTCTTTGCAGATGACATGATACTTTATATGGAAAACCCAAAAGACTCCACCTCCAAACTACTAGAACTCATACAGCAATTCAGTAATGTGCTAGGATACAAAAATCCATGCACAAAAATCAGTTGCTTTCCTATACACTAACAATGAAAATATGGAAAGGGAAATTAGGCAATAGATTCCATTTACTATAATACCAGGAACCATAAAATGCCTTGGAATAAACCTAACCAAGGAGGTAAAGGATGTGTACTTGACGAAGTACAGAACGCTCATGAAAGAAATTGAAGACACAAAAAGGTGGAAAAGCATTCCATGCTCATGGATTGGAAAAATAAACATTGTTAAAATATCTATACTGCACAGAGCAATCTGTACTTTCAATGCCATCCCGATCTAAATTCCACTGGTTTTTTTCAAAAGGCTGGAACAAACAATCCTAAAATTTGTATGGAACCAGAAAAGACCCCGAATTGCTAAGGAAATGTTGAGAAAGAAAAACAAAGCCGGGGGCATCACATTGCCTGATTTCAAGCTTTGCTACAAAGCTATGATCACCAAGACAGCATGGTACTGCCACAAAAACAGACACAGACCAGTGGAACAGAATAGAAAGCCCGGATATGGACCCACAACTCTATGATCAAATAATCTTTGACAAAACAGGCAAAAATATCCAGTAGAAAAAAGTCTCTTTAATAAATGGTGTTGGGAAAACTGGACAGCCACATGCAAAAGAATGAAACTGGACCATTTCCTTACACCACACACAAAAATAGACTCAAAATGGATCAAAGACCTCAATGTGAGACAAGACTCCATCAAAATCCTGGAGGAGAACACAGGCAACAACCTCTTCGACCTCAGCCACAGCAACTTCTTCCTACAAACATCTCCAAAGGCAAGGGAAGCAAGGGCAAAAATGAACCACTGGGACTTCATCAAGATCAAAAGCTTTTGCACAGCAAAGGAAACTGTCAACAAAACCAAAAGATAACTGACAGAATGGGAGAAGATATTTGCAAATGACATATCAGATAAAGGGTTAGTATCCAAAATCTATAAAGAACTTCTCAAACTCAACACTCAAAGAACAAATAATCCAATCAAGAAATGGGCAGAAGATAGGAAC
>CM052799.1:104100164-104118352 GCA_028533885.1 Nasua narica | reverse complement strand
AAATGACAGATGTTGGCAAGGATGCAGAGAAAGGGGGACCCTCCTACACTGTTGGTAGGAATGCAAGCTGGTACAAACACTCTGGAAAATAGTATGAAGGTTCCTCAAAATGTTGAAAATAGACCTACCCTACGCCCCACAATTGCACTACTGGATACAAATGTAGTGATCCTCAAGATACAAATGTAGTGATCCGAAGGGTCCCATGCACCTGAATGTTTATAGCAGCAATGTCCACAATAGCCAAGCTATGCAAAGAACCTAGATGTCCATCAACAGATGACTGGATAAAGAAGATGTGGTGTGTACACACACACACACACACACACACACACACACACACAGTGGAATACTTTGCAGTCATCACGAGAAATGAAATCTTGCCATTTGCAATGACATGGATGGAACTAGAGGGTGTTATGCTAAGCGAAATACATCAGTCAGAGAAAGACAATTATCATATGATCGCTCTGATATGAAGAATTTGAGAGACAGGGCAGGGGGTTGGGGGGGGGGGGAAAGAAATGAAACAAGATGGGATGGGGAAGGTGACAAACCATAAGAGACTCCTAAACTCACGAAACGAACTAAGGGTGGCTGGGAGGTGGGGGGGTGGGTAGTGTTATGGACATTGGGGAGGGTATGTGCTATAGCAAATGCTGTGAAATATGTAAGCCTGATGACTCACCGACATGTACCCTGGGGCAAATAATACATTATATGTTAATAAATAAATTTAAAATAAAAAAAAGATAGAAGTAAAAATCATCAACTAGATGCTAGCAAACTAAGTTCAAGAACTTAATAAGATGATTTTACCCTAAGACCAAATGGGATTTTCCTTGGAAGACAAAGGTGGTTCAATATATACAAATCAATAAATGTGTTATACCATGTTAATAGAATGAAACTAAAGAACATAACTATTTTAATATGTAAAAAAAGCATTTGACAAAATACAACATCACTTCATGATTAACACTTTCAACATACTGAGTAATAAAGAATATACCTCAATATAATAAGGACCATATATGACAAATTCAGGGCTAACATTATACACTCAACAAATTGAAAACTTTTTCTTTCACATAAGGATCACAAGAGTGTTCATTCTCACCACTATTATCCAACATACTACTAAAAGTTCTAACTAAAGCAATCAGGCAAAACAAAGAAATAAAAGGCATCCAAATTGGAAAGGAAGAAGTAAAATTGTTTCTATTTGCTGATAATATGATTTTATATATTTAAAATCCTAAAGACAACTAAAAAATTGTGAGATCTACTCAATGGATTCAGTAAAGTTTCAGGACACAAAGTTAAAATAGACAAATCAGTTGCATTTATATATACTAACAATGAAATATCTCAGGAAAAAAACAAATTATCTCATTAATAGTGGCATCAATAAAATACCTGGGAATGAATATAATCAAGAAAGAAAAAGATCAGGGCACCTGGGTGGCTCAGTTGGTTAAGTGTCTGCCTTTGACTCAGGTCATGATCCCAAGGCTCCTGGGATTGAGCCCCACATTGAGCTCACTACAGGGATCCTGCTTCTCCCTCTGTGCTCTCTGTTGCTGTCTCAATCTCTCTCTCTTTCAAATGAAGTTTTAAAAAGAAGATAGAAATATAAAGTGAAAACTGCAAGATCCCTAAAAGAAAATGAAGAAGACATAAATGGAAAGATTTTTTTCATGGATTGCAAGAGCTAATACTATTAAAATGTCCAGACTACCTAAAGCCATCTATAGATTCAACCAAATCCCTATCAAAATTCTAATGGCATTTTTCACAGACATTTAAAACAAATCCTAAAATTTGTATGGAACCACAGAGGACCCTGAATACCCAAAGTAGTCATGAGAAAAAAGGAACAAACTAGAGACATTATACTTTCAAAATCCAAATTATAGTACAAAAAGCTATAATTAAAACAGCATGGTACTGGTATAAAAATAGACACGCAGACCCACAGAACAGAGAGCCCAGATGTAAACTCCCACATATATGGTCAGCTAATATTTGATAAGACGCCTGGAATATCCAATGGGGGAAGGATAGCTTCTTCAACAAATGATGCTGGAAGACTAGATAACCACATGCAGGAAAATGAAATTGGACCTCCACTTTACAACATTCACAAAGATTAATTCAAACTGAATCAAAGTTTAAACAAAGCCTTGAATATAAAACATAAAACATAGAAGAAAATGTAAGTGGTACCTCAACATTGATCTTGGCAGTGATTTTTTAATATGACACCAAAACCACAAACAGAAGAAATCAACAAGGGGGACTACATCAAACTTAAAAGCTCTGCACTGCAAAACAATCAACAGAACGAAAAGGCAGCCAAGCAAATGGGAGAAAAATATTGGCAAACTATATACCAGATAATGGGTTAATATCCAAAATTTATAAAGAACTTACCAACTGACCAATAAAAAACCCCCACAAATAACCCAATTTAATGGGCAGAGAAACTAAATACACATTTTTTCCAAAGAAGATGTTCAAATAGCCAAAAGGCATATGAAAAGGTGCTCAACATTGCTAATTATCAGAGAAACGTAAATCAAAACCACAAAGAGATATCACTTCACCTGTAAAAATGGCTATCATGAAGACAAGAGAGAACAGTGTTGGTAAGGAGGTAGAGAAAATAGAATCCTTACATGAAGTCTAGAAATTACATGCTGTCAAAAAATCCATTATGTAAGAGATTATTTCCATTTTAATCATCAAAAACATTTTTTAAAGACATTATTTATGTGACAGAGAAAGATCACAAGTAGGCAGAGGCAGGCAGAGAGAGAGGGGGAAGCATGCTCCCTGTTAAGCAGAGAGTCCAATGCGGGGCTCGATCCCAGGACCCTAAGATCATGACCTGAGTCGAAGGCAGAGGCTTTAACCCACTGAGCCACCCAGGCACCCCCCATCAAAAACATTCTTGAAAACAATGTTTCATTCTCAAACCAAAGAAAAAAATATAATTTTCATTGAAATGTTTTATATAGCTCCGTAATACACACTAAATAACTGTTTAATGACCATAGGAAACCAATTCAGGCTATACAAATCTAAAAGAAGTGTTTTGGGGGGTGGCACCTGGGTGGCCCAGTAGATTGAGCATCTGCCTTCAGCTCATGATCTCAGGGTCCTGGAATCAAGCCCTGTGTGGGGCTCTCTGCTCAGTGGAGAGTCTGCTTCTCCCTCTGTGCCCCCCATCAAATAAATAAAATCTTTAAAAATAAAAAAATAACTGTTTTTATTTTTGTTTTTACAGTAGTCTAAGTAGTTTCTCTGAAGGAAAATATGACTTATCTACGATTCTTAGAGAACATTGAAATATTTGCACTATCCTTTCTCATCCAAATTTTCCACTCAGAAGTCTAATTTAGGGAACAAAAGTACAAGCAATCCTCAATTTGCTTTGTGATCTTTAAAATTTTTAATTAAATTGTTAAAACTTTCTTGTATTTGGTTATAAATTCATAGAGAAATGAAAAATGATATAGTACAGCTAATACCTATTTAGCACACTACAATTTAATACAAAAACATTGGGGTGCCTGGGTGACTCAGTGGGTTAAAGTCTCTGCCTTCGGCTCAGGTCAAGATCTCAGGGTCCTGGGATTGAGCCCCACATTGGGTTCTCTATTCGTCAGGGAACCTGCTTACCCCTCTCTGTCTACTCATACTCTCTCTCTCTAATAAATAAAATCTTTAAAAAATAAAAAAACTTTGCGAATTAGTGTTTTATTTTGTGTGATTTATCAAGAACACTTTGAACAGTGCTTGCCTTTCTTTTCTCATATAGATGAAATTATGAAAATACCAAGAAATAATCTCTTCAAAGCCTTGAAGAATTGTCATACTCTTTTCCAAAATTTTGGATGGGCTTTCATCATCTTATCCTTTGGCTCTCAAATGTTGTAAAATATATCCCTAATTTTCTTTACTGTGAAGTTAATTGCCAATGGTGCTTCGTCTAGGATACCTTCATCTTTTTTATCACGACCATTTTCCTCATTTAGGCCAATAAATTTACCTCCACTAAGTTTCTCTTGCTGCAAATTGACTATCTCCAATGGTGGCAATGCCAACATTCCCAAAGTCAGCTATTGTACACCATCATCTACATTTGACTTGAATTTCACTTTAAGCATATCACATTTTTTGGGAGAAGAGGTAGGGATGGATGGGGCTGCACTTTTGCTTTTGTTGGTTGATTCTCTTTACTGATTATCCAATCTTGTAAAAAGCCAGGTTGGCTTATCACTGGGAGCAAGAAGACAACCCAAAAGCATCCTTTATTGTCTGTATGTAAGAACTAATAGATGTTCTGTGATCAATGGGCAATCAACACATTTTGAAAGAATTAAGGTGACTGTTCAGTGATTCAGATGTTCTCTGTTACATATGTAATGATGTTTAGGCTAAAAGCCTAACAAAGAAATTTATCCCTTATATGATAATTTACAGTTTAAATATATTGTGGTAACTGAAATTTGAAACATGTCAGAGGACTGGTTTTATTAAAGATTTATTTGACAGAAAAAGAAATTGCAAATGAGTGCAAGAGTGGAAGGAGCAGAGGGAAAGGGAGAGAAAATATCAGAGACCATAGTGAGCACAGAACCAAATGTGGGGCTTGATCTCATGACCCTGATGTCGTGACCTGAACTGAAACCAAGAGTCAGATTCTTAACTAACTGGGCCACCCAGGTGCCCCAGTACTGGTATTATTTAAATAAACTGTGATAAGTTAAATTTGTACAACTCTGAACCACAAAATTTGAACTGGCTGTGGTCATAGTGCTTACAAGGTTCAATATCAAAACCAACAGAAATATGTTAATGCAACTCATCATAGATAAGGAGATTAATTCAACCAATGCAGCAATAATATTTGCTAAAGTTCAATACTTCAAAGTGGTTTTAAAAAACTCAACAAATTGAGAAAAAAGACAACCATATCTATTTGATAATAATATATACAAAAATGGTAATGGATCTCAACTTTATATGGAGAACCAAAGAACCCAGAATAGCCCACTCAGTGGTGATGAAGAACAAAGTCACAGGATGCTACTCATCTTAAAAGCCTACTATAAAGTTAAAGTAATCAAGACAATGTAATATTGGCAAAATAACAGGCAAATAGAAAAATGAAAAAAAGAGAGAGCTCAGAAATAGACCCACGTAGAGATGCCTTGGTGGCTTGGTTAGTTAAGCATCTGCCTTCAGCTCAGGTCATGATCCCAGGGTTCTGGGATGGAATCCTGCATCAGGCTCCCTGCTAGGTAGGGAGCCTGCTTCTCTCTCTACCCGCCACTCTTCCTGCTTGTGCCTGTGCTCTCTCTCTCTGTTGCTCTGACAAATAAATAAAGTCTTAAAAATAATAAAAAAAGAAAGAAATAGACCCACATAAATATAGTTAATTAATCTTTGACAAAGGGGTAAAGGTAATATAATGGAGCAAAAATAGTCTTCAATAAACAGCTAAGCATCCACTTAAAAAAAAAAGAATTTAGAGACCTTACACCCTTCACAAATATTAGCTCAAAATTATTGTAGACCTAGATGTAAAATGTCAAACAGTAGTAAAAGTTTTAGAACATAGAAGAAAATCTAGATGACTTTAAGGATGGCAAGAACTTTTTAGATGCAACACCATAGGCTCTATGAAAGAAATAATTGAAATGCTGGACTTAATTAAAACTTGAAACTTTTGAGGGGCCTGTGTGGCTCAGTTGGTTAAAGCCTCTGCCTTCAGCTCAGGTCATGATCTCAGGGTCCTGGGATTGAGTCCCGCACTGGGCTCTCTGCTTAGCAGAGAGCCTGCTTCCCCCCCGTCTCTCTGCCTGCCTCTCTGCCTACTTGTGATCTCTGTCAAATATATAAAATCTAAGAAAAAATAAAAATAAAACTTGAAACTTTTGCTCTGGAAAAAAATACACTATCAAGAGAATGAGAAGATAAGTCACAGAGAAATATTTGTAAAAGACACATCTGATAAAGGACCTTTACCCAAAATACACAAAGAATTCTTAAAAAAAATAATAGCCCAATTAAGATACAGGCAAAAGAGCTGAACAGACATCTCACCAAAGAAGATATATAAAGAAACCATTTGAACATTGTATGTCTCCAGAAAATTGTCAGTTAAAAAAACAGTAAGATACCACCACAAACCTAGGAGAATGGCCAAAATCTAGAACACTAACACCACCAAACACTGGCAAAGTTGTGGAGAAACAACAATTCTCATTCATTGCTGGTGGGAATACAAAATGATTGATATAGCTCCTTTAGAAGGCAATTTGACAGTTTATTATAAAACCAAACATACTCTTACTATATGACCCATTGCTTAGTCTCCTGAAATCTATGTCTGTGCAAAATAAACAAAACCACAAAAAAGTTGTACACAGAAGTGTATGGCATTTTTATTCATAATCGCCAAAACTTGGAAGCAACCAAGATACCTTTCAATAGGTGAGTGGATAAATAAACCATAGTATATATGCAGACAATGGAATATTGTCAATACTAAAAAGAAATGAGCTGTCAATACATGAAAACATAGAATATAATGCACATTACTAAATAAAAGAAGCCCATCTGAAAAGACTACATGGTGTACGATTCCAACAACATGACATCTGAAAGGGTAATATGAAGGTAATTAAAAAAAATCAGTAATTACCAGGTGTAGGGTGGAAGGATAGATGAATAGGCAGAGCACAGGAAATTTTTAGGCAGTAGAAGTATTCTGTATGATATTATAATGGTAGAAACACATCATTATATATTTGTCAAAACCACTGGCATATATCACACCCAGAGTGAATCCTAATGTAAACTATGGGCTTTAGGTGATAGTGAGGTCAAAAATGGGATCACATTTGTAACAAACATACCACTCTGTTGTGGGATTCTGATGGTACAGGACACTGGATATGTAGAGACAGGGGTATACAGGAACTCTCTATTTTCCATCCAATTTTTCTCTGATCTATCTGCTATAAAGATTTAAAAAATTTTAAATAAGAAACTTCATTGAGTAGAAAAAAAAAACACATAAAAGCAATAAAATAAAAAATAAAGCAAAACAAAAAAAGCCCTGTCCTCCATTACTGTCTTACATAGAACTGAAATTACTGACAATGAGGTATAATTACTTGAAGGACTGACACAATATTTGAAACAATATGATCATTTACCTAGAGGAATCAAGAGAAAAACTATTACAACTAAAAAGTGTTCAATGAGTTTATCAGATACAAAGTAAGCATATCAGTTTAATTGTACTTCACTATGTAATCATCTGTATGGTATATAATTTAAAATTGATGCTGCCAACAATAGCAAAAACTATGAAGCACAAAAGTTAGCACAAAATCAATGTGTAGGATATCTATGGAGAAAACTTTAAAACTATAATCAAATTCATAGAAAACAGTCTACATAGATGGAGACATTCCAAACACTTAGGATTTTTAAATATAGATTTTAATTCTGTCTAAAAAAAGTCTCGTCAAAATTCCATTTTGATTTTTAAGGATTTATTTAAGAGAGAGAGAGAAAGCACGTGAGAGCTGGGGGAGGGGCAGAAGGAGAAGAAGAAAATCCTTATGTGAGCTCCCTCAAGAGCATAGAGCCCATCATGGGGCTCAGATCATGACCCAACCTGAAACCAAGAATCTGGTACTCAACTGACTGAGACACCTATGTTCCCCTACATTTTTTTTTTGAAGGTGCCTACATAAAACGTTCTAAAATGTTGTAGAAAAATAAAGGTCCATTTACAAATCAGTTAACCCTAAACAGAATAAGCAAGAGAATAAGAGGGAGGAAGAGTACCTTTCTTATCACATATAACATTAAGAGATAAACAGACCAATGGAACTAATAAGCAACCAGCTAAGAAATGACCTACACACACAAAAATGCATAGTAGGTGATAAAGATAACAAATTACTAGTGATAGGACAGATCATTTAGTAAGTTGTACTGGAAAAAATTAAGACTCTTATCTAATAGCAAATACAAAGGTGAATATAAAGGAAGGAGCAACCTAAATCTAGATATAATAAAATTTTTAAAAATAGCATTTCTTTGTGAAATAAAAGGCAAAGAAAGACTTCCTCAAATCTTAAAAGATAAACTTGGAAAAGATATTTGGTAATATATAGAACTGAATATCTCCTTTTTGGGGGTTAATGTAGAGTATGAAATTATCTGTAATACCTGGCTTGCTGAAATGTAACACAGAGGCCTCTGCAGGCTTTGGAAGGCTTTGGAGAAAGATTTAGGCCTTTGGAATGCTGGGGCCGGCAAGGACCCTTCTGCCTTAGGAATGCTGCAGGGAGTTACCTTCCCTGGAGCTTTCTTAGCCCTAACAGCTGCTTTGTGATCTAAGAGTTGTTACGCATTGTCCCCAAGGCTATGTTTAGCAGAACTCATAGAACAACAAGCTGATCAGCACATTGTATCTTCCCTGCAATCACTCTTCTATTTTCTGTAAGACCCCTTGCCACACATCAGTTGCTTGAGAAACACAGTAATAAAGATTTATGATTATCCTGATGCATGAATAAAGGTGAGAGCAGAGAATGGCTAAGGGTCTTCATCTCTGAGCATTGATCCCCTTGCCTTCTCCTCTCTTTCACGGCTAAATCTGTAGTAATCTTTCTTTTGTTGGTACAGGGATTGCTGGCCATTCCCAGCACTCCTTCAGTAAATGATATAATGGACAGAGTTCACAGACCTAGCATATATGTGGAAAAGTATTTACTGAAGCTAACAATTATTTGTAGAAAACATGAGAGATTTCTGCAGAATAATAAGCATAAAATAATTTCCACTAGATCTCTATGGACAAATGCTATATACAAAATGCTACTTAAGGAAGAGAGAATAAAAAGGCTAATGGAAATATGAAGCAATGCTCCAAAATCATTAATAACTAGAGTATGGGGTGCCTGTGTGACTCAGGCATTAAGCCTCTGCCTTCGGCTCAGGTCATGACCCCAAGGTCCTGGGATTGAGCCCCGTATTGGGCTCCATGCTCAGCACGAACCATCTCCCACAACCTCTGCTTGTGTTCCCTCTCTCACTGTGCTCCTGTCTGCCAAATAAATAAATAAAATCTTTTAAAAAAAAAAGTCATTAATAATCAGAGTAAAGCAAATTAATTATTCAAGTACTGATAGGGATGTGGGTGGAAACCTTGCATATCATTGGTTAGAATGTAATTGATGCAGAGCCATTCTACAGAGTATCTATTAGTATTTGGTCATATCAAGTATTTTTATAGTTTTTGAGATAATAATGCTAGTATCAGTTAATATCTCTAAGAAATCTTCTCATAGAAAAGGAATACACATATAAAGATTATTTATCACAGCATTCTTTGTATGGTGAAATGAGGAATCAGCAACACCCAGGGTTTCTACAATTGGGTTGGTGGATGTGCAAAACATGGTAAGTGCATACCACAGATTACTATGCAGAAGTAAACAATGTGATAGGATTCCAAGTGGATTTTTAAATTATAGTGTCGAGTAAAAAACAGCAATGGCATTATACATTCATATATTTAATATACGAAGTTATATATAAACTTATATACATTAAAAATACATGTGTACAAAAAATACATTTGATGAGAACACATGCGAGCAAATGTACATCTGAATGAGTGTCTATAAATGAGAAGCTTGTACAAATATCAATTTCAGAAAAATGATTAACTCAAAATTCTGTACCCGAACAATCCTACATTCCAACTTGCAGAGCAATTGCTATACATATTTAACACCTAAACCAAAGAGGTTTTTGCATTTGTAGTATTCAGATATCAAATTTATTTAAAGTTTTTAGGAAAAATGTCTGTTCATGTCTTCTGCTCATTTCTTTACTGGCTAACAGACACATGAAAAGATACTCAACATCACTTATCAGAGAAGTACAGATCAAAAACATGATGAGATACCATCTCATGCCTGTCAGAATGGCTAAAATTAATAACATAGGAAACAACAGATGTTGGAAAGGATATGGAGAACAGGGAAGCCTCTTACACTGTTCATGGGAATGCATACTGGTGCAGCCATTCAGGAAAAATGTATGGAGATTCCTCAGAAAGTTAATAGAACTACCCTACAATTCAGCAATTGCATCACTCATACTTACCCTAAGGATATCAAAATGTAGATTCAAAGGGGTACCTGTACACTGGTGTTTACAGCAGCATTATCCACAATAACCAGACTGTGGAGAGAGCCCAAATGTCCATCAACTGAGAATGGATAAGGATGATGTGGGGTGTGTGTGTGTATAGTGGAATATATGTGATATATATGGAATATATGTGAGATATATATATATATGTAAATACACACACAAATATATATGTATATGTATGTACATATATATTATGGACTCTTACTCAGCCATCAGAAAGAATGAAATCTTGCCATTTACAATGATATGGATGGAGCTAGAGTTTATTATGCTAAGTCAAATGAACCAGAGAAAGAAAAATACCATATGATTTCACTCATATGTGGAATTTAAATAAACGGATGAACTAGGGGAAGGGGGAAAAAGGGGGAAGAAAACTGTAAGAGACCTAAATATAGAGAACAAACTGAGGGTTAATGGAGAGGTGATGGGTGAGAGGTGTGCTAAATGGGTGATAGGTATTAAGGAGGGCATTTGAGGTGAGCACTAGGTCTTATATATAAGTAATGAATCATTAAATTCTACATCTTGAACTGATTTTATCATATACGTTAACTAGAATTTAAATAAAAACTTGAGGGTCATCTGGGTGGCTCAGTTTGTTAAACATCTGCCTTCAGCTCAGGTCCTGATCCCAGGGTCCTAGGATTGAGCCCTGCATCTGGCTCCCTGATCATTGGGGAGCCTGCTTCTCCCTCTCCCACTCCCTCTGCTTGTGCTCTGTCAAATAAACAGAACCTTTAATAAATAAATAAAAACTTGAAATAAAGTTTTTATCTTTCACAGATTTTTGAATAGCTTACTGGAATCCAAGTTGGAGCACAGCATTTCTCACTTCATCTCTCCACAAAAACTTCCTTAGTTTTAAGAGTTTCTCATTCTGATAGCTCTAATTATTTTGGAAGACACAACTAAATTTCCTACTGATATCGATAGAACAATTAGTATGGAATCCATCAAAGTTCAGAAGTTTAAAGAAGACTAAAACCAATGGTCAGTAGCTTAACAGAGAGAAGACTGAAGACTCATCATAACATGTACTAGTTCCTATGACACTTCTATACATCCAGTAAAAAACCTAACAGGCTGGGGCACCTGGGTGGCTCAGTGGGTTGGATCTCTGCCTTCAGCTCAGGTCATGATCTCAGGATCCTGGGATCAAGCTCCGCATCGGGCTCTATGCTCCATAGTGAGCCTGCTTCCCCCTCTCCCTCTGTCTGCCTCTGCCTACTTGTGATCTCTCTCTCTCTCTGTCAAATAAATAAATAAAATCTTAAAAAAAAAACCTTAACAGGTAAGTATACATTGTTTAAGAATCTCAGCTTTACAAAGTAGCCATTTCTTGATTTCCACTGGTAGCAGAGTCAACAGAATTGATCTCAGATATAATACTGAATTATCATCTGGTAAAAGTAGCATGATTGTGACTAATGTATTAAAAGCTAGTGGAAAAGGTAAATGATATGCATAATAAGGTGAGTAATTTCAGCAGAGAAATGGAATTGTTAGAGAGAAACAGTAATAGAGGAGGACAGCTTTTAATTACCTCATCAGTGGACAATACAGCATAATACAACATAAAAATCAGCAACATGAACAAAAATCAATGGAAATTACCAATTTGAAATACAAGGGGATAAAGGCTAACTAAAATCCTTAAAAGTATGTGAAACATTTTAATTTTTATATAATTGAAATCCCAGAAGGGTAATAAAGATTTCAAAAAGGCAAGAAATATTTGAAGGGTGGCTAACAATTTTCCCAATTAATGATAGACAATGCAGTTTCAAGGAACTCAAACACCAAGCAGGATGAGTACAACACAACCAAAAAGAAAAAATCTCATGCCTAAACATGTCCTATTTAAACTCCTGCAAACCAAAAGGCATAGAGAAAATACTAAAGGCAGGCAGATTGTTTTAAAGGCAATTTCATAGAGAGAAACGAAGTTAAATAGTTACAACCAACTTCTTTCCAGAGACTATGCAAACTACAAGACAGTGAAAGGATCCTTTAAAATATTGAAAGAAAAATGTCAACCCAGTATTCCCTGTTGGTGACAACATCATTTTAAAAATGAAGAAGCAAAAAAGGCTTTCCATGCCCTAGGTAAAAATGGAAAGATTCCATTGCTTGTTGACCTGCACCAAAATATTAAAGGACGTTCTTCAGGCAACAGTAATATGATGCTAGACAGAAAATAGCACTACACAAAAAAATGAATACTGAAAAAAATCAAAAGGGAAATAAAATTTATTTTTATTTTAAATATTCTAAGGAGGTATTTGTTATGTTGTGCCATGCAAAAGACTATACAAAAAGAAATCCATGGAGGCTAAAGGAAGGCTAATCTTTCTCTCAGGCAAACAGTCCTCACTCTTATGTCTGCCCCATGACAACCCAAGAGTTTTGGAAAGTTTCAAATACACCATTAGAGACTTTGAGTGATTAGCTCTCAGAATCAGAAGGGATATCAGGAGAAATCTGTTTTCAAAATACATAATTAAAATTGCTGGCACTTTCAAGATGGCCACTTAAAGGTGCCAGAGGAATCTGAATGGAAGTTTAGAAGAATTTTCTGATTACTTTGTATTAGAACAAATTGGCCACTCACTCCAATCAACATTGTACATGAACCTTAACTAAAATTGCTTATGTTTTTGGTACTTATCTTCTGCTAATTTTGGTAAAATTATAAAGTTGAGACATGGACAAGTCCCTAACCTCACATTTCCTTTGAATATCTCCCCAGGGTGACACGTAATTACACCACTATATCCTCACCAAAGTTGCCTAATTCACAGGGTGAATTGAAGCTTTTCATTCAGTCCTGGGGAATTCCAATTTATTTCTGCAGCTAGAGCAGCACTCATTTTCATGAAGCTATCATTAAACAGTGTTATAAATACAAAAAACGAGATGGTCCAGTCTGCGCCACTCCAATATTCCAGATAGGCAGAACAAACGAATGGAGTTCTTAAGCTAAAATTAACAAAGCCCTCAGAGAACTTCAAAGTCCTATAGCCTAAGATATTTTCAATGACCTTAATAACAGTGAATTTAACTCATTTCAGGGACATCAGCTCTCTTTAGAAACAGGCCATACCATGCATCCGTAAATATCAACTCTTTTTATAGATTCTATCCTGTTTTAACAAGAGATAGCCAAATCCTCCAAGAGATTCACACAAATCCAGTTTCTCAGTGTGAATGGGCAGCCTTTCTTCAACATCCTGCTAACAACCCTTGCCATGACCTAAAATCTGAATAATTAGTCTGTTGGAAGAGATGTCATACAGACTTTAAATTCTAGATAGGTTGGGCCTTACTGAGGAAGGACAATAATCAGCACTTAGGTGTAAACATTTCTCCAAGAGAGTAACAGGTGCCACTAAACTTTCCAACTCTTATAAATAGCAATAAATGTTTTAGTCAATTATACTGTATTCTCTCCCCCCATATTCTTCAAACAACATGGTCTATACCCACATCAGTTTATTCGTCATAACTTTTTTTTAAAGATTTTTATTTATTTATTAGAGAGAGAGAGATTGAGAATGAGAGGGGAGAACATCAGAGAGAGAAGCAGACCTCCCGCAGAGCTGGGAGTCCGATATGGGACTCGATCCCGGGACTCCGGGATCATGACCTGAGCCGAAGGCAGTCGCCCAACCACCTGAGCCACCCAGGCGCCCTCATCATAACTTTTTAAATAAAAATATCCTTAGTACTTATTTGTTCTTGATATTTTGATTTCTAAAAATATTTCCCATTGATGTGCTTTCCAACTCTTAGAGACCTCGACAGATGAAGGTTTATATCCTGCCATTGATAAGATCTTTGCGACACAGTAATCAGACCGTATTTGGTAGAAACAACTATTAACTTGAAATTCTTCACACAAGGGTTCCTGGGTGGCTCAGTTGGTAAAGCGTCTGCCTTCAGCTCAGGTCATGATCCCAGGGTCCTGGGATTGAGCTCTGAGGTGACAGCGAGCTGCTGCTTCTCATGCTCTTATAAATCTTGAAGAAAAAAAAAATCCTTTACACAGTCAGAAATTAGATACAGAGATCTTTCTTTTGCTGTATTCTCTGTTACTGAAATATATGTGGTCATTTTCCACTTGAAAAGTGACCCATTAATTACTAGTTAACTTTGGATGCTAGAGGCCTTAGCATCAATTATTGTTTTCAAAAATATAGGAAATTGACCTTAGGTTAAAAATGTATGCAGAAGTAAAGGCCTCTAATGTGTGATCTCATTTGCTGTTCTGTGGTGGGAGGACAAAATAGTATCCCCTCATTATCTATTTGAGTACAATAAAGGCTATTTAAGTATTATGCCACCAGCTACCTCTTCTCATCCTTCCACTCAAATAACCAACAGAGCACCTGTAAAATCAAGTCTTCTTTGGTGAACATACCTAATCAATATTTACAAATTCTAGGACTGTTACCAATTATTTTAGCAATCAAGTAGGCATGCGTCTCCAGAATACTTGAGAGGAGGCAAGGAGATATAAATATGTGGGAAAATTAAGGTATTGAATAGAATTATCACTTAAATTTTTATATAACCTGGTTTTCTATGACCAGGTAGGGTGCCTTTGTGACAATTTAAGGTTAAAAAGGAAACTTCCCCCAGTGCTAGAGAGTGCCACTCATCCCACCTCCAGTGAATCCTTTGACCATGTTAAAGAAACAGGCAGGCTTCCTTGACTTATTGTGCCTGTCAGCCAAGCTAAGTTCACTTTTGTGACAGCAGTATATGCAAATATGAAAACCAATAAATTAAGTCATTAAGTGATACCTAAATGTAGTGGTTCTTTTACTTTTTAATGCAAATATTTGTTCTTCAGTGTTCTTCCCAGCTATATCTTATGGATTTACATAATTAAAACTAGTTTCAGCTATTCTTTTATACATACAACATGATTCTTATGAACAGTTAAAAGTTACTAAATTCTTATGTACCTACTATTAATAATTACCAGAACTTCATTTTATAAATGTAGAGTTTTAAATTTCTTACAAAACCAGAATAAAAATAACTATTTTGTGTGATTTCCTTAAAATGATATTTTTAGTTTTTCAAAGATGAACACCTATGTTGACTTTTAATCATAAATTTACTCATATGGGTAGGGAAGGTAAAGAGTACACACTGTAAATTAACCAAACTGGTAATACAGGAAACTTCTAGTACCATACCCACATGCCCATAGTCCATAGTCCAAAAAGAACAAAGAGGATCTCTGTAAATTAACCAGACCAGAAGCAATATTGCTGTATGTCCATTCCACAGGTCAGGGTCAGGATTAATTCCAAATAATGTTACAAAAAACAAAAACAAAATAATGTTATCATTTGGTTTCCAGAGTCTTTAAAATATATTAGGTAACATCATATTCTTAGTTTGGGCATGGCCTAGAATTGTACCAAGGATTAGAAATATAATGAGCTACGTATATAATTTATAACTTTCTTTTAAGGGGCACCTGGGTGTCTTAGTCTGTTAAGCATCTGCCCTTGGCTCAGGTCATGATCTCAGGGTCCTGGGATGGAGCCCCGCATTAGGCTCCCTGATCAGCAGGGAGTCTGCTCCTCCCTCTCCCTGCTTCCCTGCTTGTGTGTATGTTCTTGCTCTCACACTCTTTTGCTCTCTCCCTCTCTCTTTCCCTTGTCAAATAAATAAAAATCTAAAAAACAAAACAAAACAAAAAAACAAAAAAAACACACAAAATTATATTAAAAGTAGAAACAGGTAAAATTAATGATCTATTTTGTTTAATCCAATATATCTCAATATATGTATTTCAATATGTAATCAGTATAAAATGGAGCTATTTTATATTCTTTCTTTTATAGTATGTCATGGAAAGCTACATATATATCACATCTCAATTGACATGCTAAGTTTCATTTGTAGATAGCTTTTATGCAAGTTATAGTTATAAAAATAGATTCATATACTGAAGTTGTTCCAAAAATACTTTTAATGCCTGATTCAAGGGCCAAGATATATTTCATACCCACAGTGATGAAACTGGCTCATCTTTTTGGGGGGAATGGATTTGACTTTAAGGAAAAATATCAATTTTGAATTTACAGCTCTGTGACACTCTTGTGTCAACTCAGTATTACTAACATTGAATGCAAAGTATTATTAACATTAAATGTATAAATTGAATCACAATCCTAAATGTATCAGTGTAAAAATTAATATAATGCTGTCAATTGCAATTACATAATTGTACAAATTAACAATTAAAATTGAAATCTGCATATTAATCTGCTCAAAAAATGGACAAATTTGTTTTACTGATTTATTATATGAAAAGTTTAATTTTCAACATAAGTTATCATATTGTCTATCTAGGTCTCACACAGGCCGCTCCTCTCCTAGGAGCTCATTTGTATGCAATCTAATATTGGTGAGGAAACAAATCACACTGACATTTTTGTCTTCATTGTTGAGTATTTGGCAAGCATTCCTTTTGTTCTAAGAAAATCTTGAATTAGAGTTAACAGAACAAGCAAATCTTTATAAAACTCTTCCACGACTCAACCAATGAGCACTGACAAAGAACACAATATCATTAAATTCATTGTCTTCTATTTCTCTAAACAGTTCCATAAACTGGTGATGATTCATAACATTTGCATATACAGACTGAAAGATTTTAACAACTATATCCATGACACTTTTCTAAGCATCTGCTTCAGAAAATCTAGCAAAAATATATTATGTATCATACAGTGAAATAAAACTAGAAGGGGAACATTAGTCTCTTGTTTTGAAATTCCAATAAATCCTAATTTGGTCTAACAGAAAGAATACCATCTGTCATGATAAAAACTAATTTTGTTTTATTTAGCTGAAATTCTATCTTGACAGATAAAATGTACAAAAATTACTATGCCACAAAATTTAAATTTCATGCTGCAAATTTACAACATTTCTTCATAAATTTGGAATTCTTGAGACAACTTAAGATATTAATTGGGAAGTATCTCTTATTGCATGGTTAATCTAAAGCTAGAAAGGAACTTGTAATTTTTTGAATTTTGAACCAACTGATCTTCGCTATTCAGAAATCTTGTATTCTGCAGCAATTGTTAACTAATTGAAGATCTTTAGCCTTTTGTGAAACATCTTTTATAGTCTGTTCCCCATTTCTATCAAAATTTTAATAATTATTTCACTGTTTCTCCATCAATAAATGGCTTTTTGTGTACAAATAAAAGCTGGCCAAAATTACAAGCTCAGATCTGGTTAAGATTTTTTTTTTAATTTTTTATTTTAGGCAACAAATTTTGTTGATTTTTGATTGGTGAGGGAAAAACAATTCATCATGCATCCATGGAAAATATTTCTCCATACTGTCCATTTTGTTACTTTAGAATTTTTACATAGCAAACATTGTATCGCTTTTCTCCAATGCAACAAATTTGCAATACATTTTATTTCAGTTTTTCCTTACTATTCTCATTGTAGTATTCATTTCTGGATCTTCATTGAATACTGAATCAGTTGTTTTCTTTCATTTTAAATTTTTTAAAAATCTATACTTATTTAACTTAAAAAATCTAATTACATTAAAAGCATTATAATTTGCATAGGCATCAGTATTAATGCTATCTTCATTGGGCATTCTAATGAACATGTGTTATATTTGTAAAAAGGAAGAGCTACTCCAACTGAATCAATCCATTGACAACAGCTAGATCAATGAGGTGTTTGTAACACTGAAAATGAAGTCTACTCACAATACTTGGACTGCAAGACAATAATATATCTCAGGCCAATCAGCAGTTGAAATTAAATGAAGTCCCACTAAAAGGATAAAGTTGAACTTAACAGAAAACTATTTCATACTGTCTTCACAAACAGTTCAAAAGAAAAGCATTCCATAATGGTATGTAAAA
>CM052799.1:104084147-104099664 GCA_028533885.1 Nasua narica | reverse complement strand
AATTCTATGTATGAGTGAGATCATATATTTGTCTTTCTGACTTTATCACATAGCATAATAATTTCTAGTTCCATACACATCATTGCAAATGGCAATATTTCATTCTTTCTGAATAAAGAATATTCTGAGTAAAATTCCATTGTGTGTCTGTATAGATGTGTATATAGACACACATACCTTCTTTATCCATTTATTCATTGATGGACACTGAGGTTATTTCCATAGTTTGACTATTGTACTTAATGCCGCTATAAACATCAGAGCACATGTAGCCCTTTGAATTAGTATTTTTGTATTCTTTGGGTAAATACCTAGTTGTGGAATTGCTGGATCATAGGGTATTTCTATTTTTAACTTCTTGAGAAATCTTTGCATTGTTTTCCAGAGTGGCTGCACCAGTTTGCTGTCCCACCAACTGAGCAATAGGACTCCCCTTTCTCCACATCCTTGCCAACACCTTTTGTTTCTTGTGTCATTGATTTTAACCACTCTGACAGGTGAGAATTGTTATCTTATGGTTTTGATCTGTACTTCCCTAATGATGACTGATGTCGAACATCTTATCATGTGTCTGTTGGCCATCTGTGGGTCTTTGGAGAAATGTCTCATGTCTTCTACCCATTTATTTAATCGGATTATTCTTTTTTGGGGGTGCTGAGTTTTTTAAGTTCTTTATATACTTTGAAGACTAACCCTTTATCAGATATGTCATTCACAAATATCTTGTCCCATTCTATAGGCTGCCTTTTAAGTTTTGTTGCTTATGTCTTCTATTGTGCAGAAGCATTTTATTTTGACAAAGTCCCAATAGTTAATTTTTGGCTTTTGTTTCCCTTGCCTCTGGAGACATATCTAGAAAGTTTCTGCAACCAATGTCAAAGAGGTTGCTGCCTATGTTCTTCTCTAGAATTTTTATGGTTTGATATCTCACATTTAAGTCTTTCATCCATTTTGATTTTATGCAGCAAATCAAATTCAACAGTATATTAAAAGAATCATTCACCATGATCAAGTGGGATTTATTCCTGGGCAGCCAAGGTGGTTCAATATGCACAGATCAATGTGATACACCACATTAATAAAAGAAAGGATAAGAACCATATGATTTCTTTTTTTTAAAAGATTTTATTTACTTGGCAGAAAGAGGGGGAAGAGTGCACAGGCAGTGGGAGCAGAATAGGGAGAAGTAGGCTCCGCAGGGAGCCTGCTTGATCCCAGGATCCTGGGATCACGCCTGAGCCAGAGGCAGATGCTTAACCAAATGAGCCACCCATGTGCCCCCATATGCTCATTTCAACAGATGCAGAAAAAGCATTTGACAGAGTATAATATCCATTCTTGATAAAAACCCTCCACAAAGTAGGTTTAGAGGGAATTCATCTCATCATCATGAAGACCATATATAAAAAGCCCACAACTAGTATCATCCTCAATGGGGAAAACCAGAACTTCTTCTCTACACTCAGGAATCAAGATAGGGATGTCCACTCTCACCACTGTTATTTAACATAGTACCGGAAGTCTTAGTTACAGCAATCAGATAACACAAAGAAATAGAAGGCATCCAAATAATCAAGAAAGAAGTCAAACATTCACTATTGCAGAGGACATGATACTTTATACAGAAAACTCTAATGATTCCACCAAAAATTGCTTGAACTGATACATGATTTCAGTAAAGTCACAGGATAAAAAAATTAATGTACAAAAACCTGTTCCATTTCCACATACCAATAATAAAGCAGCAGAAAGAGAAACTAAGGAATTGATCCCATTTACAATTGCACCAAAAACCATAAGATATCCAGGAATAAATGTAGCCAAAGAAGCAAAAGAAATATACACTGAAAACTTTAAAACATTGATGAAAGAAATTGAAGATGATTCAAAGAAATGAAAAGATATTCCATGCTCATGGGTTGGAAGAACAAATATGGTTAAAATGTTTATAATCCCAATGCAATCTACCCATTAAATGCAATTCGTATCAAAATACCAGCAGCATTTTTCACATAGCTGCTAGAACAAACAATCTTATAATTTGTATGCAACCACAGAAGACCTCAAAAAGCCAAAGCAACCTTGAAAAAGAAAAGCAAACCTGGAGGCATCACAATTGCAGACTTCAAGTTAGATTACAAAGCTGTAGTGATCAAAACTGTATGGTGCTGGCACAAAAACAGACACACAGATCAGTGGAACAGAATAGAAATCCCAGAAATGAACCCACAGCTATATGGCCAATATTCAACAAAGAAGAAAAGAATATCCGATGGGAAAAAGATGGTCTCTTCAACAAATAGTGTTGGGAAAACTGGACAGCAACATGAAGAATGAAACAGGACTAATTTCTTATACCATGCATTTCTGCTCTATCATTCTTTTTCTGTACACACATATGCATACACAGATTTTCTAAAACATTTTATAAATTACAATCATATTGCCCATTTGGCTCTAAATATTTAAATGCATTTTTCTTAAATTTTTAATATAACCATAATACAATTATCAAAATCAGAAAATTATCAGTGACATAAGATTATCTAACAGAGATCTTATGCAAATTTCACCCCATTAATTCTCTTCAGTGCAAAAGGGAAAATGTTTTTCAGGATTGAGATCTAATTAAGAATCAATGGTTTCACTCATTTTATTGCTTTAGTCTCTTAAATTTGTAATCTGGAACATTTTTTCTCTTAGATTTATTTTTACAAGGTAAAATATATCCTAAATTTAACAATGAGCTATAAACCATAACGATTTTTTGCCACCTATTTCCCCTGCCTGGGAAAATGCACTGAGTTCTAAATGTATGCATAAAGCCCAACATTACCTTTCAGTTCTACCATTTTCCAAATTATTAACAACACTAACTGCCATAAACAGCAAAATCTTACATGGAAAATGCACTCAGAATTGAATTTATCTTGCTGGGAAAACAATTACTCATTTCTTTCCTTGGAAATGTATATAAACATTAGGCCAGGTAAGTATCCCTGTCATTTTCTCTTAAGAAAGAAGTAGAGGATATTTCCTGATCAGGCTCACAGATAACACACTTTGGGTAAAGATAGAAGGGAAGTAAGGATGATCAAAATCATTCCTCTCAGATTTTAACTCCAGTGTCTCAGATGGAGTGGAAGAGGCAGTGGCAAAACAGCTTCATATAGCACTTGAAACCATGGTAAAACCTTAAGATATTTCTAACCAAAAGTCAGTGATCTCTCTGGGCAAGAATCCTGCATAGTGTTACAATTAAAGGAGAAGCAAGGGAGCTCTATAACCCACAAAGGTCTGAAGGAAAAAAAGAAAAGACAGGTCTACCTGGGAGCACAACACACCAAAATCGTATTACTCAGAACTCAGAAGCAAAGTAAACCATTCAAGCTCAAATCCCTCTTTGGTCAAAACTGAGTTCTTAAATGACCCCAATTGCTTCCCTCAACTAAATTCTAAGTCGTGCACAGAAATTTCTCAGGCATGAGAACCTCTGGAAAAGAAATAGATGGTTTTGAAGGAAAAATGAATTCCAGATTCCCAAACAGTACTAACTTGTTTTTGAGAGAATCCGAGAATGTATGCTGATGTAGGTAACATGGGAGGGCCTTTGGAGCAGGAAGAAGAATTAGTCAGGAAAGCAGAGTGAAGGAGTATTTTGGTGCAACAAGAGCAAAGGTGAAAGAGAACATGCTGCAGCTAGGAGAGTGCTTGGTTTCACTATACCTGAGCAGAGTTTTATATAGAGAGGAAGCGTGGAGACATGGTAAGAGAGAAGGTGGTATAACTAGGCTGCGGTTAAATCTTTCATATTCTTTCTCTTTGTGGCAGCTCATCCTGAAGACTCAAAGGATCTATGAGGGGTTTAATCAATAGAATGAAATCCTGCCTAAAAAGATTCGTATTTCAGAATATTCCCTTAGCAAGTAATGTGAAATGTTAATGGATTAAGAGGGAACAAATGGAAAGTAGCAACTGATAGAGGAAGGTTGATTAAAAAGTTATTAACAGAGAGGGATCATGAGAAACAGAGTTATGGTATAAAGGCATGTGTCTGCTAATGTATTTGAGATTAGTGACTGAAATGTGCAAGATTTTCATGCTTTTCAGCATCCTGTCCTCCCGTATTCCTTTGCCCTCTCTCCTTTCTTAGTTCAAAACTATCCTATGTCAGGCCTTCTATAAGTATTTGAGGAAAAAACATACAGATTTTATATTTGCAGAACACAAAAGACTAGGACTTTTATTTACTTAAAATATATTACATCCCCCTGTTCACCAGAGACTTTCTAATAACAGCTAGCTCAACCTTGACAAATAGGACTAATCCTTCTGATAAATACTGATGCAAAAATCCTAAAGAAAAATACTGGAAAATGGAACTCAGTAGCACATTAAGGGATTATACACCTTGACCAAGTTGGGCTTCAAGGATGGTTCAACCTACAAAAAACGATGTAATACACCAAATTAAGAGAATGAAAGACAAAAACCACATGATAATCTCAATTGATGTAGAAGAGCATTTGACAACATTAAAAACCTTCATGATAAAAGTCACTCAACAAACAGAATAAAAGGAAATTGCTTCAATATCATAAAGACCATATATGAAAAGTCCACAACAACAGAGCCAATGATCAGGAACAAAACAAGGATTCCTGTTTTCCATACTTCTATTCAGCATAATACTGGAATATATTAGCTTAATTGGAGTGATAAGCCAAGAAAAAAAAAATGAAAGGCATTCATATCTGACAGGAAGGAATAAGATTATCTCCCTTCATAGATAACATGACCCTTAAAAACCTTAGAGATTCTGTAATAAAACCTTTGGAATAAATATTTGCCAAAGTTTCTAGACACAAGATCAATATATGAAAATCAGCTGCATTATGCACATTAACAATAAGCAACCCAGATAGGAAATTTTAAAAGTAATCTTATTAATAACATCAAAAATAATAAAACATTTATGGATAAATTTTAAAAAGGTGGAAGGAAATTTAAAAAGAAATTTAAGAAAAATTTAAAAAGAAACAAATGGAAAGGCATCCTATGTTCATGGATTGGAAACTGTTTTTTAATGCCCACTTTAATGCCCCTGTTTTTTAATGCCTATGTACATGGATTGGAAACAGTGTTTTTTAATGCCCACTTGTCTTGCATGTCTGACCTTGCAGAAGCTGGGGTGGATCGTAACATACTAATTAAGAGAATTAGAAGTAGTTGACAAAGCTTGCTTGCTCCCCACTTTCCCATGATCACCTCCATCACGCAGCCCAACCACCAGCTAGGAAAACAGAGATCTTCGATACAGGTGCACTAAGTGCTCTGAAAGGCTGTGCCCAGAGGAATGAGAAAATAGGCAAAATTTCCAAACTACTCGAAGGTTTAAAAAATTTTTTCAAGAATAAAGAATCTTATCAAGATACATTAAGAAAATGTCTTTGAAGAAGGTCAAAGAGTCATGTTTGAATTTGACAAAATTACATAAAACAGAAACTGTTCGTGTTTTCTTCAGGATGGAAATGAACCACTTAATATATCCATACTACCTTGAACAATGAAATTCCATTAAAATAATCAAACTTTGGGGAAAAAAAAAGCATTATCTCCCTTCATAGATAATTTTGTGTATATGTGATCTACCAACTACTTTTGCAGTTTCAATCTTGTATTATTTCTTCTACTTTGTTATTTCTTCTACTTCTACATATACACAAAAAAATCCAGATAGCAAGACAGACTTATCTACAATGAGGAAACACATGTAAAAATTAAGGTAGTTTGTAGTTTTCATATGAAACATTAAAAAAAAAAATCAAACAACATGCTACAATGGGTGCTACTGTTTACAGTCAGATTGAAGGGGAGAATACAGCATTTATTTAGGGACAGATATACCAAAAGGTCCAGCATCAGTGCAATAAATTCACAGAACTATATTATGGCTAGTTAATCACAGTTTAAGAACTGTTTCCAAATGTCACATTTTCAGCACTCAGAGGTTCAATCCTACAGAATAAGCTACAGATTCATTCAATCCCTATCAAAATCTAATGTAATTTTTTTCAAAATGGAAAAAAAACCTTCCTAAAATTTATGTAGAAACCCAAAAGATCCCAAATAGCCAAAATAATCTTGAAAAAGAACAAATGTATAGACTCTATACTTCCTGACTTCAAAACACGTTACGAAGCTATCAGAACAGGATGGCACTGGCATAAAGGCATAGACAAATGAACAGTATAAAGAGCCTGTATAGAACAAAAGCAGAGGAAAGAGGAATTTATTCCTTTTTTCCTAATTCGCTAAGTGAGCTAGTACATTTTGCCTCATTTTCATTTGCCCTTGGATTGGGATTTATATATTTGGCTCCCTCATGTTCTTTTATCTTTAAACACAGAATAAATCATATCATGATTTTTCCTGGGTCTCTAGCTTACAGAGAGCAGATTGTACTACTTCTCAGCCTCCATAATTATGTGAGCCATTTTTTCATAATAAATAGATCATCTATATCCACACGCTAATCCATTCTATTGGTTTTCTCTGGAGAATTCTGACTAATATACATAAGTGTTTGCAATGATTTCCTGGGTAGGACACCAAAACACAGGCAGTAAGAGTAAACATGAATTTGTGGGATGACATGAAGCTAAAAAGCTTCTGTGCAGCATCTCAGTCAACAGAGTAAATAAACAATCTATGGAATGAGAGAAACTATTTGTAAATCTTGTATCCAATAAGGAGTTAATTTAAAAAATACAGAAAGTCCTACAGCTGAATATTAAAAAAAATGATAAAAGAAGGCTTAAATAGTCATTTCTCCAGTGAAGACATACAAATGGTTAAGAGGTATGACAAGAAGCCCTACATCAGCAGGAGCATCATCATCAGGAAAATGCAAATCAAAACTATAATGAGTGATAACCTCACACACTTGAGGATTGCATTATCAAAGACAAAAACAAAACTTCAGAAAATAACAAATGTAGGAGAGGATATGGAGCAACTGGAACCCTCATGTGTGCACTGTTGGTGGAAATGCAAAATGGTGCAGCTTGTTATGGAAAACAGCATAGGTGCCTCAAAATATTAAAATAGAGCTACTATACAATTAAGCAAATTCTGTGTATTTATCTAAAAGAATTAAAATCAGAATCTCAAAGAGATGGTTTCACTTCCATTTTCAATGTAGCATTATTTATAATACCTAAAAGTCAAAGTCACCAAAATATCCATCTAGAGATGATTGGATAAAGAAAAATGTCATATGTATATACAATAGAATATTACTTCACTTAAGAAAGGAAATCCTGTCATATACTGCAACAGAAATGAAACATGAGGACATTATGCTAAGTGAAGTAAGTCAATCACAGAAGGAAAAATGCTACAGAGATCCACTTACATGAGGTACATAAAGTCATCAAACACCTAGAAACAGAGTAGAATGGTAGTTACCAGTGACTTAGAGAAAGAAAACGGAGTTGCCATGCAATGGGTACAGAAATTCAGTCAGGTAAAATAAAAAAAAGTTCTAAAAAGCTGTTGTACAATAGTGCACATACAGTTAACAAATTAAGTATACAGCATAGCATTAGTTAACAGGATAGAGCTCATGTTTATTCAGCATATCTATTCAAATAGTAATCTCATCCTGAAACACCTTACAGAGACACTCAGAATAATGTTTGCGCATTCCATGGCCATCAAGTGATACTTAACATTAAGCATCATTATTACCAGTCTAAGTGGCAAAGGTTGCCTGAAAAATGACCCAAAACCACCAAAATGAGAGCACCAGATAGCCAAGAGAAGATCAGCAATGACTAAACATTTACTTAAATGTCTACTGACTATAATTAATATTTTATGATAAAATTATGAACAATGTCTATAATGGAAAATTAGGCTAGTATAAAGTTCCATAATTAGGCTGATTATATTGTTTCTTCTGTGTTTAAATTCATAAATACCTAGTTTGTTGTTTCCTTTGAGTATATTTAAGTCCTTGTGACATCCTATTAAAACATATTCAACATAGGCATTCCGATAGAATCATTAAAGTTTCTTTTACTTTTTGGTAACTTAGTAAATGGCAATGCCTTATTTTAAATCCAAACGGTAATTAAAACACTACAATGGGGCCGCCTGGGTGGCTCAGTGGGTTAAACCCTCTGCCTTCGGCTCAGGTCATGATCTCAGGGTCCTGGGATTGAGCCCCGCATTGGGCTCTCTGCTCAGCAGGGAGCCTGCTTCCCCCTCTCTCTCTGCCTGCCTCTCTGGCTACTTGTGATCCCTCTGTCAAATAAATAAATAAAATCTTTAAAAAAAACTCACTAAATTGATGTGACTTAGCTTCTTTTTAAATGCATTAATTGATATTGAAAAGTAAATACCATAACTGATAAAAGACTAAGCAAATATAAAACATTAAATAGGATTTGAAAACAAAAAGATACCCAAATCTGATAAAAAGTATTATTTACAAATATAAATGTGACTGTGAAATATTTTCATGTGTAATAGCACTTTATAAAAATTACTTTGAAAATAAGTTAATTTTATTAAGAATTTACTTTTCTATTTTCAATATAGAATGATTTCAAGAGTATTAAGAAAACAAAAAACAAATAAACAGAAGGTTATACTTATAGGTATAACTGTTCTTAAATTAATACTTAAATGTTTAGAGCAAATGAATGTCTAGAAAGAGTTTGTACTCCTTTAAATTTTATATTTTCTTTAGGCTTTGCCCACTTTATTTCATATTTGACACTAGTATGATCACTTTCACATGTTTGCTATACCCCTTATTACTTGCAACCCCCAAGTGGACATAAGTCCCTTTCCACTAAAAAGATACAATCCTATTTGTTCAAAAGGTTATCTCATTTTTCTTCTGAACACTGAAGACACTATTACCCTGCATCCTTGCATCTGGATAGGACGTGTAAGTAATTGTAGCCAATATATTATAAGGGGAATACAGCATACAAGGATACATGCCTTTCCAGATTTGATACTTGATGGAAAACAAAACCTCCCAAACACAATCTTCACTCTTTCTCTAACATAGTGACTCTGGAAGTCACATGTTGAGGGACATGATCCCCAAATCAAGGAATTTTAGATTCCTAGGTCACTCCGTGGAAGAGAGCCATCACAACCAGGAATGCCTACAGTGGAATTTGCCTAAGTGAGAAAGATTTTCACTTTGTTAACTGAAATTTTGGAATGCTATAACTTAATATATCTCATTTATAAAGCTAAGCTGGCCTGAATATTTAAAAAAGATATTAAAACCTAAGTAGTGTTAAAGAATTTGGGTGAATATCGACACACTGTCTCATTTAAAATATTGAAATTTCTGCTGTTGGCTTCATATGTCCTATTTGGAAACTAGTCTAGGAAGTCCTCATTATTGTTCAAAAAAAAGAAAAAAGGCTGGAACATTTTCACATGCAAACTCTCTTTTGAGATTGCTTTATGGGATTGCTTTCATGAGCTATAAAACAACTTCTACCAACTACTCAGAACATCCTTCTACATACATACTGATGCCATATGGGTAAAGAGATAATGACTTAGTCTCCTTTTGCTTATCATGTAGGCTCCCCCTTCTCCATTTACATTTCTGGTGTCTTCCCAGATAGGTGAAACCATACATTTCACTCTTTTAGATAAAAGCATTAACTTCATACTTATGAAAGTGAAACAGAATAACTTTTGTAAAGATTTTATTTATTTGACAGAGAGAAAGAGATCACAAGTAGGCAGAGAGGCAGGCAGAGGGAGAGGGGAAGTAGGCTCCCTGGTGAGCAGAGAGCCCGACTCGGGACTTGATCCCAGGACCATGAGATCATGACCTGAGCCAAAGGCAGAGGCTTAACCCACTGAGCCACCCAGGCATCCCAGAATAACATCTTGCTAATATCATACATGTTCCAAGGATTATAGTCATTCAATCACAAATCATTCTGTAAGGTAATTCCAAATCTTATAAGAACAGCCAACACAGTTCTTTTAGTAATAGTTAACAGGAAAAATCAAGTAATTTGGTGTCTTTGAGTATCTTATCAAATAAGATATTGTGGTAAATCAGACTCTGGAACATAAAGTCTCAAAAGGCTGATAAAAAGATTAATATTCTACTGAGTATGTAAAATATTTACTGTGTTCTATAGAACTTCAAGAGTGAGAGCTGTATGTTATAATATTTCAATCATGATATTATGGTTAAATACAATGTTATTTATGGTTCTCTTTCAATTTTAAAAGTAACAAAAGTACCCTTTAAACTAATTTGTGCACTTAAACCTCAAATACTGGAAAATATTTCTTTAGCCAAAAAACCCAGAAGTTCAGAGTCTTATAATACTGTCATATACATCTGTGGCCTCAATAGATTAAATCATTATTTTTGCAGTTTGCATGTACAAAAGAGGCAAATGGAAGCAGGTCAGTAATAAAACATCAACATAATTTACATAGAGACCACGGAGACATTCTTTTTTTAGTTATATTCAGTGTAGTTTTATTTTTATTATTTTGCTAAAAATAATCACTGATATCTTTTCACTTTCTATTTTTCCCAAGTGCTCCTTGGAAATAATCCTCTAAATTCTCATGTATGAATTTCAATTGGAAGAGAAATTGATTCAGAAGGGTGATAAATATGGAAAAGTTATTTCAATAAAAACTGTACACCTAAAGTATTTTTTAGTAATTTCTCTATTTGCTGAACACTCAGGTTTTGTAAAGTAGCATCCCTAGTCTAGAGAATTTAATGACTTTCTGCTGCTTTTCCATTATCCAAGAAGTCCGAAAACAGCCTCTACCAATGCATTATAGAAAAACTGAGCTGAAGATAACTAGGCACCAGAAGAAAGTAAAATAATTGTGTTCCATTTTTTCCTCCTGCATAACCCTTTCTAGGGGATAGTCCCGGTAAATTTTGAAAAACTAAAAATAGGACTCATGCCTATATGGTAGTTAAAACATTTTAACAGCCAATCATCAACTTGTATCTCAAAAATATTTCCTTTTTCATTCCCAATGTTACCTCCTCTGTCAAGTTTTCATTATCCTTTCCCTAACCCTGTTTTAGAACCTGGATTTCCTGGAGCTAATTTCTGTATTCCAGTCGATCATCTCTAATGCTGGTTTCTGCAGAAAGAATTATTTTCTGCAAAATCCATATAGTGTTATAGCCCAGGTAGCTTCAAAGTGCCTACCAAATAATGGAAATATTTTAGTTTTACATTAACCAAAAAAAAAAAAAAAAAACTTCAGAATATGCCCACCACTCTAACTTCCCAACTCTTCTCTTTATAAACCTGAACTCTCAGATAACTTCAAGCATCTGCTTGAATGCTCCACACCCTTTTGAAAATCCGTATCTTGGAGTGCTTGGGTAGCTCAGTCCATTAAGCAAGCGTGTGCCTTCGGTTCAGGTGGTAATCTCAGAGTCCTGGGATGGAGGCCCTTATTGGGCTTCCTGCTCAGCAGGGAGTCTGCATCTCCCTATCTCTGCCTGCTCTTCCCCCTGCTTGTGCTCTGTGTCAAATAAGTAAAATCTTAGGAAAAAGAAAAAGAAACTTCATGTCTTTATAGATGCTTTTATCTTTTTTAAAAAAAATATTTTATTATTTATTTGGAGAGAAGGAGCATGTGTGAGTGCATGTGAATAAGGGAAGGGGCAGAGAAAGAGGGAGAGAGAGAATCTTAAATAGGGCCTGACCCCACAACCCCAAGACCATTACCTAAGCAGAAATTAACAGGTAAACCCTACCAGGATGAGCCACCCAGGTGCCCCCCCTTCTGTCTTTTAATATGCATTCCCATATGTTCATGCATCAACTCCTTTTCTAAGACCCAGAGGGACACTATTTCCCATTAGGTTTTTTTTAATCACCTAGAAAGCTGACAGGTTTTTCCTTCTGATTCTCACATGACTTTATTCATATCCTATAATTATCTGCTGGAGTCATGTTAAAGTTTGTTGAGATTAATATATTAGATTGGCTCTTTCAGCAAATGTTTCATGGGAAAACTCAAGTTCAGATTTCTTTTCTGCCACAGTATTATCTTATCTTCATTTTATGGGAAAAAAATAGATCAACCTGGAATACAGTCACCCTTACTTCATTTTCACCCAAAGACCACTAAAACAAGCTAGGTGAACTTATAATAAACTGGATCAAACTTCTTGATTGCTTTAATTCCTTTGTGACTTTTGTTCTGTTCCTGAGATTACCAGGTGTATCTCTCTCTCTCTCTCTCTCTCTCTCACACACACACACACACACACACACACACACAGAATATAGCAAGTGATCTCATCACAATTATTCTCCAGATGAAAGGAAAATGTGTCTTTTGCTCTACAATTTCAGTGTAGTTTTATCATGTTATGTAGTTAAATCAAAACCAACTATGACAGAGAAAAATGATAGTTTAGTAGACATTGAGTTTTTGGATGCCAGCTGTAGTTTTAAATAAGTTTTTCCCTACAAATATAGTTCTAGAAAATGTTTTTATTAGTCGACATGCTAAAACATTTAATTTAAATACCTTAAATATTTAGACCATGTTAATTCATTGAAAACCTAGCAAGAAGTAAAATGCCTTACATATATTAGGCACAAAAGTAAGACGCATTTATTGACTCTATAAGATAGAACTGAAGCAATCCTATCATTTCATTTTATATTTCCTTTCTAGATAAAGGAGATTAAGTATTCTTGAAAACATTATATGGTAACCATGAAAGACTTTCCATCTAAAGAAATGGTTGTGAATAATGGACTTGAATTATTTCAAAATTAGTTTTTTCCTAAAATGTATACAGTTCATGAAGAATTTGAGCAGTGCTTCACAGGAGTAACAATTTAGTAAGAAGATAGATCTATATTCTTAGTACTAACACTGGTGTCTGGATATCAAAATTCTGGTTCATTTTCTGTATTACATGATTTTTACAACGTATTAAAGCTTGATAAAATTGGTACTTTATTATATTAAATACTTGATATTTGCACCCCATTCAATTACTTAAAAAAACCTATATAGAAATTATACTTCTACTGATATAGTAAATAGATACTGCATACTTTAGAATTCAATTTGTAATGCTTTATTATTTTTAATTTTTTTTAAAGATTTGAGGAAGCACAAAAAAGAGTGCAAGCCAGGAGAGGGAGAGAATCTCAAGGAGATTCCCTGCTGAGTGTGGAGCCCAAAAGGGGACTGGACTGATCCCATGTACCTGAGATCATGACCTGAGCCGAAATGGAGAGCTGGACACTCAACTGACTGAGCCACCCAGGTGCAATTTGTAACGCTTTTTAAAGCTTACTACAAAGTAAGGAGATAAATGAATAGAGGTAGAGGACAACAGCTGGTTAAGTTATGCAAAAAATATTATATCCTAAGTTGAGAAAATTACAAATTATCCTCAAGGCAGTAAGTCCAAAAGAAGATACCCAAACATGCTTGCATCAGCAGCTCTATCATAGTAGAAGAGACTGTTTATAAGTGAAGATCACAGGTGACAAAATTCACTGACACCTTTTAATCAGCGTTTTAATGCCCCACTCTTAAACACCGACAGATAGTCAAGGATCATCAGACATTTGAATAAAGCAACAAGATTAGATAAAGCAAATTAAAAGAAAATAATTCAGTGGAAAAATGTAAAAAGAAAACATTAAAAATAATTATTATGATCAGACAAATTATAAAAGTTATGACAGCAGACACTTGGTTCCTGGACCTGTTGTGAAAACCTAAGCAGAATTATAATTGTATTAACTGCATTATTAACTTAGCTCTACATTCTCTTTTGTTCCCTACTTATGTTTTATGCACCTCTTAATCTCCTGCATGATCATTAACTTTGCTCTTTTACTCCTACTCGGGGTTTACCCACGGATTGTAGAAATCTAATGGAGATTGGAGAGGGTGACATTTGTCTTGATATATTGGAACGAACCAGGTTTCAAATAGTTCTTCAGTGTCCAAAAGACTGCTTTCTGCTAGATGGTTTCAAGGCCCCCCTCCCTCAAGGTTTCTAGAAATCCCTGACACTCCTCTCATGCACATCAGCTCTCCCTCTACTCAGTAAGGCGAGGCAGCTTTGGGGTGATCCCCTGACTTCTTGTTTTCTTGGCTTCAAAACCAGGGTCTCAGATTGGTTTATGGTATATTGGGTGCATGGATGAGTCTGATTTTGGTAATAGTTATAGTATACATGAAATGAGAAAAACACTATGAAAAATTGAGAAATAAGGCTAAGAAATCTCTAAGAAAATAAAGCAAGAAAAAAAAAGCAAGATTTAAAACAGGAGAAGACACATAAGAAACAAGAAGAATTTGAAAAGAGGAAATTACAGAGCACAGAAAAAAATTAAGTATTTCAAAACCTTTCCCAGAATGGAAGGGCACAAACTCTCTATTGCAAAGGACCATTTGAGGGCCTGTGCAAATGGAAGAGGAAAAAAAAAATCTCTAACAAGGCATATGAAATTTCAAAATGTAGAAATTTTCTGTCTTTCACAAGTTTTGAGGAAGGAAATCAAAAGCAAAATAAGGATTCCTGGGTGGCTCAGTGGACTAAGCCTCAGACTCTTGATTTCAGATGAGGCCATGATCTCAAGGCCATGAATCATCTCCAAGAGCCCCATATCAAGGACATTGTGCTGGTCTTGGAACCTGCTCAGGATTCTCTCTTTCCCTCCCCCCTTGCCTTCTCCCCTTCACCCTGCTTGCATTATCTCTTACAAAGAAAAAAAAAGGGCAAAATAAAACACATTTCATAGAAAGGGTCAGGAATAAAAATGAAATTGCAGAATACTTCTAAAGACTATTCAGAAACTATATTAGAAAAATCTCTTTAAATTCTGACATAACAGGATTTCCGTCCAAAATTCTACACCCAAACTCCCAGGAAGTGATAAGATAAGCATTTTCACATGTGCAGTATTTCAGGATTTCAAAATAATGTCTTCCCATGCATCTGCTTTTAGAAAGTTTTAGGACTATGTGCTACATCTAAGCAGGAGATTAACAGAAGGAAGAGTTTGGATTGTGGCAACAGTGGATCTCACACAAGAGTACACTGACAGGAAGTCTCAGAGTTGAAAAGTCTTCCAAACCCTTGACTATGCAACAGACCTAAAAAATAACCAGTCAAGACTGGACTACATAAAAAGCTTCAAGAGATTTTTTTTTCAAGAAGACAAAATATTAAAAATACTTGAAATTACTGAACTTATTGAGTGGAGAACAACATTAATGGAAAACCTGGAAGTTTTCCAGGTGACATGGAAGTTAAACTGGTGAAAAAAACAAAAATGAAGTAAAAGGTAAAAATATACCATACGTGTTAACTACAGGGAAAATAAAAGTTCCAATAAAAGAAATATTACTATAATATACTATATGGCTCAGCTCTGAATAGCATTTTAATAGATATAAGTGTGGATCTTAATATACTTTTTAATTA
>CM052799.1:103986927-104083647 GCA_028533885.1 Nasua narica | reverse complement strand
AGAGCTTCTGGGAGAAAAAAAAGAAAATACAACTTAAAATTTGTGGGATATGTGAAAGCAGTGCTTACAGCAAAGTTTATAATGTTGAATGAACTTGTTAGAAGACAAATATAAAAGTAGTTATCTAAGCTTTTACTTTAGGGAACTAAGAAAAGTAAACTGAATTCAAAGTAAGCAGAATGAAAATTAGAGTGGAAATGAATGCAACTGGGAACAGGAAATTAATAGAGAAAGTCAACTGAAAACCTGGTTGTCTGAGATTAATAAAAGTGATAAACCTCTAGCTAGGCTGACAAACAAAAGACAGAAGACACAAACTAGTATCTGACATGGAGGGGGCATCACCACAGATCTCATGGACAATAAAAGGAAAATGAAAGAATAGTTATGTATAACACTATGCCCACAAATAGATGACCTAGATAAAACGGACCAATTCCTTGAGAGACACAAGCTGCCAAAACGTACACAAGGAGAAACAGATGATGTGGATAGGCCTAAATATATATTAAATTGAAATTATTAACCTTCGAAGACAGAAAAGGTAAGCCCAGATGGGTTCATAGGGGAATTCTACTAAACGTTTAAAGATGAAAGCCTATCAACTTTCTACAGTCTCTCTCAAAAGACAGAAGCTGAGAGAATACTTCCTAATACATTCTATAAAACCAGCATTACTGGTCAAAATTATTGCTTAAGGTCATAGAGCTAGAGTTGTGACAGAGGATGAACTGAAACCCAGGTCACCAAACACCATATAATTTGTTTTCAGATATTACAAAAGAACTCTACTCAGGAGCTCCCCCTCGTGTCTGTACGTGGTACTGAAAGCTCTGAACAGAACCACTGCCTGTTTTGAGCAGGCCTCCCAACCTAATAACCCCTTCCATGTGAACACTTCTATTCATGCAAGTCAGAAAGTAGTCCTTATGACAGCCTGTCCTAAAAAGTCAGAATAGTAGATTTACATTCGACTTCTCTTTTCCTCCCCAAGTCAAAATCAGGGGCTGAGAGTTCCTTTCTATAATGCACACTGCCTTGGAAAGAAGGTCACTGGAGAATAAGTATAACACATTTTCCTACTGGGTGCTCATACATGTGACTTTTCATTTGCTTGAGTTACAGAAACCTCTTAACTGGGTTTACAGATTTCTTACAAAGGCAATTGGTCCATATATTGGTAAGTCCATGCCTCTGTAGGGGAAGTCTGGGGCTTCTATTCCACCACCTAGCTGATGTCCATGTAGATTTTTAAACTAGTTTAGTATGTATTCAACAGATGCTAGTTTGTTAGTATACTCTACTCTTGGGGGTTTAAATTTTCACATATATTCTTAAAGTTTAATATTTTAAATAGGGTAAATTGTGCAACTTTTGAGGATGGTCATTATCTAAGCATTTATCTCTTTTCACATGCATTCTTTCCTGCAATGAAAATCTATAGAATTACATTTTACCAGAGAAATCCTCAACTGACTACAACACCAAAGCACAGTGGTTCTAACTTATTTTGGTTCTAGATCCCCCACTTAAATGCCAAAATAAATACTATTTTTAAAATTAAATGTATTTACCAAAACAAAAAATATATGTATTTAAAAAACTATTATCTGGTTTATAAATATGTTGAGTTTTTCTATCTAGCTATGTATTCAAACTGTCACAATATTGTTTTTATTGAAATATATAAAGAAAAGCCAGTCTTCTACGGGTTTGTAGTTGGAAAAAGAAAGTGTTAACTTAGCAGCCTTTCCAGATAATTGAAGATATTCTTTGGGCACCTCATCAAAACTCAAAGCAGTATTTCTTTCCAAATTAGTTTTAATCTGGAATTTGAAATCATATAGACTTTCTGGATACTGCCTTCATAAAATTAATGGGGCTCTGTCTTGCACTTTGAATGGAATTTTGCCTATGGGTAATTCTAGCCCTGCAGTGAACAAGTCTTATGAACTCTCAAGGGTCCCCAGAGTATTTTAAGATTTTATTTATTATTTGACAGAGAGTTCAAGCAGGCAGAGTAGCAGGGAGAGGGAGAAGCAGGCTCCCCACTGAGCAAGGATTCTGATGTGGAGCTCAATCCCAGAACCCTGGAATCAATAACTTGGGTCTAAGGCAGTCCCTTCATCTACTGAGCCACTCAGGCGCCCCTCTCCAGAACATTTTGAGAACTGTTTGCCTTAGTTTATGCCTGAAGGAAGTGCTTTCACTCTCTCCTTAAATTGAGACAACAAAGACTAGATATATGTAACTTGAAATTTTGCTTTATTCACTAATAATATTAAACAATTTCTTTTATTGGGGCATCTGGGTGACTCAATTGGTTAAGCATCTATCTTTGGCTCAGGGCTCAAGTCATGATCCCAGGGTTCTGGGATTGAGCCCCTGCATCAGGTTCCCTGCTCAGTGGGGAGTTTGCTTCTCTCTCTACTTCTCCCTCTGTCCCTTCCCCCACTGCTAGTGTGTGCTTACTGTGGCATGCATGCTCTCTCTCAAATAAATAAAATCTTTATTAAAAAAAAAGGTTTCCTTTATCATGAGATAATCATTTCTAATGGGTTTACAGGTTACATGATCTGCTAAATTCTAGATATAAAAAGAAATAGGGGATGCTAAGCAAAATAAGTTAAAGATAAATACCACATGATTTCACTCATATGTGGAATTTAAAAAACAAAACAGATGAACATAGGGGAAGGGGGAAAAACAGGGAGGCAAACCATAAGAGACTCTTAATTAGAAAGAACAAACTGAGGGTTACCTGAGGGGAGGTGGGTGGGGGATGGGTGGGGGATGAGTGGGGGATGGGTGAAATAGGTGATGGGGATTAAGGAGGGTACTTGTGATGAGCACTCGGTGTTATATATCAGTGATGAATCACTAAATTCTACTCCTGAAACTAGTATCACACTACACATTAACTAGAATTTAAATAAAAACTTAAAAATAAATATATAGTGGGAGAATTTAACCATTTCCTACTGTTGGAAATCTAGTTTCCATTGTTTAAATATCATACATAAGAGACAAACTTTAGCCACACTCCAGTTAATTGATGAATGGGGAAAATAAGCATGATGTTAACAGAAAGCAGAAAAAGAAGCGCTTTCATTTTTTATTACTAATGAAATCCAAATTGTTGCATTTCAATCTCCTGGTCATAAAACAAAATTAAATACCTACTTCAGTCTTATAGATTTTATCACCTAAGTATTTGGTAGGCATTACAAATTAAACTAGGGACTCTGCACAAACTAGTTTTAGTTGTAATTTAATGGTAGGAATATGGTATTACAAGAGTGGATGAGGGAGGCTAGGAATGCTTTGTGTGTCCGACTCATGGCTAAATGCTGACGTTGTGTCTATTCCTCTACATTCAAGGTTGTGGAAACAGATAAAACAAAAGCACAATAAGGTTTTTGGTCACAAAAGAATCTGACTTAGAAGAACACCTACTTTTGTCATTATTTTTCCAAAAATTTACTTCTAATTTTTTTTTTTTTACAAGACAATGATAGTTGTTATGTTATAGTCAATTGACTTAAAATATTTTAGTGTAGATAATAGGATTTTACAATTAAACATTATACTATAAGGGACTGAGCTATAGACTAAGACTTTTCTAATTAGCATGATGAACATCAGGAATGAGTTTTCTTCAGTAAATACTAATTAAAGTCAGAATTGTATGTTCACTTTAAAATGAGAGGCATTCAAGATATGTAGTTGGATAAAGTATTGCAGAAAAATTCTCCATGCCCATATTAAGGGGGTGTATGAACCTACCCAGCAAGCCCTGTAACCTCTACTTTAGGAATCTGTTAACTCATTACACAGGTCTCTGGTTGCTTAATACCAACTGCAAGACTAACCAAGTCCTCCTGCCTCTGGAGTACTTTCGTATCCTCCAAGGGAGTCACAGTGCCTAAGGGACTGCGAACAGGGACTCCCTTCAAACCTAAATAATAGTTTTTTGGACCCACACAATAGTTGTTTCCTTAACCCCTACTACCTAATGCTTACTTAATAAATACCTGCATGTGAAGAAGAAGCTCTTCTGGTGAGATTACCCTTCTCAAACATCTTAGTAGCTAATTTTATTTACTTCAAAGAACCTAAGAGTTATGCATGACTAAGTGTAGGTCACTTTGAGCCATAGTGGTACGAATTTTGTAAATTTTTAGTAAACACTAGTAGAAATAAAAACAGTTTATCCAACTACCAAAATACTTAGAATTATACAAAGTGTAACTTATATAGCAAAGTCTAAATTAAAAATTCAGAAGCCATATACAAAAAACAAAAGCATAACATTTAAACAAAGGAAGATATATTAAATATCAACAATTTATGTGTTTTATATGAATGCTATTCAATCTATATTGTGTACTTGAGATTTGTTAAGAGAAAAGATTTTAAATCTCAACACACAGGGGCGCCTGGGTGGCTCAGTGGGTCAAAACCTCTGCCTTCAGCTCAAGTCATGATTTCAGGGTCCTGGGATTGAGCAGGGAACCTGCTTCCCCCTCTCTCTCTGCCTGCCTCTCTGCCTACTTGTGATCTCTCTCTCTCTCTCTGTCAAATAAATAAAATTAAAGAAAAAAATCTTCTCAACACATAGATGCACACACACACAATGGCAACTATGTTGAGGTGATGGATAAATTATTTATGTTGATAGTGGTGATCTTTTCACAGTATATATATAGCAAAATATGTTGTATACTTTAAATATAAAGAACTTTCATATGTCAAAGATCTCGATAAGGTTAACATTTTAAGTCCTCTGAATTAAGTGTGGCCTTACTATTCTTTATTAATCTGAAACTATATTATATAAAATTACATAAATAAAGTAAGCTACATTGTAATACTTCCTAGCACAAAGTAAAAGTTTATACAGAAGCTACAATTATGTAGGAGTAAAAGAAAAGCTAAAGAGGCAATCAAAAAAGTAGAACTTCAGTAGAATTGAAATAAAGTAATTTCCAAATACAACTTTACATAAATTGCGATCAATAGGTAAAATTTAATGTTGTGGAATTCTTAGGCCAATATTACAATAGAGCGATGTCTCAGAAAATGTAGAATCAGGCAGTTGGTGCCATTGTTTTTTGTTATGCTCATAAAACAGGCCAATTTTCTCTTAAACCTTGTAGGTGAACTAGAGAACATTTTTTAGTAGTTTTTATTATCCTCAAATGCTACAGTTAACTCAGAAACACCTTTAGAAGTTCTGACAAACTAGTACATGTAAAGAAAGAAAATAAATATCATATTCCTCTAGTAATAAATGGTATTTCCTATTGATATGATTGCATTTGTATCTTTTTCCCTTTAAAGCACCTAAACACCTCTATATGGTAATCTAATTTATACAAGTCCAGTTGGAAAAACATCTTTATCTCTTTGAATATCAAATTAACTAGATATTAAAATATGAATGTAAAGTTATGGGTAATGAGAATATATTACATCTTATTTCTATTTGCATGTAGGCATTTCAACTATCCAAATGACTAATATGAGTGAAAAACTCTTTGGTCAATTGAATGTTAGAGCAAAGTAAAGGATTTCACTAACTATCCAGGTCAAAAAGAAATATAAATATATATGATGTAGTATATTTATTCACTGTACATAGAATTTATTGAGCATTTTTCCAAAATTGACGTTTCACAAAAGTATAGTAATATTAGAATGTGTTTATGTAGTTACATTTTTTTTTTAAGATTTTATTTACTTGACAGAGAGACAGAACACAAGCAAGGGGAGAAGTAGAGGAAGAAGCAGGCTCCCCACTGAGCAAGGAGCCCAATGCAAGACTTGATGCCAGGACTCTGGGATCATGACCCAAGCTGAAGGCAGATGTCTATTGGCCTGCGCTATCCAGGTACCCTATGTAGTAACATTTTAAAAAATGTTATTTTATTGGGAGAAGATACTTAAAAACAGAAAATTCAAATAAACTTTAAGATATTTTACATTCAAATATATTTCAAAAACCTAATTTTTTTAATTATGATCTTATATAAACTAACCTTTCTATCCTCACCTTTATTTTCTTGCAAAGATCATTCAGTAGAGTAGGAGTGACACATTAAAACACAAGCTGTAAGACAGCAAAGAGGAACACGGACTTTTTTGTTCTAAACAACTATACTTTCAAGAGATCATCCAAGTCCTGAAGGGCTACAGAGTGAAAACAATCTCTGATAAAGCTCTCACTCAAGATAGAAGCAAAACAACAGTGTAGGCTTAAGTAATTTAGTTTCCCTGTTGAAGGAATTACAAATTTTAGTTATATCACAAAAAGAAAGCACTCGGTGTGGTGTGTGAACAATTAATCTTGTAACACCGAAAAAATACACATATTTGGGGAAAAAAATAAGTAAAAACTTTAATTTAAAAAAAGAAAAAATAAAGTAATGGGAAACCAAAAAAAAAAAAAATTACAAAATGACACGTTAACAATTTCATCATCTTATTTGGAACGAAACATATGGTCTTGTTAAATTGTAAAAGATTGCTATAGAGGAAATTACAGAGGGTGAAGACTATAACTGTAGTAAAAACAAAATGTAGAATTGCAAATTTTGTCACGTCCTTCAAGCATTTTCTTATTGTTAAATATTTTAATATATCTACCATTAGAAACAAGTTAAAATTTAGATATAATCTACCATATTTACACCATTAAAAGAATTATATATAAAGGCTGATGTGAAGTTTTTTTAATCTTCTTTGTAAAATAGTAATTATTCATGCATTGTTTATGATGAGATTAGAAAATTCTTTAATCCATCAGAATGCTGGACAACAGACCCAAAAACAAATTACATGGTGTTCAGGGATCTGGGTTTCAATTCATCCTTTGTCATGTTCTAACTCTATGACCTTGGGCAATAATTTGGTTTCTCTAAGACTTATTCTGGGACTTATGATAATATTCTACCACACCACTGGTTTTGCACAAACAGCTAAAAAAAAATTTAAGTAAAATGATAAATATCTGTAAATTGAATTTTCTTTTTGGGAATATCCATTTGCCTCCAGGACATAGTGAATTTTCTGTTATGAAACTCTATCAAACTTTACTGGGAAGCTAATAAAGGACTTGCATTATTTTTAACAAAACACGGTAATCTCTGATATATCAGTTGAGCTTCCCCCGCCCCCCCGAAGTACAAGGACAAAAAGATGCTTTTCTGTACAAAATTAATGGATTTTGTTGAAAAAAGAGAAAAGCTTAAAACCACATCCAAAAAATCCTCTTAAAATAAGCAAATCTTATGAGGCCAAGAAGTTTGCTAGATCAATATAACAAATTTAATGACAGATTTTGTGTTTGGAGATAAAGAAGAACAAGTTATTGGCAAACTGTCTATACTTGTTGACCTTTTTGTGTGGCATAATATCACTGAGATAGAAAATCAATTATTCTCACTCCTCAGAGTTTTAAGACAGTCAGAGAGGGGGCACTAAGCTCATTGTCAACAGAAACAGCACATGTTGACAATTAAGGCTGATTGCTTCAGAGTATTTTATGAATCGTCTATCTTCTAAATTGTAACCCTCACATGTCTGGGGCGCCTGGGTGGCTCAGGTCATGATATCAGGGTCCTGGGATCGAGCCCTGTATTGGGCTCTCTGCTCAGCAGGGAGCCTGCTTCCCCTCCCCCCGCCACCTTTCTCTGCCAGCCTCTCTGCCTACTTGTGCTCATCAAATAAATAAGATCCAAAAAAAAAAAAAAAAAAAAATCATAACCCTCACATGTCAAAATTTTGAATGTCATATAGTCACAAACTTAACTAGCAAGAGGTTTAAAGTAATTTTTAGTCCACAATGTTTAGACTGACTTTGATTTGAATACCTAAAATTATCTAATACAGATACCAATGTTTTTGTGTTCTTGATCACATAAGATTGAGTGTTGGGATTGTCTGGTCTATAGTTCACGTTAATGCTCAGATACGAATAACTTGGAAAAAACTGAACAGTATGCATCTCACAAACAAAACAAGCATTATAATTGTTTTAGTTTTACTGTTAAAATGTTGGAGAAGACAAATGCTAAGTGATTCATAGACACTTACCTACGATTAAGCTGTGTAGAAAAAAACATAAGATGTTTATGTAATCTCCCCAACTTTATTATTTTCTTCATGTAAAGCCCTAGTAAACTTCAGAGTAACATAATTATTTATATATAGGGCTTGCCTGAAAGAAACAATGATGATGTCCCCCAAGATTCCTAAGAAAGTAGCAATGAAAAAAATCCCTATTTTTAGTACAAGGGAAGAAATGCAAACTAATCTAACTACTGGACTTCCTTTCTTTAGTATTTTTACTAAATAGCAATGCTATTTACTAATTTGCCAAATCCAGTGATTATGGAAGAAAGGGCAGTGGCAGTGAAAAAATGGAAATAAGTGTTTAGATATTTAGGAGCTGGATTATTGAATGTGAGAAAACAAAAGGTAGATAAATCGGCTTAGATAAAATAGGGTGGGTAAATGGAACAAATTCACGAAGAGAAGGAAGCTCATGCCACAGCCTTATAATCACAGTTTCTATCATATTAAAAAATGCTGATGGTTATTAAAGTTGAAAAGAATTAAGATCCTGAAGCTTTTGATATTACTTAGAAAACTTTTAAAACTTGCATAGTATGGACACAAAGATGATAACTTCATGAGAAGTGCATGAGAAGAAGAATGGAGACGCTGATGGTATAGCCAAGTGCCCCAAATAAATGGGTTTTTAATAGAAACTGAATGATCTAAGATCATTGGGGATGGCTGATTCCCATCTGCCATGCTGGTATTTGTGGAGTGTTGGACAATACACACCCCTCCTTTAGAAGGCTCTTCAGAAATCAGTTTCACTTAGTATCAAGGAAGTCGAGGAAGCATTTCTTGAAGGGATTGAAAATGTAGCTGGGTTTTGTTTTATTTTGATTGGTTTGGCACAGTAGGAAGCTCCAGAGGGAAGGAAAGAGATATCCTGGAAACATAAACACAACAGGAGCTTGCATGAGAGAAAATAATGCACAAAGCAATATAAAGAGCAGAGTAATGGAAAAGAGGGCTCAGAGCTGTTTATATCAGGATCATGATGGAGGTACCGCTGGATGTATAGAAGAATGAAGTTACATCAAGACTTTAAGGTAGTAGTACCAACGCACCTTTTTAGTTGTCATGTACCTTTTCTGAATAAACTAACCACAATGTGTGTGGGTATGAAATCAAAAGTATCTTACCCTTTAGCCTATAAACTATAGGCATGAGGGCAGGGACTCAATAGTCACGCTCATCATTGTTCCTTGGATCCAAATACAAAGTAAGTTTGTAATGTACTGAGTCAAAGTACTTACGAGATTTATATATATTTTTTATCTTTACTTAAATGAAAGTGGATTTTAATAGGGTATGTATAGTATTAGTCCACAGGATACCTGCATGATACTGTGCAAAGAGAAGATCAGACACTAACAGTTTTATTCCACCTATTTTCTTGCTTTTGTTTCATTTTTTTCTTCAGTGGATATGTATAATATTTATAGTCTCCATGAACGTGAAGATGTTGGTTTTGATCACAAATAGATCCCTAACATCTAGATGGATACCAGGTATATAGTAGATACTTTCTATATTTGTCAAATGAGTGGTGGAACCCAACCAACTTCATCATGTGATCTTCCGAAAGAGGTGTATTTAGTAATAATGATACTTGATAACATTTGCAACAGATATACTACTTCAGTCACACTAAAGGGAATCAAGATATGTTTTGGTCTATTATAATAGCAACTAGTCATGTTTACCATAAAAATATATTATTCTAAGAGTAACATAAGGTATACTAGAAGCACATCCTCAAAAAGGTTAAAGTATTATTCTGAGGAACACAATGAAGGATTTGTAATGGGGTCACAGCTGCTGAGTAATATACACAATAATAGTATAAACTATTTGTGTACGCATTTTTAAATGCATTTCTAACAACAACCTCCACTACCTTTGGGGAATAATTTCATTTCCTATTTAGTTTCAGGTGTTGCAACTGCCTTAAGGTTGTTACAAATTATGTATAGCACGATATAGAAATAAAAGTTGCTATTTCTACTCCTTACCAAGTTTTGTTTTAAATTAAACATGCTTTAGATTTATGGTTCAATTCAGGATCTTGCTGTGGTTACATACTTTCCAAAGGACAGTTTCAACGGCCAGCTTTGAAAAACATTAGTTTTCAGTAGATTGCCAAGAATTCTATTGCTCCATTCAATACTTTTAAAATTCACAAAATAATCACATACATAAACTATAATTAAAAGCCTATTTTTCTAACTGAAATAAAGTTACTTCCTTAGAGCTAAAGCCTCACTAGTGGTGAATTTGTCTTTTACTTCCAGTTGCAACTCCTGATTCTTTTTTATTCTCTCGGATTAGAAATCTGCTATTTTTTGCTATTTCTATTTTGTACTGTGCAGCAAGAAAACAAGGGAGTAAGGCTATGCTTTTCCTTCCCCTTATGACATTTTTAAATGAAATGTGACAAATTCTACTATTATATAAGAATTTGATATTTTTTAATCTATTTAAATTTGCTTCTCAAACAGGGTTATCATAACTTCATTATCAATTTTTGTACTAATTTCTGATCAAGCTTTTAGTTGGTGTTTCCAGAATTTCTAAGCAAAAAAATATATAATTTATCTATTGAGAACACTTATTTTAGAAGAAAATATTAAATGGAAATTTACTGAATTTATAATAGGAGAGGACTTTTTGTAACATCAACAAATTAAATATACTTCAACACAGGGTCTTTAATCTTGAACTTCTGCAGCATTTGACAACATAGTTGATCACTTCACCTATTAAAAGCATTCTGGGCTCTTGAGGTTTCTGGCACTCACCTGGTTTGCTTCTGCTCCTATCTCTCTGGTTACTACTCCCCCGTACTTTTCACATGACCTGCTTTATTCTGTGTTGCCGCAGCAGTTGGTTCTGAGCTCTCTTGTTCTCCTTCAGGCTCTAAATACCTCAGAACCACCATTTTGAACTCAGAACTACTACGTGCCTGAAGCTCCTCTGCTCCCCTTCCTTAGTAACTGTCTTTCCCTATTGTGTAAAGGGTTGAATAGCCCCCAAATCTTTATCCAGTACTAGAAATCAAAATATAAGGGATGTCTTTATTCTTCTTCTGTTGAGACCCCCCCCACACACACACATACTTAGTAAATGCTTTTCCTGTTCTTCCAATTTTTCCCCAAACCTATCTCAAACCCATCTTCTTCCACCTCCACTACTACTACCATTATAGCTCATCTACTACGGAAATAGCTTTTTAACAGATTTCCCTGGACTGTTCAAGGTCCGAAGATTTAATTCTCTGTACAGTAACCATGGTAACATTTTAAAAATATAAACCAAATAATTTTACTTGTTTAAAAACTTCAGTGGCTCCTTACTGCTTTCAGAATGAAACATAAGTGCCTTGATCTGGTCTACAACACCCATCTTGATGGGGTTGGACTATCTTTCCAACTTCATTTCATAACACAGCCCTTGCCTCTCTATTATATTTTCACTAACTCCCTCTCAGTTCTCTGTATAAAAAAAAAAATAAAAAATTAAGATTTTATTCATTTGACAGAGAGATGGAGAGAGAGCACAAGTAGGCAGAGAGAGGAGGAAGCAGGCTCCCCACTGAGCAGAGAGCCGGACACAGGGCTCGATTCCAGGACCCTGAGACCATGACCTCAGCCGAAGGCAGAGGCTTTAACCCACTGAGCATCTCAGGCGCCCCCCAAATTTTAAGCTCTTTTCCAGTTCAGAGACTTTCATCTTACTGCTTCAATTCTGAGAGACGTCCCTTTAAACTTAGTACAGAGGTCAAGTTTCATAGGGTCCTTAGATGATCATCTCTCAATAATCAGTTTTATTAGTGTCTCCATAATTCTAATCAGAAATTATGTATATACGGTCAGTTTTCCTTTTCTTGAATGGAAAGAGATTTAGATCATAGATAATATAGATCTTGTTCAAATACACATTTCTATTCATTAGTATAGTCCTGGAATATAGTAGGTACTATGTAAATGCTTGCTGCCTTACGAATAAATGAATTAATGAAAGAATGTCATTCTTTTCATTTTCATTCATTAATGAATGAAAGTCATGTTGCCCCATATCAGTGGATAAAGTGACTTCTGTCATGGTGTATCTGTATAGAGAAGTCATGTGTTAACACAAGAGGCTAAAAATACCATTACCAGAACTACCCAATTCTCCTATATTGCTATTTTAAACCTCATAAATGACCTTTTTCCCAATCTGCTCACCAATCTGTAGAATCCAATTTTATGTAAATATTCATAGTATTAAGTTAGATAGATCAATGATGTTCATAGCTTCAGAAATTCTTATCTCTATCTTTACATGGACACAAACCATCTTCTTGGGCTCTAATAATTATTTTAAGTTGATCATCAGAGAAAGTTGTCTTTCGACCAAAGTTCTTTGCTTGATCTATGCAAACTCATGTTATTATCACATCTGATTATGAGAAACAAGAGAAATTCAAGATTGTTCGACATCCCCAAGCTCAACGATACAGAAAAAGCTTGTGTTGCCACTGAAGGAATAGGACAGTATTTGCCAACTCCTCCAGATGATTCTCCTTTCAGGAAAAAAAGCCTCACAACAAGTTTTATTTTATCCAGATGCTACCTTTTTGAGGTCTTGGCAAAACAAAGGTAAACTAGGTCTATGATTTAGATAAACGTAACATTTTTTCCTCTCTGCCCTTAACACTCACACCAGGTTAGCAAAAGAAGGCTACAAATATCCCTTCAGAATTGTCTGTTTTGATGACCCATTCAGCTGATGTTAGTTTTGCTTGTAACCCCTCAGATGTATCAAATTCGACATTTTATACTGAATTGCCACACATGGGTGGACACTGCACACAATGGTTACTTGTTACCACTTTAGATTTAACATATGGATCTTTTTCAGACTTTTTGCATTTTTAAAATAAAAAGTTGCTTCATTTCAACCTCGTTTTTTTATCTAAAGTTATAAATCTTCAGTCTTCACTTTAGGTCTAGAATCTTATTCATTTCACTAAATTTTCTCTTCTGTCACAGTGGGAAAGCATGGCCATTTAAGTCACATAAATGTGTTTTCAAAGCTGAGTTTTGGAATATACCTAATACACTTGGAGTAAATATTTGGACTTCCTGAGTCTTATTAATTGGAGTCTTACTGGAGCTAATAATTATTCTATTGATTGTTAAGTGATTAAATACACTCAAAAAGTCTAGAGAAGGGCCTGATGGTAGGTGCCTGATGGTAAAAATACATGTCTTATATTATGCCACTAAGGAAAAAAACAGCTTAAAAATCTTTAAAAAAAAAAAAAGACTAAATGAGGCAATGTGTCTATAAATAGCTCACATCTGAAATGACTAAAATATCCTACGAAGAGCACATACCATCTTCAAATGCAAAAGGATGTAAAAATTGAATTTTGACTAAATAGGATTCCAAAGTAACTGAAACAAAGTAACGAGTAAAAATAGGAGCCTAAGCCAGATAAAACAGCTTAAAACTGTTGAGGAGGGGAAAGAGGTAAAACCTTACATGTGTATTTTAACCATTAAGTAGTTGTATTCTCCACTTCCCCCCCCCCATTTGCTTGTATTTCTGCAGCTCACAATTCATACGGAAAATAAAAATAAAAATATATTTAGTGCCCATGTAGGGTTTCTCAAAATGTACATATACCTATGAAAATCTATAGTGAGTCATAAACGCCAATAAAGAAAAAAATTTTACATAAAATATGCAAGTAGTTTTTCCACAAACTTGTTCTGGACTCATTCAAATCAGGTCATTTTATATTTTTTCTGTACACATATTTGCATTCATCAGGTATTATTGTTCATTTTTAACATTTTAAAATGCAAGAAAAAACATAAACCTCATTTATGCTCAACAGACCTATCATATTACCAATTTTAGATTGTTTCACTTCTGCTCCACCAGTGTCTTCCACAGAACAGATGCAACTCTCATTTGCCTCATTGTCAGAAAAAAAATTAGATCTGTTTCAGCCTATCAGAGAGCCAAGAGGCTTCTGAGGCAGAGACACATTGCTACTTAAGATGAAAGCATCTTCATTATACTAACTGATTCAGGGCAGGTTTGTGGCAGAAGTGCAAACTGTAGATTTATTAGCAAAAGGGCACTGAGGGGCAAATGTATGTAACATTTGGCTAAACCAATTCTTCTCATCATCCTCAATTTCACTTGGCTCAGTTTATTTATCATGAATTTGACCTTGGAATGTGTGTTTTTAAATCACAGGACAAAGTGTTCAAAATATCCCAACACTTATTTTAACTTCAATTAATTCAAGCTCTGAAACAAGATAAATGCAAACTTCTGCTATTATGCAATGTATTAGCTGCATAGGGAAAAAAGGTGGTATGATTGTAAGTTTTGTTCTAAAAACTTTAAGACTTTCCCCAAAAATGCTAAAGGCAGACCAAAAACATTGGATTGAATTTATGAGTTATTCTTTCCTAAAACTATTTTTTTATTCTCTAGAAGAGAGGTATGATCTCTGCAAAGTATTTAACAAAAAGCAAATAAAGGGTTCTGCAGGATATTCATGGACACTATTTTTTCCCTGATCTTTTAATTCCAGTATAGTGAACATATAGCATTAGTTTCAGTACAATATAGTGATTCAACAACCATACATGACTCAGGGCTCATTCTGTTAAGTATATTCTCAGTACTCTTCTCCTATTCCACCTGTCTCCCCACTTACCTCACCCCATAATCATAAGTTTGTTCTTTGTAAGTAAGTCTGTTTTCTGGTTGGTCTTATTTTTTTTCTTTGTTCATTTGTTTTGTTTCCTAAATTCCACATACAAGTGAAATTATATAGTATTTGTCTTTCTCTGACACTATTATGTTTTAAATTAAACTGATGAAATTGTCATTTTATAGGTTAAGATTCAAAGGAGTTTCAGTTTCAAGATTAACAGCCTCATCTTTATCAAATCACAAAACCTGTACATTTGTTTCATTATGCCAGTGCTCCCAAACTTTGTTTTGCACTGACATTTAAGACTTTTAAAATTATCTGTTTCCCACCATAGACATTCTAATTTAATTGATATGTATGACCTTGTGTCAAGATTTTTATTTTCCCAGACATTTCTAATGTGCAGCAATGTTTGGAAATCAGTTTGCTATATCTTTGGTTTTCAATCTTTTAAAAATAACCTAGGAAGCTAGTTAAATCTCAAGATTTACAAACTCTATCCTATGAGATTCTGATACAGAAAAGCTAGAGTGGTCTTGCTTTGAACTCTGTAAAAGCAGTCCAGCTACCATTTTTGTAGAAATCTCAAACAGTGGTTTTGCCGGTGAATATACTGTAGAGGTTCATCCAGTTAAATCAATGAGGTAAAAGAATTCAGAACTCCTAGTGGTGAAGCCTGGCGCCCAAATTTTAAGATTTCCACACAAAGTTCTAATGTGCTGGTAGTGATATATAAACCATCAGTTTATGGTTTCAATTACATATAATGATCAAAGCTACAACAGGAGTCAGAAGCCATAATTTGAGCCCTGCAATTCACTTACTGACCACATATAAGAGTGTATAGCTTGGGACAATTACTGAAACTTATTTATCATATGGATTACTTGGCAGCAGAGACTTCATCAGTATAACTTCTATAATTAGTGAGCCAGGAAGCTATAATTCTTAAACGTGGTATGAAAGTGTTATTTTTTTTTTAAATAGCAACAACAAAAACAGAGTCAAACCATTTTCTTCCTGTAGCCAAATTCCTGGCTAATCTGGTTACCAAGATATAACTTGATGGGGCTCTAGAGTCAGACTCATACAATATTCACAAGTAACAACGCAAGTTCATAATCTGCTACAGACACTTCACTCTGTCCTCAGGACATTGGTCCTTTCTGGTTTTCCTCTTACCTTATGGGACGTTTCTTCTCATTATGAAGTTTTCCAGGGCTTAGTCTTGAGAATGTTGTTTACGTTCATACTCCACAGACGTGATCTCATCCATTTCTGTAGCTTGAAATATTATTTGTGTGCCAGCACATCTAAACGCTACTTCTAACACCAGGTCAGGACAAAACCTGGCACTAACTTTTCCTGATTCCTCTCTGGGACCATTCAGCACAAACTAACTCCTGCAAAGCTTCTCCAACTCCCTTTATAGAGCTACTCTGAATGCTTCTTGGGCGCATGCTCTCCTTTCCTGCAGCAAACTAAATAAAACTTTGATTGACGTTAGCTGTGTTCCTGCACGTGCTCACGCTCCTTGACAGCTGTTGTCAATATCTGACAGATATGTTAGCTTGTTTAATTATTTAGTCTTTGCCTTCAACACTCTACTGTAAGCTATTGGAAAGAAGAAACTTTGTTATAGTCACTGCCATATCCCCAGAGTCTGATCCAAAGTAATGCACAATAAATACTTTGGAATGAAGAGTAGTATTCTTATAACTTTGTTATGATTGCTATCTTCTTTTCTGTTACATTTATCAATATTATAGAAACAAAACTGACATCTTGTCCTTCCTCCACATCATAACCCAGTCACAAAAGTAAAATATTTTGCCACTGAAATAGATGAAAATTATGAAAAAATGGGGTGATCCTCTCTAGCTCTCTTCCCCAAATAAATAAAAACTGGGCCCTTTTCTTTAAGTTATCGATTCTAATAATCCTATTCATTATCTTGACAATAGTAATACTTGACAAACCTTGCAACAGTAATACTTGATAAACCTTGCAATAATAATAAGCACGTAACAAAAAAAACCTCTTCTGCCACCATAAACAGATTAATCGTATCTGATTACATAGTGGGAATTTCTGTTTGTTTGCTTTTTAAAATTTGTTTACCTTTTATTTTTAATTTTTTTTATTTTTCTTAAAGATTTTATTTATTTATTTGACAGAGAGAAAGAGATCACAAGTAGGCAGGGAGAGAGGGGGAAGCAGACTCTCCACTGAGCAGAGAGCCCAATGCAAGGCTCCATCCCAGGACCCTCAGGTCATGACCTGAGCCGAAGGCAGAGGCTTTAACCCACTGAGCCACCCAGGTGCCCATGTTTACCTTTTAAATACTTGTTTTTTTAGTAGTTAAGCCTAGATATCTAAAACATGAATCCTCTTAAAAAACTGTTTGAAATAAATTAGTTTTCTTTCTAAAATTCTTTTGCCTTAGAGTCTTTGCTTAGCATTAGAAAAACACCACAAAATGAAAACCACTGAGATAGATATAAAAATTATCTCATAACATTCTGATTCCAAGTTCCTTATTTCCCCTAAAGAATCTCTTAAAATATTATAGAAAATATAAATTACCTCACAACCATATGGAATCTCTTATTATTGCATTGCAGGCATATATATGTATGTATATATGTATGTGTGTGTATATATATGTGTATATATATCAGGCATATATAACATATGTACATAATCATATATAATTTTTACATTATACATACAATCATATATAATTTATATGATTGTAATGTAATATTATAAATGCATATATGTTATATATAATATATATTACATATTATATATGTATATATAATATTTACATACTATATATGTATAATTATATATATATAATAGTTACAATTGGAAAATGAAAAATATGATTGGGTTAAATGAAAGTTCTGCCCTATAGAGCTGCCATAATATAAACCCCAAATGGCTTGCTATAGGTAGGCATTGATGGTTTACCTAATGAAAAACATGTGGACTAGTTCAACATAGAGGGCAGTAAGAGCTCTGCCATTTATGGATTTGGCTGTTAATGATAAGATCATTTACAACAGCAGGTGTTTAAAATGTCATCTACCCAAGTGAAAAAATATGTGTTGGGCATAGAAGGCTATATGTAACCTATTCAGGACTTTTTCTCAACTTAGGAAATTAGGTTCCATTTAAATGTGATATATCACATTTAAATGGAACCTAATTCCATTTAGGAATTCCTCTAATTCCTCTTAGAGGAATTTTTTCCTCTAAGAAATTCAACTGACTTAAAAAAATTTAATTCCTTAATGTAGGTTTACAGAAAATGTGGTGACATATTTTAATAATATGTAAGCTATGTTTACAATTCTATGCTTCATCTAGGGTCTTCCTAACATGATATGCAAATATATTTTTTGTATACTTTGGCTCCAAAATAGAACATAGTCAGGGTAATAGGGATGTAAATTGGCCCTGTTTTCTTTATGCCATTGCATTAAAATTCAAGGAAATAGCTTGAAAGTATCTATTAGTGTGTAAAATGTGTTGTTTATATCTATAATATATTTTAGTTACTAATAACTTATATTTTTAATTAAAAGATGTAGGCTGGCACCAAGTACACTATTTTCACTTAACATTTGTGATTGTTAGCAGTTGATTAAATAGTTCTCTTATGAAAGTTACAATATAACGCCAGACTGTGAAAGTTAAGATGAATGACTTTCTATGTTTGAATGACCTTGCTTAAGCCTTTTATTTGTGGCAAGATTCTTTTTACCATTACTTTGCTAAGAAAAAAAATTCCATAACTTGGAAATAAAGCAGGAAGATGACTACCTGTCCTTTCAATGTCATTGTTTAACAGGTTCACTCAAGAATTTAATTATCTAGGAGGATGCACCTGTGTTTTACTTTACTATTTATTATTTTGTTAGAGCCCTGAAACTGTGAAATTCTATGTTAACTTACAAGTTTCTGTCAGGTACAAAAGATAAACCCAAAGGTTTCAGGGTTTCAGTTTCAAGGCTTATAGGACATTTAACAGTTTTATTTCTATCAAACTCTTTTCAGGAATCCCTTGTTGATATAAATAAATCTCTGTTCCCTGAATCATCCTTTGAGCCAATTTTACCAACTTAGTGGTTCCTTCATTGATGAATAAGATGAATAAAATCACTGAAACATGTTTATTATATGTTTGTATGGTAGTCATAGTTTTAACTTTAGAAAATTGTACTTTAACACTTTCAGAAGTTCCACAGACTCACCTCTCAGAGACAATTATACTGAGTAACCTGAGAAAAACACCTGCCCACACATCTTGCCCTGGAGTCCAGAATAACACCCAAAGGGCATTATACCTTTACCTTGATGACTTTTATTATTTTTTAAAAGATTTTATTTATTTATTTGACAGAGAGAGAGAGATCACAAGTAGGCAGAGAGGCAGGCAGAGGGAGAGAGGGAAGGAGGCTCCCCGCTGAGCAGAGAGCCTGATGCGGGGCTGGATCCCAGGACCCTGAGATCATGACCCGAGCCGAAGGCAGAGGCTTTAACCCACTGAGCCACCCAGGTGCCCCTACCTGGATGACTTTTAATTTCTGTTCTTTTTCCTAGTTTTGTGTGTTTTACCTCATTTCCAGTTCTAGACCAAGTTTGGTTCGGGTTCTCATTAGTTTGGGCCTGATAAATTATTTTTTATTGGTGGCAGCAAAAATTAGGAAACTGGTTTTATGATCTGATGACTTAATGGTCTTTGTTGAGTGAATGATGGTGAAATATTGTCTGTTGTGTGAGAGTGGATAAAGAATGTTTCTTGATGAACTTTTAAAATTTGTTCTCTTATTGGGAGTACAAATTGAGAAAATACCCCATGGCACCTGGAAGGATAAACAGGTCCTCACAATCTGGACTGGAGTGTTCTGTTTCTGTATTTATGTTGACCCATTATAGAAGTTATAGAACTTATCTTCTGAGTTCTGTGACTCTTAGAACTGATAAGAGCCTTTATCTCACATTTTGTGAGATGAAGTATTTTCCTAGTTTAAGATGGTATTAATAAATTATAGGGGCAGGTGGGTGGCTCAGTTGGTTAAGCTTCTGCGTTTGGCTCAGGTCATGATCTTAGGGTACTGGAACTGAGTCCCATGTCAGGCTCCTTGCTCAGTGCAGAGTCTGCTTCGCCCTTTTCTCCTGCCCCCCACCCCCTGCTTGTGCACTCTCTCTCTCTCAAATAAGTAAATAAAATCTTTTTTTTAAAGATTTTATTTATTTATTTGAGAGAGACAGAGACAGAGACAGAGACAGAGAGACAGAGATATTACAAGTAGGCAGAGAGGCAGGCAGAGAAAGAGGGGGAAGCAGGCTCCCTGCTGAGCAGGAAGCCTGATGCTGGACTCCATCCCAGACCTAGAGATTTTGACCTGAGCCTAAGGCAGACACTTAATCTACTGAGCCACCCAGGTGTCCCTAGAGTCTTTTTAAGGCTTGAATTTACTAATCCAAATTACTGTTTAGGATTGAGAAAATATAAAATTATATGTTCAATTCAATTAAGTCATTATTCTACGAAATTTTAATAATAGTAACTATGACTCTAGTAAGTTAGCTTGAAAACAATTTCCAAGATTGATCCTTACTTAATTTAAAACTTGACTGATAATAAACTGATTTAATTAATAAATCATCTTTGATAGATAATTTCTAAGTAAGATAAAATATAGATGCTTTGGTTACTAAACATCATTTTCATACACATATTTATCTATAATATATAGTTACATTTTGTATATATATTTATAATATGCAGTTATATATTTAGTGTTATAGAAGATATATTTATATTTTATATAATACATAATTTACTTACTTATAAGTAAATTATATTTGATATAACAAATATATATATGTAAAGTGCTACTTTAAGATATTACTTCACATTTTTCTATGTTATACGATAGACAAGTTCTTAGGGCATGTTCAGGACTGTGCTTATTCATGTCATTTTAAGAAATTACAAAAGTGATGTTTGTGGCTATAAAAAGTTGTGCCACATATTTATGTTAATCTGTAAAATTACTATATAGGATTGATATTTCTTGCTTTTCTACCCAGTTTTTTTGTGAAGTACAGGCAAGTATTTAGGTTAAAAGTTATCATTAATATGGGTAGTTTGAACCACAGTAGAATCAATAATAAATTATTGCAACTGCATATGTCAGGTTATGGGATGAGTTTTTGATTTTCAAGTAAAAAAAGAGAAGTTCTGTCCCAAGTTTCTCTTTGTTTCAGAATATGATAGAGTATAATGAAAGACAAAACTAGGTTATGCAGAAATTAAGGGAAATGAATTTAAGTTTCTTGGTTTCTAGTATCTTAGTATGAGAATAAGTTATGAAATGTGTCAAAGTTTTAGCAATGTTTGCCCAGCTTTGATGAGTTTGGTTGTAAGGAAATCAGTTTTTAGAAAGGAGAGTATGAGTACTTTACTTTCAAATATCATATTAATGAAAAATTAGACTTTCGCTTTTCTTTATTAGAATAACAATTGATTTTGAAAAATTCAGTCTTTTCTTATCCCCAAGTATTACATGGTTACTAATTACATTCTGTGAAATCTGCCCAGGAAACAAAGATTCTGTATCTAACCAGAATACCTTTTTTGTTGTTGACTAAATTAATGTTCTTGACTATTTTTTTAAATAAACTAATAGTTTCCTCAATTCTGAACTGGCTAAGTTTTTATAAAGTTGGATGAATTCACTTCTACATCTACATGCTATAATATTTTAATTAGCATATTGATTAGATAAGCAGTCAAGGATTATTTTGCTGGTACAAATGATCCTATCTTATTCAAATGACCTAATCTTTGACAGCTATTATTTGTTTTGAATGTTCTTGGTATTGTTTTAAATACCAATTTGCATCTATTTTCTGATGGCTATATAATAAGTTCTTTTCTCTTTATTCTCATACTATGTAACTCCCCATGATTTTATTTATTTATATATTTATTTTTTCCCCTGACGTAATTTTTTCCCAAATACTTTTATTTTATTTTTTCAGTGTTACAAGATTAATTGTTCATGCACCACACCCAGTGCTCCATGAAATACGTGTCCTCCTTAATACGCACTACCAGTCTCGCCGAACCCCCCACCCTCTCTCCTTAAAACCCTCAGTTTGTTGCTCAGAGTCCACAGTCTCTCATGGTTCATCTCTCCCTCTGATTTTCTCCCATTCACCCTTCCTTCCCTTCTCACAATGACCTCCATGTTTTTCCTTATGCTCCACACATAAGTGAGATCCTAAGATAATTGACTCTCTACGCTTGACTTATTTCACTCTGCGTAATCTCTTCCAGTCCTGTCCATGTTGGTGCAAAAGTTGGGTATTCATTCATCCTCTCTGATGGAGGCATAAAATTCCATTGGATATATGGACCACATCTTCTTTATCCATTCATCTGTTGAAGGGCATCTTGATTCTTTCCACAATTATTTATTTATTTATTTGTTTGTTTGTTTGTTTTAAAGAGTTTATTTATTTGTCAGAGAGAGATAAAGAGTGAGCACCAGCAGGGAGAGCAGCAGGCAGAAGGAGAAGCAGGCTCCCTGCTGAGGTAGGAGCCCAATGTGGGACTCCATCCCAAGACCCTGGGATCATGACCTGAGCTGAAGGCAGCCGATTAACTGACTGAGCTACCCAGTCATCCCCCAATGATTTTAGAAACACTTTCAAGGGGTCAACATTATTGTTAAAATAATACTAAAATGTAGGGGTGCCTGGGTGGCTCAGTCATTAAGTGTCTGCCTTTGGCTCAAGTAATGATCCCAGGTTACTGGGATCAAGCCCTGCATTGGGGCTTTGGGCTCCCTGCATAGAGGGAAGCCTGCTTCTCTCTCTCCCACTGCCCCTGCTTGTTCTCCCTCTCTCGCTATGTCTCTGTCAAATAGATAATAAAGTCTTTAAAAAAAACTAAAATGTTATTTATGTTTTTCACATTTATTCTATTTTGAGTGTATAGAAAAGTTTTCCAAAAGCTCTATCTGTGATATTGCAGCAGATACAATGCAGAAACAGGATAAACCAGTTGTTTTCTATTAAAGGAGACATTTAAAAAAATTGCAAGAGAAGTATGTACATTGCTCTTCCTACTACTTTATTTTTTGGGGTAACAGTTTTTTCCTTAAAAATATTTGGTTTTAAGTACTGGACTTATTGTTATTTTAATATTTATATAATAAATATTGACAAATATATCCTATGTAAAAAAAAACTCTTTGGAATTTTCAGAAATATTTAAGATTATAAATTTGTATTAACACCAAAAAGCCTGAGAACCACTGTGGTATACTACACTATGTAAACTGATGAGAATATTTTTTGAACGGTGTCTGATTGTTAGCGAACAATGAATATTTGAATTCTGTAAACAGATATTTTACTGAGTCACTTTCTGTGGAAATAGAGTTGTTTGTATAGGTTCATTAAGAGTCTGTCCCACTTTTATCTTTTATAATTAAACAAATCAATGTTGCAGCCAAAGCCTAGAGTGTCACTTAAGAAAGAATAAGCCTTATTTAATCACATATAATCAGCTCACCATCAAAGACCAGAGATTGCATTTCTAGTAAGTCCAGGGGTAAGACAGCAAAAGGTAAGGCAGGACATATAGTCTCAAATGAACAAAATAAGAATGAGAGCCAGCATTACAAAAGAATGTTTAAAAATAAAAAAAAAAAATTCTAAATTACTGAGAAAAAATATCAACAGCACCTAAAATCCTAAACCTAGAAATAAAGGAAAATATAAGAAGGAAAATATAAAGAACTTTAGTAAATAAAATAAGAATTCTGAGTGTGGGGGGTTCTTGAATCATAAGGAAAACTATAGCAGATGGAAAAGCACAGAGATTCTGAAGGAAATAAAGAGCACTGGGAAACAAAAAAACATATAAAATGTATAAAACAATGTATTAAAATGCACAGCAAAATTGTACGAAAGAAGAAGGCTCATAAAGATATAGTATTCCAGCTTCTTGAATTATCTGGGACATGGTGATAGTGATTTTGATAGTAGTTTTTAATAAGTCAAAATATATTTCTTCATTTCTAGATTACTTATTAGAATAATGGTAAAATAATGTATAAATATCAAATGAATACAGGAAAAATATAAAATTTTTTAAAAGAGCAAAAATGTAACATAGAACATATGGGACAAATACAAATCCAAGACTAACCTTTTATATTTGAATAAAGTATAGACAATAAGACAAAGAACCTAAGATTGAATTTTTTAAAATATTGCTTTCTAAAGTGATGCATCTTAAATAAAAGGATAAAGAAAAGTTGAAAATAAAATGATGAGAAAATATATATCATGTAAGCAGTAACAAAAGAAAGATGTCATAGTTACATTCATATCAGACTACTAGATTTTGAGAATTATTTCATATAATATAATATCCAATTCACTATGTAATTATAAATCCTAATTTTTAATATACTTAATAACAGAGTAGAATATTGAAAAACTTGGCAGATATAAAGGTGAAATAGATAAATCTACCATCATTTGCAAAATTTGAATATAATTCTCTCAAAAATTGGTTTGAATAATCTAAAAAAAAGCAAGGATATAGTTTAGACAAAACAATGAAAAATGGACTTGACACATGAAGAACACTATATTCAACTGCCAAATACACATTCTTTGAAAATACATGGAGTATTTATGCTCTCATAAAGTTAATTTCACACCCAAATATTTTCACTGGAGAATATTTTAAAATATTTGCATTCACAGGGATTAACAGAAAGAGAAAATACTTCCCAAATATTTTCATAAGGCCAAGTTACATTTGACACCAAAACCTGTCAAGGCTATTAAGAGGAAAGACCATTACAGATTAATACATTCCTCCTTGCTTAATAGTCAACAAGGTTAATATAATTAACATTAAATATTAAAATATGATGTCAACATATGCAATAATTTATCAAATTTATAATAGATGTGAACTTCCTTCATATGGTAAGAGATGTGTATAAAATTTCTATATGAAATTCTATGTAATAGGAAATTTGAAAGGCTTTTCTGCTATGTTTTTTTTTAAAAAAAAAGCCAAGGATGCCTTCTATCACTATATTCAACACTGAACCAGATTCTTGTGCAAAAAAAAAAAAAGAGATATGAAGGGACCCTTCATATGAAGGGTGGCTCAGTTGGTTAAGCATCTGACTCTTGATTTCAGTTCAGGTCATGGTCTCAGGATCCTAGGATCAAACCCTGCATAGGGCTCCAAATCCAATGGGGCTCTGCCTCAGATCCTCTCCCTCTCCCTCTACCCCTCTCCCTTCACACACACTCTACCTCTCTTTCTAATAAATAAATAAATCTTAAAAAAAAAGAAATATGAGTTGTAAAGATCAATATGGAATAAATGAAACCCATTACTTAGAACCTGATTGTGTTTATAAAATATACATACATATAGGCAAGCATTCATATACACAGACTAGTACAATTCATAAAGGAACTAAAATCAGTTCATATTTATATAGAATATCAATAAAAAATTAGAAAATAAATTTTAAATTGCTATAATTATAATATCATCAAAGTCATGAAATACCTGTATCTATATGTGTCATATATATATATTTATATATACACAGCATATATAAGATTTATGCACATGCTTGAGAAAATGAAATGTGAACAAAGGTGTAAAAATGGCCAAGACAATTTTAAAGAAGAACAAAGTTGGAAGACTTATTCTAATGGTATCAAAATTATAAGTCTGAAGTAATTAAGATAGCTGACCAATGCATACCAATGATAAGGAATAAAAAGTTAAGAAACAAATATATAAAATATTTATAACAAAATGTTCCAGAGGTTTATAGAAATACTGACCTTTTCAATAAATGGTACTAGGTGAACTATATTTCTTCTATAGGGGGATAATCTTGGCTCATATCTAACATTATATAGCATTAATTCCGTAATTTGTAGATGTAAATGTGAAACGTAAAAATTAAAGATTCTGGGAGATGTAAGATGATACTTTCATGACAATGGAGTGGCCAAATTTTCTGACAGGACACAAATTGTTTACACAATTAAGGGATTAAGTGGTAAATAGAATTTTAAGATTAAACTCTTTTTCATGAAGTTCCATTATTAAAAGAGCTAACACATAAACTACAGAGTGGAGGAAGACATTTGCAAAACATTTATCTAACACAAAACCTATATCCTGAAAATATAGATAATTCCTACAAATCATAGGGAAAAAAACTTAAAAAATGGGAAAAATATTACTGAAGAACCATTTTACAAAAACAAAAGTGATATATCATAAAACTATGAAAGATTTCTAAATCTCATTAGTCATAGAAGGGATACAAATGGAAAAAAAAAAAAGAGAGAGAGAGAAATAAATTATCACTCTACCCCTACCAGAATTGCTAGGATAAATAGATAATAGACAATAGATAGATACATAGATAAAATAACACTTTGAATTGACATACACTGAAGGTAAGGGTAAACCAGTTCAACTAGTTTCGAAACTGTTTAGTAGTATAGACTAAAGCTGAATATGCACGTACTTCTATGACTAAATAATTTGTATTGTTAAATAGAAATGTTTACATATGTTCACTGAAAGATATGTGCAGAAATATTTCTGACTGTACAGTTCATAATAGTTCCAAACTGGTAACAATTCTGTCAGGAACAGTTGAATGGTTAAATTGTGTTATATTTGGGCAAGGAAACATTGTGAAGCAATGAGAATGAATAGATGTGCTACATGTAACAGTATGGAAAAATCTCAACAAGCACAGAATACAACAAGCAGATAGGCAGATACAAAAGAGAATATGCTATATGAGTCTAATTTTTAAAAGTTTAAAAACCAGAAAAACAGGGATGCCTGGGTGGATCAGTTGGTTAAGCAGCTGCCTTCAGCTCAGGTCATGATCCCAGCGTCCTGGGATCGAGTCTCACATCAGGTTCCTTGCTCAGCATGGAGACTGCTTCTCTCTCTGTCTGCCGCTCCCCCTGCTTGTGCTCTCTTTATCTCTTTCTGTCTGTCTGTCTCTCTCTCTGATAAATAAATAAATAAAATCTTTAAAAAATATATTTAAAAAATAAGAAAAGCAAATGCAGTGTTACAATTCAGGATTGTGTTTATCTTCAGATACAAAGGTACAGGTATTGACTGAAAGGTGCAGGAGGGACATCTGGATTCCTAACAAAGGACTTTGCCTCATCTGGATATATTATTTGTATCTGTTGAATCTGTAAAAATACATCAAGCCATATAGTTATAAATTTTGCATTTTTCTCTTGGTTATATTTCAACAATCTATCATATAGGTAGGAAATATATTACCAAAACATGAATCAAAATGACCAGTTTCGAATATGTAAGAATTCATAAAAGATATTTTCTAGTACTGTTTCTAGAAATAAATGGTTTGTTTCTAGAAATAAATGAATTGTATATACAAGCAAGTATTTACAAGCAAATAAGTAGAGAAAGAATATAAATGTCTCAGGAATAGAGATAGCACATGAAAAAACCCATTATGAGACTTGGGTCTATTTAAACATAAAACCAGTGCCAAAAAGAGTTAGGAATTACAGTTATCAAATCTAATTGGACATAATATAGTTTTGTAGTATAACAATTATGATTAATAAGGAACCCTATCCATATGCCCTGCAATAGAGAGACATTCCACTACACACAAACTTGCCTGCTCTGGGCCACAGCAAAAATAGCAGTTTAAAGGGCAACTAGAGGCGCATGGGTGGCTCAGTTGGTTGGGTGACGACTGCCTTTGGCTCAGGTCATGATCCTGGAGTCCCAAGATTTGGGCTCCCAGCTCCACGAGGAGTCTGCTTCTCACTCTGACCTTCTCCCCTCTCATGGTCTCTCTCTCTCTAATAAATATATAAATTTTTTTTTTTAAAGGGCAACTAGACTAGAAGAGTAGGTAGTCAGTTTACTAAATGAGAGTCCATCAAATAGGCAGAAAGCTAATGGAACTCTCTCCAGGGTTGGAGGTGCCAGTGAGCACAATTTTTTATGCTTTCCCCCCTCTGCCACCATCATACATGAGTAGAAGCAAGGTTCAGACATTCTAGCCAGCCTGCTGGGATCTCTTCAGTGCACTTCATACCTTTGGCCCATACCAGCTCCAGTTTCCTCTCCAAGGCAACTCCAGGATGGCACACTCTAGGCTTCTTTGCATATTCCTACCCCAGCTCCAGCTGTCCTGACAAAGTAGCCCTCACACAGCATTCCCTGAGACCCTCTGGCCTACACCCGATGGAATATCCTACCAAAGTGGCCTCAGCATGGTGTGCTCCAGGGCTACCTGATTCCAGCTGGCCTGTCAAGGTAGCCCCATCAAGGCATGCCTCAGGACCTCCTGAGGCATGGGAGTAAGATAAAACCCCAGAAAAGTCCCAAAAGGGAGTAAGATAAAACCCCAGAAAAGTCCCAATAAAATGAAGATAAGTAATTTCCCTAATAAAAAATACAAAGTAATGGTCATAAAGATGCTCACAGATCTTGGGTAAGAATGGAAGAACACAGTAAGAACTTCAAAAAGAAGAAAAATAGGAAAGAGCCCATCAGAGCTGAATTGTAGCTAAAATGAAAAATATACCTGTGGAAATCAAGAGGTGAACAGATGATATAGAAGAATAGCTCAGTAATCTTGGAGATAGAATAATGGAAATAACCCAATCAAAACAGGGTGGAAAAAAGGAATAATAAAAGTTAAAAAAAAAAAGGTAAGGATAGGTTAAAAGACTCCTGGGACAACATCAGGCATACTAATATTCACATTATAGAGGTCCCAGAAGGAGAAGAGAGAGACAAAGGAAACTTTATTTAAAAAAATAATGGCTGAAAACTTCCCTAACCTAGGGAAGAAAACAGACATGTAGGTCCAGGAAGCACAGAGTCACAACCAAGATGAAATCAGAGATTCATATCAAGGTATAGTATAATCAAAATAGCAAAAGTTAAAAGATACAGAGAAAATCTTAAAGTCATCAGGAGGAAAATAAATAGACATAAACAAGGAAAGCCCCAAAGTCTGTAAACTGATTTTTCAGCAGAAAATTTGCAGGCCAAAAGAGAATGCAAAATATATTTAAAGTGCTGAAAGGAAAAACTTCAGCTTAGAATACTATACACAGCAAGATTATCACTCAGAATTAAGGGAAGGATAATGAGTTCCCCAAATAAGCAAAAACAAAGGAGTTCATTATTACCAAACTGGCCTTGTCAGAAATGTTAAAGAGTTTTCTTTAAACAGAAAAGAAAAGGCCATAACTAGAAATAACAAAATACATGAAGAAAAAAAAAGTTTCACTGGTAAGGGCAAATATGAAATAAAGGCAGTGGATCAGCCACTTAAACAGCTATATGAGCTTAAAAGACAATAGTAAAATCAACTATTACTACAATAAGTAGTTAAGGGATACACAAAATAAAACGATTGAAATGTGATGTCAAAAACAAAACGCTGGGAATATAAATACGAAGTTTTAGAATGTGTTCAAATTTAAGTGACTATCAACTTAAAATAAATATATAGGGGCACCTGGGTGTCTCAGTCAGTTAAGCTTCTGACTTTGGCTCAGGTCATGATCTTAGGGTCCTGGGATCAAGCCCCACATCAGGCTCTGTGCTCAGCAGGGTGTCTGCTTATCCCTTTCTCTCTCTCTGTCCCTCCCATCACTCATGCTTGTACTCTCATAAATAAATGAAATTTTTAAAAAACTAGACATAGACACTTATACATATATGTATATATTGATCAATATATATTTACCTCATGGTAAACACAAACCAAAAATCTATAATAGATATTAAAAAAAAATAAAGAGAAAAGAACATACACATAACACTAAAGGAAATCTTCAACAAAGGAAGCGACCAAAAGAAGAAGAAAGGAAGAAAAAACTATTAAAACAATCAGAAAGCAACAAATGTTAAAAGTCCATACCTATCAATAATTAAGTGAAATAGACTAATTGCTCCAAACAAAAGATTGAATGGATAGACAGAGGACTGAATGGATGATAGATAAATAAATAAATAAATAACAAAAGACCCATCTATAAGCTAGCCACAATGACTCACTTAAGGTCTAAAGAAACACACACAAAAAAAAGATTTAAAGAAACACAAAGACTGAAAATGAAGGGATGAAAAAACATATTTTACGCAAATGAAATTAAAAAAGCTGGCATAGCAATACTTACATCGGAGAAAACAGACTTTAAAACAAAGACTATAAACAAAGCCAAAGAAGGGCATTATGCAATAATAAAGGGGTTAGTCCAAGAATATATAACATTCATAAATATTTACGCATTCAACAATGGAACACCTAAATATATAGAGCAAATATTAATAGACATAAAGAAATTGACAGTAATATACTAATAGAAGAGGACTTTAATACTCCACTTACAACAGTGGATAGATCACCCAGACAGAAAATCAATAAGGAAACTGTGGTTTTAATTGGCACATTAGACCAGATGGATGTAATAGCTACATACAGAACACTTCTGTATGCATTTCCCCAAACTGCAAAATACACATTCTTTTCAAGTGTATATGGGACATTCTCCAGGATTAATTATATGTTAATTCACAAAATAGTCTCAAATCTAAGAAGACTGTAATCATATCTAGCATCTTTTCTGACCAGAGTGGTATGAAATTAAACATTGATTACAAGAAGAAAACTAGAAGAAACACAAACATGAAGACTAAACAACATGCTACTAAACAATCAATGGATCAATGAAGAAATCAAAGAAGAAATAAAATAGCTTGAGACATACAAAAATTGAAATGCACTGTTTCAAAATCTTTAGAATGCAACAAAAGCAGTTCTAGAAGGGAAGTTTATAGTGATACAGCCCTACCGCAAAGAAACAAAAATTTTAAATAAAAAATCACTCTACAACTAAGGTAACTAGAAATAAAGAATGGAAGTAAGGAAAATAAAGACTAAAAAAAAAAAAAAGAAAAGAAAACAGAAAACAAAAGCAAGATTAATAAAACTGAAAGCTGATTCTTTGAAAAGATTAAATCAACAAACCTTTAGCTAGCACCTGGTTTGCTCAGTTGGTTAAGCAACTGCCTTCGGCTCAGGTTATGATCCTGGAGTCCCAGGATCAGATCTCACATTGAGCTCCTGCTCAGCAGAGAGTCTGCTTCTTCCTCTGACCCTCCCCCTTCTCATGTTCTCTTTTTCTTTCACATATTTATCACAAATAAATAAATGAAATCTTAAAATAAATAATAAATAAATAAAGGGGCGCCTGGGTGGCTCAGTTGGTTAAAGCCTCTGCGTTCGGCTCAGGTCATGATCTCAGAGTCTTGGGATCGAACCCCGCATTGGGCTCTCTGCTCAGCGGGGAGCCTGCTTCCCCTTCTCTCTGCCTGACTCTCTGCTTACTTGTGATCTCTCTCCCCTCTGTTAAATAAACAAATAAAATCTTTAAAAAAATAAAGAAAAGAAAGAAAGAAGAATAAGTTTTAAAAAATATAAAAAATAAAAAAAATAAATCTCTAGCCATCTTATCAAGAAAAAAAGAGAAAAGACCCAAATAAGTAAAATCAGAAATGAGAGAAGTGAAACCACAGAAATCCAAAAGATCAAAAGAAATCATTGGAAAGCACGGGAAAAAAAAGTATAAATTCCTAGATACACAAAACTTCCAAGGCTGATTCATAAATAAATATAAAATTCTAATAGACTGATCACAAGAATGACATTGGAACAATCAAAGAAAAGTAAACAAAAAAACTCCCAAACTACAGAATTTCAGGACCAGATGGCTTCACAGGTATATACTACCAGACATTTAAAGAAGAATTAATACCTACCATTCTCAAATTATTTCAAAAAAATTTAAGAGGAAGAAATGCTTCCAAACTCATTTAAGAAGGTCACCATTACCCTAATACCAAAACCAAAGACACTACAAAAAAAAAGAAAAATTAAAATCCAATAACCCTGATAAGCATAGCTGCAAAAATTATCAACAAAATATTAGCAAATCATATCCACTAATATTTTAAAAGGATCATACACCACAATCAAGTGGGCTTTAATCCAGGGATGCAAGGATGGTTCACATCTGGAAATCAAACAATGAGTTATACCACATTAACAAAATAAAAGATGAAAATATGATCTCAAAAGATGCAGAAGATTTTGACAAAATTTAACATCCATATATGATAACAACTCTCAACAAAGTACATATAGAGGAATGTATCTCAACATAATAAAGTCCATATATGACACACCCCTAGCTAACATTAAAGAGATGAAAAGCTGAAAATTTTTCCCCTAAGAAGCAAGACAAGAATACCCACTCTTGCCACTTTAATTCCACATAGTATTCAAAGTCCTAGCCAAAGCAATTAAGTGAGAAAAAGAAATAAAAGTATCCAGTTGGAAAGGAAGTAAAACTGTCACTGTTTGCAGATGACAAATATATGCAGACATGTATATATAGAAGACACTAAAGATTTCACCAAAAAAGCTTGTTAGAACTGAATAAATGAATTCAGTAATGTCACAGGATACAAAATTAATATACAGAAATTGTATTTCTATAATAATGAGCTACCAGAAAGAAATTAAGAAAAAAATCCCATTTATAACTGCACCATAAAGAATAAAATACCTAGGGATAACTTTAACCATGGAGGTGAAAGACCTGTACACTGGAAAATTTATATATATAAAATTGGTGAAAGGAACTAAAGATGGTAAGATGATGCAAATCAATGAAAAGATATATAGTGCTCATGGCTCAGAAGGATTAATAGTGTTAATATGTCTGAATCTACAGATTCAATACAATTCTTATTAAATACTAGTAGTACTTTTCCTGAAACTAGACCAAAGTATTCTAAAATTTGTATGGAAGCACAAAAGACCCCTCAAAGTCAATGCAGGTTGGAGAAAAAATAAGCTGGAGGTATCACGTCCCTAGATTTCAAATTACACTATACCACAACATCATTATAATCAAAAAAGCATGGTATAAGTATGAAAACAGACACAGACTAATAAAATAAGATAAAGGGCCCAGAAATAAACCCATGCATACTTGGTCTGGTAATCTATGACAAAGGAGGCAAGAATATACAAAGTGAGTTTTTCCTCTATAGTCAGGAGCAAGATAGGGATGTCCATCCTCACCACTGTACTGGAAGTCCTAGACACAGCAATCAGACAACACAAAGAAATAAAAGGCATCCAAATCAGCAAGAAAGAAGTCAAATTTTCACTATTTGTAGATGACATGATACTCTATAAAGAAATCCTGAAAGACTCCTCCAAAAATGGCTAGAACTGATACATGAATTCAGTAAAGTTGCAGGATACAGTATCAACATACAGAAATTTGCTTTACTTCTATACACCAATAATGAAGTAGTAGTAAGAGAAATGAAGAACTTAGCCCCATCTATAATTGCACCAAGAACAATAAGATGCATCGGAATAAACCTAAGAGGTGAAAAATCTGCACTCAGAGAAAAACAAATACCATATGATTTCACTCATATGTGGAATTTAAGAAATATTACAAATGAGCAAAGGTGGAAAAAAAGAGGGAGACAAACCATAAGAAATTCTTAACTATAGAGAACAAACTAATGGTTACCAGAGGGGAGTTTGGGGGGGGTGAAATAGGTGATGGAGATTAAGGGGTGCACTTGCTGTGATGAGCACTGGGTATTGTATGGAAATGCTGAATCACTATATTGTACACCTGAAACTAATATTATACTATGTTAACAAAGTGGAATTTAAATAAAAACTAAAGGGGCACCTGGGTGGCTCCGTCCTTAAGCCTCTGCCTTTGGCTCAGGTCATGATCCCAGGGTCCTGGGATCTAGCCCTTCATCAGGTTCCCTGATCACCAGGAAGTGAGTTCCTTGCTCCTCCCTCTCCCATTCCCCCTGCTTATGTTCCTTCTTTCGCTCTTTCTTTCTCTGTCAAATAAATAAATGAAATCTTAATAAATAAATAAATAAAAACTAAAAAAAATAAAAGAGTAAACAGTGTGGAAAATACAGTCTCTTCCATAAATGGCATTTAAAACCATTTAAAACTAGACAGCTACATGTTAAAAGATTGAAACTAAACCATGAGTTTACACCATAGATACCACTGAATTCAAACTGGATTAAAAACTTGAATGTAAGGCCTGAAACCATAAAATTCCTACAAGAAAACACAGGTGGGAAAATCCTTGACACTGATCTTGCAATATTTTTTGGATTAGTCTCCTCAGACCACGGCAAAAAAGCTAAAATAAACAAATGGGATTATATCAAACTAAAAAGGTTTTTTTCACAGTGAGGTTAACCACCACTAAAATGAAAAGGCAACCTACAGAATGGGAAAAGATATTTGCAGTCATACATTTAATAAGGGCTTAATATCAAAATGTGTAAAGAGTTTATACAACCTAATTTCAAAAATACCAAACAACCCAATTAATAAACGGACATTGGACTTGAATAGAGAAAGTAAAAAGTTCCTTCATGCTGTCATCTTCACTGGGGTTGAAAAATTATCCAAATTTCTGAGAGACCTGAATATGTCCTGGTGATGGTACTATACCTGTAGCCGCATTTGGTGACACATCCTTCTATTCCACTCCTTGTCTTGGAGATGCAGGGTCCCTTTTCCCTCTCTTTTCCACTCCTCTCTCTTTTTTTTCACTCCTCTCTTTCTAATCCAGGTCAACCCTCTGCCTCGTGCTCTCCTTTTTTCTACCCCTAATTTCATCTATTTCAGGAAGGCACACTTTCAAATCTTTCTATCATATAGTTAGGCCAGAAACTTTTACTGTATGCATTTATATTTCATTTGAAGGTGAAGGAAGTAAATGTTGCCCTTTTGTTCTCAATGAAAGAATAAAGAGGAAGGGAAATACAAAACACACAGATTAATACCTGGAAATATACCGCTGTCATTTAATCCTGAGGACTTTTAGATTTAGAACTCTAGGTTACAGAATCCTATAAGCCTAGAATTTAAAGTAGAAAAGTAACACAGATTCAGAATAGAAGTCTATAAAGACTTGGCAATTGTTAAGGTAAAGCTGGAAGAAAGGATTTAAATGAAGAATGGTAAAGTGGATTGTGAATACCTGAACGTAAGAGAAGATAAAAAGTGGGCATTCAAAAGGAAAGACCTTGATACTGAAATGCAAGGCACAGAAGGCACAATTATTACTAATAAATTCAGACAACTGATAGACATAGAACTTCTCAATTAGGAACTATCCTTTAAGTTAGGCAGTGGTAGGAATAATATCAGTGTTATAATAAGATGAATTTCTACATTTTTAATAAATAAAATGGCAATAAAATCTTAACTTCTAAGAAAGTTCTATATCTGATTTCTCCTAGGACAAAAACTATTCAAAGACACAGCACATGGAAAATTCATATTCCAATTAGATATATTGGTGCATTTGTTTTAAGAAAGAACAAAGACCGGGGGTGCTAAGGTGGCTCAGTGAGTTAAAGTCTCTGCCTTCAGCTCAGGTCATGATCCTAGGGTCCTGGGTTTGAGTCCCTCATCAGGCTTTCTGGTCAGCAGGGAGCCTGCTTCCCCCTCTCTCTGCCTACTTGTGATCTCTCTCTCTGTCAAATAAATAAATAAAATCTAGAAGGAAGGAAGGAAGGAAGGAAGGAAGGAAGGAAGGAAGGAAGGAAGGAAGGAAGGAAGGGGAGAGAAAGAAAGAGGAAGGAAGGAAGGAAGACGAAAGAAAGAAAGACAGACAGACAGAAAGAAAAAAGAAAGAGAGAGAGAGAGAGAGAGAGAAAGAAAGAAAGAAAGAAAGAAAGAAAGAAAGAAAGAAAGAAAGAAAGAAAGAGGAAGGAAGGAAGACCAAAGAGAAAATGAAAAGTTATAAATACTTGGGGTGTCTGGGTGGTGTAGTCAGTTAAGCATCTGACTCTTGGTTTCAGCCCAGGTTGTGATCTCAGGGTGATGAAATCCAACCCCAAGCTCTGCACTCAGTGAGGGTTCTGCTCAAGATTCTCTCTCCCTCTGCTCCTCTCCCATCTTCTCTCTCAACCATATATAAATAAATCTTCTAAAAAAATTATGAATACTCAAGCTTATTTTATAAAAGGTATAATTTAAAATGCCATACACACTATATACACTAACCTCCTAATTTCCAATATCTATCATTTAGACTCTACAGTGGAAAGAGAAAGAAAAAAATATACTTCAGATTATGGTACAGCAGTTAGCTACTTATCCAATTAACTGTCAGGTTGCTCACAACGTTATTGATATCAAGTATTGGCCAAGTATCATACTTAAGAACTTTAATGTCCTTAAATTTTTGCCAATTAAGTATTAAGCTGTATTAAATGTTAACATATGTTTCATTAGGACAAATACATTTGTTTGACAAGTCATCCATGATGACACATAATAAGTATCAGATTGAAAACTTGCATTTAATCTCTCATGTATTTAAATCATGGAATCTCTCAATTAATTGGTAAGTTCCTTGGCCAGGAAAAAACATAAGTACCAAGGTATTTGGATACATACCAATACTGAATGATACTATAAAATAGTAGTTACTAACCATAGTCATTCCTAGTTTTATTCTGCTCTGTTAGCACAACTACTAATAGAAATATCAGTGGCTTTCAAATTCCTATATTGAATTTTTAAGGGCTATTTTATAAGTAATTATTTTCTTCTGAAATAAATTTGATTAATATTTTGTATTATTCATGCTATACAGTGCAAAAAACTAAAATCAGTAGGGTTTTGTTTTTGTTTTTATTTTAGGCAGAAAATGTCCAGATCACAGGTATCTCATGACCAATCTCTGGAAGGAGAATAAAACTACTCTGATTTTTATAGGCAGAGATCTGACCTTACTTGGTAGTCATTACAACCAACAAAGGGAAATACACCAAAACAAAGATACTTTCTTTCAATTATCAACATGGAACACTTACATTTTTGAGGAATTTTTATCTAAAAGTACAATGAGAATGACTAATAAGTATCGTAAAGTGTACTCGTATTTTATGAGGTAAAATAAAAGAAGGTTCCCACTTTCACACAATTCCTACCATCATGATGGGTAACTTTTTTCCACTGTAAGTAATTTTTTAAAGGGATGTAATTACTGGAAAGCAAGAGAAAGTAGTGATTATTTTCAATGAGAATGTGTGTGTCAATAGTGCTATTCAGGTTAACTATACCCTTAACTGATTTTCTGGGTGCTTGATTATCAATTACTGAGAGAAGCATGTTAGAGTCTCCAACTACAATAATGGACTTGTCTATTTTCCTTACAGTTCTCTGTTTTTGCATCATTTATTTTAACAGTATATTGCTAGGTGTACTTTAAGAATTTAAGAATTGTTAGGTCTTCTTAGTGCACTGGCCCCTTTATCATTATGTATCTTCTCTATTTCTGATATTTTCCTTGTCCTGAAGTTGACTTTGTCCGAATTTATACAGCTAGTCTAGCTTTATATTTATGTTAGCATGGTGTATCATCCCTTTATATCTAACCTGAGTATTTATATTTAAACTGGGTTTCTTATAATCAGCATATAATTAGGTCTTTTTTTTTTAATGCACTCTGATAGGCTCTGTTTTTTAATTGGCATAATTGGACTTTCTACATTTAAAGCAATTAGTGATACAGTTGAACTAGTATCTACATGTTTGCATCTGTTTTCAGTTTGATGTACTTGTTCCTTATATCTTTTTTTTTCTGACTTCTCTGGTTTTAATTGAACATATCATATGATTTCCTCTCCATATTATTTCCTCTCTTAGAATATTAGCTATACATTTTTTAAATAAATCTTAATGAATGAACCAAAGTTTGAATACCCATTTTTAAACTAATCTAAGTCTACCTCAAAAACCACTGTATTATTTTGTAAGCAGTACAGATACTATAAGAGTATTCCCACTTTTATCTCTCATCTCTTATGACTACTGTCACTGTTTTCACTTAACATATGCTATTATCACCCAATACATTTAGATTATTATTATCTTAAAGAGTTATCTCTCAGATTAAGAAGAAAAATAATTTTATTTTACTTTCATTTGTTACTTCTTCAACATTCTTCCTTTTTTATCTCGACTCAAGTTTCTGATTTCTATCATTTCCTTCTCCCTAAAGAACTACTTTGAACATTTGAAAGACAAGTCTATTGGTAATGGATTCCCTCAGTGTTTCCCTAAGAATATCTTTACTTTTCTTTCATTTTAGAAGAATAATTTTCCTGGAAATATAAATCCAGGTGGGTCGTTTTAAAATTTCCTTCTTTTTTTTTTTTATTACTTTACATGTTCTCTTTCACTCTCTTCTTGTTTGCAGGGTTTATGACAAGAAGTCTGATGTAATTTGTATCATTGCTCTTTTATGGGTGAAGCATTTTTATTCTTCAGCACCTTTGAATTTTTTTCTTTGTCTTTAGTTTTCTTCAATATGAACATATGTCTAGATGTAAATTATTTGATATTATTTTCCTTGATGTTCTCTGACTTTCTTGTGTATGTTCTTTGGTGTCTGTCATTAATTTTGGAGAGTTCTGAGCCATTACTTCAAATATTACTATTCTATTTTCTTTTTCTTCTTCTAATATGCCAATTACACAGATGTTTTATAATTGCTCCATAGTTCATGGATGTTCTATTCTTTTTCTTCTTTATTTTTTCATTGTCATTTTGTAAGTTTCTACAAACATATCTTTAAACTTTCTTATTCTTTCCTCCTCTATATCCAGTCTACTAATGATTCTATCAGAGGTATCCTTTATTTCTATTAGTGTTCTTACCTCTAGCATTTTGATCCTTGCTTAGAGTTTCCATTTCTCTGGTTACATTCCCACCTTTTCTTCCATATTGTCTACTTTTTCTATTAGAGCCCTTAACATAGTATTTTTAATTATTTTAAATTACACGTCTAGTTATCCCACATCTGTGTCATATCTGAGGTAAGTTTTGATAATTATTTTGATTCTTTTTCTTTTTAGCATACTGTAATTTTTTTTGAAAGACAATCAAATTTTATCAAGATAACTGAGATAAAGAGGCCATTAGTGTAAGGTTTTATGTTAATTTGGCTAGAATTTGGGCCATATTTTAATGTTTGTTTTATCAGTAGATGCCAGAATTTTCAAAAACCTCTAGTGTCTTTATGTATAATCCACTATTATTATATCAGAACCCTATTCGTCTGGTGGTAAGTGTGGCAGAAAATAGACATTTATAATGAAATCTTAGTATTTCAGTGGGCTTATTCCCTAAGCTGTGCCCTTCAAAATGTTTCTTAGCAACCACCCTTTCATGGGTAACACAGGAAGGCTAGAAAGTGCTGAATTTAGGGAAATACCTTCCCCATGCTGAGATATGCCTCTGATAGTATTTTCCCCTGGAGAGTAAGCCTTTTTAATTACAAATATTCGAACTGATTTTTCCTTGATTGCTTTTCTTTTCCCTCTGTCAAAGGCAGGAGAGGATCTTTCTTGGCTCTTTCCCTTGAGAATCTGGTAAATTTCCTGGAGGTAAAATGAAGGAAGTGTGCCTCCAACCCCAAGACAATGGCCCTCAGGAATTCTCACACTTCACTGGTTCAGTCATCTTTCAGTAATTTTGTCAAAATTATTATTTAAGAATTCCTACCAATTTATGGCTTTAGCAGCTTCTGATCCAGATAAGCAGATCTCAATTGTGACTCTCTAGCTTTATCTGTACTCTAAGATTTTAGGAGAGTAGATTGCCTTACAACCTCAGCAATCTGTTGAGTTCAAGAACAGTTGCTAATTTTTGAGGGTATTGTTCAACTCTTTTTATTGTAAGAAATGGAATGATGACTTTCAAGCTCTTTATAAGTTAGAACTCATAGTTATTTTAGAAGATACAATTAAAACCCTAAGACAATCAAATGTGTTATAAGAACATTCAGAGGGTATCAGGTTGCAAAAGAAATATAAACATAATAATTATTGGTTAAGTTGGTTTTGGCTTCAATAATAGAAGAATCATTAATTCAAACTGACATAAAGATATGAAGAGATTGTTTTATACGACAAGATATTCATAAGTACAATAGGCTTCAGATTTATCACATTCTATGTTCTAGCTTTACTTTTCCTATCATTCTCTTGATCTGTCTTCATTTAGTTTAAATGTTTCATCTTTGGCCTAAGATGGTGGCAGAAGATTTGAGAAATTATATCATGTAAAGGAACAATCTTAAAAAGAAGTATAACGTTGTATGTTTTGGTTATATGGTATTATGACTGATGATACTGTCCCCTAAAGTCCAAAGAAAGGTACTGCCTCAGGTATCACTGGCAAGAATTGGGCCATATGCCCATTCCCAATTCAGTCATTAAGAAGAACAATAAGGGGATGCCTGGGTGGCTCAGTCGGTTAAGCGACTGCCTTCAGCTCAGGTCGTGATCTCAGGGTCCTAAGATTGAGTCCCATATTGGGCTCCTTGCTCAGTGGGGAGCCTGCTTCTTCCTCTGCCTGCCGCTCCCCCGCTTGTCCCCTCTCTCTCTCTGACAAATAAATAAAATCTTAAAAAAAAAGAACAATAAGGATATCATGACTAACTTTGCATAATCATAATCAAATTGTTGGAGGTGGAGTTACAAAGTTAGGAGTCTGAATACCTGAAAAAAGAGAATAGTTAGAAGGAAAGAATGGGGAATGAAAGAAGGATAGATAGACAAAGTGATTACCATAAATCATTTTCTTCCATATAATTAACATCAATTGGGAAGACATAATGCAAGAAACATTGTATCTACAATTCCCCCAGATAAAGTTATAAGTTAATGGGAATACATTTTTAAAAATATGTAAGTCTGAGCTAATAATCAGCTTCAAAATCCTACTAAGCAAATCATAAACTATGAAATAAAAGGATAGCTCTAGATGTACCTCAATGTGAATATATAATACAGTATATATTCTGTATAACACAGAATCTTATATATATAGTATATATAATTGTGAATATATAACACTGTAAATGTGTCAATTCTTCCCAAATAACTTAAAATTGTAATAAAATTCCAATTAAACTTTTAAAGGTCATTATTTAAAATGTTTTTTTAATCATGATAATAAAGTTAATATAAAACAATAACCAGGGAGTGAGCCTGGGAAGATGCCAGAGTAGGAAGATCTTAAGCTCACCTTGTCCCATGGATACACCTACATAAGAGCCTCACCAGTATAACCAGCCAAGAAAATGAACTAAAGATTAGAAAAACAGACTCCACACTTAATAATAGAGAGTAGGCCACCTCAAAAAATGCTAGGAAGAGTGGAGACATGGTTGGAACCAAACTACCCACAAGAGTAATCATAAACACACAAAGGACACAAAGGCACAGAGAAAGGAGAGGAACAGACCCCACAACAGGCAACCTAGGAACAGAGGCCTGCATTATGAACACAAGTCTACATAACATTTGGCTTTGAAAACCAAAGGAACCTAACATGGTGAGTTTTTATAATGAGTGGGGCATTACATATAGAAATTTAAAAATCAACAGGTTCAGGTCTGGGAGAGCTAGAAGGTGATAGAAAGCAGTTGCCACCCTTAAAAGACAGCATAATAAATAACTCTGCTGATAAAGATGACGGAAGCAGCAGTTTGTTAAGTGCTTGGGGTGTATAGGAAGGAGATTTATTTACTTATCTCAGAATTTGCACTGGATGATCAGGGTCGGTAGGAGACTTCTCAAAGAACAAAAGAGTTAGGAGGCATCATTTTTCTCTCTTACCCCCCAGCCTAGATACCTGGACACCTGCTGGAACCAGCATGAATACTCACCACCTAACTTGCTAACACAGCATGCCCCACCCCTGTGTTCTCCTGGGGACTGCCCTCTCACTCAGCAGGAGTTCAGCCAAAGCAGTGCCAGAAACATATCTCATTCTGCAAGCAGCCCCTATCAGGGGCCAGCACCACTCTAAAGTAACTCTTACCTTGGGGAAAGGAGAAAATAACCACTTGCACCAGTGCCACTACAGCCCTGGCAGTGGGCTTGGAGCAGACACCTTATCTGTCGGCCCCATCCACCAAAAATAAAACAAAACAAAATAAAACAAAACACCTCACAGGGGGCAGAACAAAGAGAGATCCTGGTACTCAGGGTCACTGTGACCCCAACATATAGACTGGTGTCAGACATCTGTTCTGACTGCAGGCCCCACTCACCAATGAAAGCCCCTCAGTGGGACAATGCAGGGAATATGCTCTGCAGGTTAGTGCAACCTCAGTTCCTCAGCAAACAGACTCAGGACAGTCTTTTTTTTTTTTTTTTAAAGATTTATTCCATTTAATTGAGACAGAGAGAGAGAGAGAGAGAATGAAAGGGGAGAGGTCAGAGGGAAAAGCAGGCCCCTCCCAGAACAGGGAGCCCGATGTGGGACTCTATCCCGGGACTCCAGGATCATGACCTGAGCCAAGGCAGCTGCTCAACCAGCCAAGCCACCCAGGCGTCCTTCAGGACAGTCTTTTGGTCTGATGAAACTCAAGCCCAAGCCAGCCTCAGACTGGCCCCTTAACAGCATAGAAACTAAACCTTGACCACTATAGGCAAAAAGGGCCACTGCAGACAACAGGGCTAAAGGCAAATATAGCTCAGCCACAACAGATGCAACATACATAGGAGACACCTCTCAAGTGCCTAGCTGTAGTGAACAGGAGACATTGTACTGCCGGGCACCACAAGACCTCTTCTTCATATGGCCACTACTTTCAAGATCAGGAGATATAACTGACCTTTCTAATACAAAAAGATAGACATATAGAATTGGACAAAATTAGGAGATAGAGCAATATGTCCCAAATGAAAGAACATGAAGAAATCACAGCAAAAGAGCTAAATGATAAACAGAGATAAGCAATATGCCTGATGGAGAATTCAAAATAGTGGTCATAAAGATACTTACTGGACTTGAGCAAATAATGGAGGATATCACTGAGACCTTCAACAAAGAGATATAAAATATAAAAAAGAACAAATCAGAGATGAAGAACTCAATAGCTGAAGTTAAAAAAACATTAGAGGGAATAAATAGTAGACCAGAAGAAACAAAATAATGGATTAGCAAGTTGGAAGATAGTAACGTAAAGCAACCAAGTTGAATAAGAAAAAGAATAAAACATGAGAATAGATTAAGGGAACATACCAAAACCACCAAGCATAATAATACTTGCATTATAGGGATCCCAGAAGAAGAGAGAGAAAAGGTGGCAGAAAATTTACGTGATGAAATACTAGCTGTAAATTTCCCTAATCTGAGGAAGGAAACAGATATCCAGAGCCAAAAGGCACAGAGAGCCCTGAAAAAAAATCAACCCAAGGAGATCCACACCAAGATATATAATTAATATGGCAAAAAGGTAGTGATAAAGAAAAACTTGTATAAACAACAAGAGAAAAGAAAATAGTTACATACAAAAGAAAGCACATAAGGCTAACAGCTGAATTTTTAGCAAAAACTTTATAGGACAGAAGGGAGTGACATAATGTATTCAAAGTGCTGAAAAGGGAAACTTGCCAGCAAGGATGCTCTATTCAGCGAGGCTATCATTCAGAATAGTTTCCCAGGTAAGCAAAAATTAAATTAGAGGAATCCATCACCACTAAATTAACCTTATAAGAAATGTTAAAGAGAATTTTTTGAGTGGAAAGGAAAAGCCATAAAAGGAGAAACAAAACAATTTCACAGGTACATACAAACATATTAAAACTAATAGATTAATCATTAGTTAATCATTTCATTAATCATTTATAAAATTAGTAAGGAGGTGAAAGCACAAAAAGCAGTAAAACAATTCTGTCTACAAAAATCAGTTGAGAGATTCACAAAATAAAAGGATGTAAAATATGACATTATATACATATAACATAGGTGAAGGGAGTAAAATTTAATGCTTTCAGAATGGGTTCAAACTTAAGTGACCATCAATCTAGATTGCTATATGCTTTGGATATTACATTATCCATATATTTAATTAATGGTTAACATATATTTAATTAATGATTAAAAAAAACTAATGGTAATCAGTTAACCACAAATCAAAAGTCTTTAATAGATAACAGAAAATAAAGAGAAAAGTATCCAAGCATATCACTAAAGAAAGCCATCAAACTGAAAAAGAAGCAACAGAGAACAACTGCAAAAACAACCATAAAACAAGTAACAAAATGGCAATGAGTACCCACATATCAAAAATTCCTTTGAGCGTAGACTAAATGCTCCAAAGACAAAGGATAACTAAACAAATAAAAAAAGCAAGACCTATCTATCTGCTGCCTATAAGAAACTCATTTCAGACCTAAAGGCATATGCAGATTGGAATTGAAAGCATGGAAGAGCATTTATCATGCAAATGGAAGCAAAAAGAAAGCTGGAGTAGCAATACTTATATTGTACAAAGTAGACTTTAAAACAAAGATTGTACCAAGTGACAAAGTAAAACACTACCTAATCATAAAGGTAACATCCAACAAGAAGATATAACAATTATAAATATTTATGTACCCACTTCACTATTGCAGATGACATGACACGGTGTATAGAAAACCCTAGGCTTTCCACCAAAAAAATATTAGAGCTGATAAATGAATTCAGTAGGATCACAGAATATAAAATCAACGTACAGAAATCTGCATTTTTATACACTAATAATAAAGCAGCAGAAAGAGAAATTAAGAAAACAATACTATATATAATTGTACCAAAAATAATACAATACCTAGGAATAAACTTAACCAAGGAGGTGAAAGACCTGTACTGAAAGCTATAAAACACTGATGAAAGAAATTGAGGATGACAGAAAGAAATGGAAAGATATTCCATGCTCGTGGATTGTTATAACAAATATTGTTAAAGTGGTCATGCCAAAAAAAAAAAAAGTAGTCATGCCACCCAAAGCAATCTACATTACTCAATGAATCTCTATCAAGATATGAACAGCATTATTTACAGAACTAGAACAACTAATCTTAAAATATATATGGAAATGCAAAATACCTCAAATAGTTAAAGCAATCTTGAAAAAGAACAAAACTGGATTTATCACAATCCCAAATTTCAAGATATACTACAGAGCTGTACTAATCAAAACAGTATAGTACTAATACAAAAACAGAAACACAGATCTCCATGAAGCAGAATGGAGAGCCCAAAATAAACACACAATTATATGGTCTATGACAAAGGAGGTAAGGGTATGCAATGGGGAAAAGGCTGATTCTTCAACAAATGGTACTGGGAAAACTGGACAGCTACATTCAAAAGAGTAAAATTGACCACTTTCTTACAACACATACAAAAATAAACTTGAAATGCATTAGGGAACTAAATGTAAGACCTGAAACCATAGAAATCCTAAAAGAAGGCATGGGTAATAATTTCTCTGACATTGGTTGTAGCAACATTGTTCTAGATATGTCTCTTGAGGAAAGGGAAAAAGAAGCAAAAATAAACTATTGAGAATATGTCAAATAAAAGGCTTCTACACAGCAAAGGAAACAAGCAACAAAACTAAAAGACTACTGAATGGGAGATGATATTTGCAAATGACATATCTGATAAAGGGTTAGTATCTAAAATATATAAAGAACTTATAAAACTCAACACCAAAACAAACAAACAAACAAACAAAAATCCATATAATTCCACTACAGGGTATTTACCCAAAGAATATAAAAACACTAATTCAAATAGATATATGCACCCCTATGTTTATTGCATTATTTACAATAGCCAAATTAGGGGGCACCCAGGTGGCTTAGTGTATTAAATAAAGCCTCTGCCTTCAGCTCGGGTCATGATCTCAGAGTCCTGGGATTGAGCCCTGCATAGGGCTCTCTGCTAGACTGGGAGCCCACTTCCACCTCTCTGCCTGTCTCTCTGCCTACTTGTGATCTCTTTCTCTGTCAAATAAATAAATAAAATCTTAAAATAAAAAATTAAAAAAAAAACAATAGCCAAATTAGGGAAGCAGTACAAATGTGCATATATAGATGAATGGATAAAGAAGAACTGGTATATATATATATAATATATATAGATATATATTATATATATATATACCCACACACACACATACACACACACACAGTGGAGTAATTACTCAGCAATATGGTGGGCACCATGATAAGTGAAATAAGTTAGGCAGAGAAAGACAACTATGATTTCACTCATGTGGAATTTAAGAAACAAAAGAAGAAAAAGAGACAAACCAAAAAGCAGACTCTCTTGTTTTAATATCAGTATAATTAACATACATTCTAATTTCAGGTATACAATATAGTGATTCAAAAATTCCATACATCACCCGGTGCTCATCGCAAGTGCACTCTTTAATCTCCCTCACCTATTTCACCCATCCCCCTACTCACCTCCCCTCTGATAATCGTAAGTTTGTTCTCAATAGTTACAAGTCTGTTTCTTGGCTTGTCTCTTTCTCTTTCTTTTCTTTTTTCTTTACTCATTTGATTAGGTTTTTGTTTTTGTTTTTTTTAGATTTTATTTGTTTATTTGACACAGAGAGAGGGATCACAAGTAGGCAGAGAGGCAGGCAGAGAGAGAGAGAGAGAGGGGAAGCAGGCTCCCTGCTGAGCAGAGTGCCTGATGTGGGGTGATCCTAGTACCCCAAGATCATGACCTGAGCCGAAGGCAGAGGCTGTAACTCACTGAGCCACCCAGGCGCCCCATGTTTGTTTAGTTTCTAAAAGTCCACGTATCAGTGAAATCATATGGTGTTTGTCTTTCTCTGACTTACTTCACTTAGCATTATATACTCTAGCTCCATTCACGTTGATGCAAATGGCAAGATTTCATTCTTTTTTATGGCTAAATAATAATAGGTAGATTTTTCTGTTGGAGCTCTTTTATTATCATTTTCTGTAAGTTGGTATAAAATATTAATACATAAAGGTTACTTTAGACAAATTCCTAATTTCAAGAACTCCCTATACTTCATGCTGGCAATATCCCCAGCTTATTCTCTGGCATGTTATGGATGACAGATTTGTCCTTTCTGACCTGACATACTTCCTGATGATAACTTATGATTTCAAAAAAGCTATTTAAATTTTAAATTTTATTGAATATTATTGAATTGAATATTAAATATTGAAATTTTAAATATACAGGTTAAACTACTAGAGTGGTCATTCAATATGGCCATTAATCATTATAAGCAATAGGCTAGAAATAGTAATTTCTTAAGAGGCTTCAGACCTTATTGTAGTACATGTTCACATTCTTACCAGTTCTCATTCTTAGTTTCATTTGCAAAAAATATATTTATAATGTGTCAACTACTCATCACTCACTTACTTGCAATAATGTTTTCAGATTAAGACTCCAAATTTTTGAATCTTAACTCTTTTTCAAAACTAAAAGCAATATGCTGGCTCCAAAACAATGTCATATACAAGAAAAGAACTAGTACTAAAATTTTAATAACAAATAATGATTATTAGCTAATTACTCCTTCTAATTACATGTACATGTACATGGCTATAAATAAAATAAAATAAAAATAAGAATTTTTAGAAAAACAAAATTACATTACTTTTACACAATAAGACTTTATTTTTAAATTAATTTTTATTTAGAAAATAAATATCTCAAATGAATCTAAAATTTTATTTCATTCTTTAAAATCATTAAACATGGTAAATATCAGAGTAATTACTATCTTTTATTTTTTAGATAAAAATTTGAGTGTAAAAATAATTTAATTGCTCAAGATCAGATATCCCTTAAGATGTAGATTCATATATCAAACCAAATGCTATTTGACTCCAAAGTGAGTGCCCATTCCAGATACTCTGAATTGAACTAGATTAGATTCTATAGATATAATTTGGTTTGGTTTGAGGTCTTGCATATTGCTAGAAAAATACAAATCTGACAGAATTCAGAGAGTGTACTAAAACAAGAAAGAGGAAAATATATGACAGAAAATTGAGTTTCCAAATTTTTGCCTCTCCTTTTAAGAACATATTAGAAGAATGATGAGAATTAGCCCACTGTGTAACTACAAAAAATGTTCTGGTAAAATATGTTAAAGAAACTTGTTACCTACTCATTATAGGTTCTAAAAAGTTATAATCCTGAAATTTTTACATTTATCATTATTACCCAAGAAATACTATCCAAAGCATTAGCCAATAAAAGAAAAAGATTAGTTGTGGGAAGGTAAAATTGAGAAAAATTTATATTTCCAATACTTAGCCAAAAGTTCTGTCTTTTGCTCTATTGATAGAAGAAATAGAAATGTTGGAAACATTTTATTACGAGTAAAATAAGATTCAGGAACATTAGAGGTCTTCAGAAAGCCAGCATGAAAACCTGGGTTCCTGTTCTTAGAACATGGTGCCAAGTCATGGCACATTTCTGTTTCACCAACTATAGAGTGCATGTAGATTTTCCCTCTCTCCCAGTATTTCCTGGAAGCAAATTTACAACAATGGATAAGCTCTTTATAAAGGCTACATTTATTTTTAATACAAAATGGTATGGTGCTCTTAGGAAAGTTGTCAAGTGCTATGGACATTGTGCATATTCTTTTTTAAAAAAGGAACTTTTTATGCCATGTTCTTTGTTAAAAAAAAAAAAAGTCTTTTGAGACATTCTTAATATGGTAGATGTTTATATTCTCCCAACATTCATATGTTGAAACCCTGACTCCCAGTGCAATGGTATTTGGTGATAAGGCCTTTGGGAGGTAATTTAGGTTAGATATAGTTTTGAGGGCCATGAGGCCCAGGTGGGATAGTGCTTTTCCAAGAAGAGACACCAGAGAGCTTGTGCTCTCTTGCTCACTCTCTCTCGTCCATATAGGACACAGAGAGAAGTTGGTTATCTATAAGGCAAAAAAAAGGTGCCATCACCAGAAACTGACGATGTTGCTACTCTGATCTTAAACTTTCAGACTCTAGAATCATGAGAAAATAAATTTATAGTTTTAAGTCACCAATTTATGATATTTGTATGGCAGCCCTAGCAGACTAAGACAGAAGGTTGCATTATCATAATTTGTTGAAATCTCATAGTTTAAAAACAAAAACAAAACGAAGACTGCATCAGGTTATTATGTCTCAATACTATAGATTTTTACCATTTTTATAAATGAAAATTTATATTTTAAATATTAAATATAGACCTATAATTCAAAACTGACTCATAGTTAAAAAGGAAAATAAATAATTCCATGGGTTTATTAGCAAGTGCAACTGTAAAGTTCTGAAGAGTGAGAAAATGTTCCATCTTCAGCCAAAATTATTCAACCATAACTCGATCAAAGATAATATGCAGAATGCTGCCTTCAGTGAGACCACAGGACCAGAAGGCTTGATATGGACCCAAGCCAGTTCTGAGCACTGCAGCTGACAGGAATTATCTCAGCAGTTCAGTTACTGTTCTTTCCAACTCTTCTTCCATATTAATGTCTATATAAGTTCCCAAAGCTACCCAAATTTCATTTATGTGGAGGAATACTGTTCCTTTGAAAGGTAGAGCAGACTTAAAATTGTACAAAGAAACTAGGAGAAATTTTGTACATCTAGTAACTCGATCAAACTTATAAGCAGACTTTCTTATTTTAACCAGAGTAGAGTAATAAAGAGAAAACGTGAATTCAAGATGATGTTATCCTGATGACGTACACAGGTGAGCAAAGATTAGTAGATGAGAAGGTCATAGCTAATACAGTTTGAAAGGAGATTATATAAGTGATCTATCTACTTCAGTAGCTCTTTCTTCCATGATGAATTTAATGCTATAATTTCAGAACAAATGGAAATCTTGCTAGTCTCCAGGTATGGAGTGAAAAATCACTAATTGCTATGATTCACTCCCCTTCTATTTTATACAAATAGACCATCTTTTTTATTATTTTTTTTACAAATAGATCATCTTGACTTCAAATAAGAATTTTTAGAAAAACAAAATTACACTACTTTTGTACAATAAGATTTTATTTTAAATTGATTTTTATTTAGAAAACAAATATCTCAAATGAATCTAAAATTTTATTTCATTCTTTAATATCATTTTAAAGTATTTCATAATGTTTATTAGACCATTTTAAGAGATATTTCACTATTTCTATTAACTTATAAATTAATTATAACAAATATTTTGTAGTGCTTACAAAAATAACATTTTGAAAAATATATTATGGCCCCCCTTTTTTTTTTTTAAGATTTTACTTATTTATTTGACAGAGAGAAAGAGATCGCAAGTAGGCAGAGAGGCAGGCAGAGAGAGAGGGGGAAGCAGGCTCCCTGCTGAGCAGAGAGCCCAATGCAGCTCCATCCCAGGACTCTGAGATCACAGGGCTCAATCCCAGGACCCTGAGATTAAAGGGCTCTATCCCAGGACCCTGAGATCATGACCTGAGCCGAAGGCAGAGGCTTTAAACCACTGAGCCACCCAGGCAACCTAAGGATATCAAAACTTTTTAAGTTCACTATCTAGAATTAAGATGTTTAGTGAACCCAAAACATTCTTTTCTATAGAATAGACTTTCTACTCAAAGAGGGAAACTTTGTAAATGTTTCAAAATCCTGTTTTAAATTTTCTCTAGAAAATGTTTCCCATGTTTCATATTCTTATTTCTTTCTACCATGCTTCCCACATAAAATTATAGATTATTTGAGGTGTCTGGGTGGTTCAGTCAGTTGAGTGTCCAACCCTTGTTTGCGGGCGCAGGTCATGATCCCAGGGTTTTGGGATCTAGGACCACATGAAGCCCTTTGTTGGGCGCCATGCCCAGCAGGGAATCTGCTTGAGATTCTTTCCCTCTGACTCTCCCTCTGCTTGCATACAAACACACTTTCTCTCTTTCAAATAAATAAATAAATCTTTTTAAAAAAAGTTATAGATTATGATTAAAACCATAAAGTCTCTTTCAAATAAATAAATAAATCTCTTTCAAATAAATAAATAAATCTTTTTTTAAAAAGTTATAGATTATGATTAAAACCATAAAGTCCAGGTAAATGCATAAAAATGCATCCTCTTGGTTTCAAAACCACAGCATAATTTCCCTCTACAGGCTCTTTTTCCTTAAAAAAAAATTGGTCCAATATTACCCTATGTTTTAAACGTTTATTTTGTAATTATAGATTCAAAGTCAGTTTCAAAGTAATGTGGCAGAGGTCCTGTGCACTCTTCATCCAGCCTATCCCAATGGTAATATCTTCCATAATTTAGTACAACATCAAAGCCAGAGAGTGGTATTAGTTCTCCATTCTTTTTGCTGAACTAAATAAGTTAATGAATTTTCTCTAAAACTTTTAAATTTTACATGAATACATCTTTATATATATATAGGTGTATGAGTTTGTGTGTGCATGTGTGAACATGTGTATAAATAACTGTATGTTAAATCTCTGAAAATTAGCTATTTCATTCCCTTTTCTTTCACAACAATACTTTTTAGCTTCACCATTTAAATACTATTTTTACCTAAATATCTTAATCATCCTACATTTATAACCATTCTTTTCTTCCTTGCCTTAATTCTTCTAAAGGTAAGTTTTACAATAATAAATTAACCGTATAACATGCATTCTTTATCCAGACTTAATACAAATATAATGAATTTAATATCATTTCAGGTATCTAAAAACACTCTCAGGAATATTGCATTGGGAGGACACAAAAGGAATTTGTCTGCTTTTGGAGAATCTGGAGCAATTGCCTCAATATAAATTTGACATTGAGTTTAATGTTTCATTGTAATTTCTAGTAATGGTTACTAATATGCTTATATAATAGTATTTGTAAGTTAAATATATCACTAATTTCATCATTTTCATGATAATGTTATGGTTAAATTTCATATTCTAGCTTTTGTGGAATCAATTACCTAATACTGATGGGAATTAATGTTAAAACAGAGTTTCTTTTTTTTTTCTTCTGTTTATTCACTTAAGTAGTCTTGAATTTGAGGTTAATTTTTGCTATATTTTACATTTGCATCCCCTTATTTAGATACAGGTAGAGAGGTACAGATCTCATTTTAGGCTTTGACTTTCTTCAAAACTGACTGTGTCTATGAAACACTGTTAGCAAGTGGAAAGAGCCTCCGGACCTTTAGTCTTATGCTTGGAGGAAATCTTAGAGAATAAAATCACACTGGATGTGGGCAATATTTTCTGTGTTCAAGATATGAATGAAGACAAGAGGCAGCAAAATAGGGGGCAAATAGCGCTGTATTCACTTAAGATTTAATATCTTTAAAAAAAGATTTAATATCTTTAACTTCCTGAGGTCTTCAAGAATAATGGAATACATTTACAGTCAATCTGGAACTGGATAAATAGAGAAAATTACATCCTTGGTCAGTTTCTTTGATAGGACCCAAGGAAATATTGCCAGATTGGTGAGGATAATTGAAAAAGAGGAATGGCAAAGGGTAGGATTAGAAGATTTTCATGCACATTTATTGTTTCCAATATCCACACAAGTTTGGAATTATTACCCTTACTTTAAAAATAAGAAAAATAAAATTCAGAAAAGTAAAGTAACTTACCTAAAGTTGCAGATGTAGCAATTATTGAAATCAAGGTACAAATTCAGTTGTGACTTCTCCAAACACTCCTAAATTACTCATTTCATTATTCATTAACATCTGGAGACTTCAAGTGTTTGTTTTCAATAAATCCTTAAAAAATAAAGATTAAAAATTATTTTTCAATTAATGTCAAAACAATAATGCATATTAAACAGCATATAAATGCTGTTTTCTAGGAACATGACAATTAGTCAAAAGGAAAAAGTTCAAACAAATTCTAATAACTGAATTATGTGTTATTATAATTTTCAGAATACTAAGTATTCATCATTAACAGGTATTTGACATATCACATATACCCTCTTGCATACCTATCTAACCAGGGGGAGTTTCTGCATTGTCCAGTTGGGGCTTTTCTTTCCATATCATTACTGTCCATTCTGTGAGTGCTTCAAGAACCTCAACTGGTGTTTTGGAAGATTGAGAGGAAGTTAATGAGTGTTCTGGATGTTTGACATGGGGCAGAGTTGACATAGGTGCTAAGCAAAATTTTGGAGGACATAAAATTATTCTGCTAAATAATAACCAGGCCTCACAGGCAGCATGTGCACAATGAGGCTACTGAAACCCTCTCCCAATAACTATAGAAATGACCTCTATGTTACATGCTTACTTGGGAAGGGAAGGGCTACAAGCATGCTCAATTTCAAGGTAAAACACTGGCATTAGCCAAAACGTGCTCAGCTGTTTCAACATCCTTAATTCTATCTAGTCCGTGCAATGCGAATTTTCCTGTCTACCAGAGGAAGATTTGGGAATTGTGGGAAAGAAAGAAAAACACAAAAATACATATTCTAAGATTGTGTGTAGCTACATGCATGTATGTGTATCCAGGTAAATAATACAAGTGTACACATACTTACTCATGCACACAGTATATTAAAAATACGCACTAAAATATGAGCCCCAAGGATGGCAAGAATTGTACTGACCTCCTCACCTTTGTGTTCTCAATGACTATAGCAGTACTTATCTTGGAAAAAAATATTTTTTTAAAGATTTCATTTATCTATTTGACAGAGAGAGACACAGCCAGAGAGGGAATACAAGCAGGGTGAGTGGGAGCGGGAGATGCAGGCTTCTTATCAAGCAGGGAGCCCGATGTGGGGCTCCATTCCAGGACTCTGGGATCGTGCTCTGAGCTAAAGGTAGATGCTTAACGACTGAGCCACCCAGGCACCCGGGAAAAAAAAAATTCTTAAACACTTGTACGTCCCGGGTATATATCCTAGACATTTGGTTTGTGTGTCCTAGATATTTTCTGTGGGCCCCCAAGACCAACCTGCCACTCTTCACCACTATTCTCTGTGCCATATGGAGCTAACTCTATAAACTTCATCATAGGGCTCTCTTGCCCTCTGGCTTTGAGTTTGGTCCAATCACTGAATATAACCGGCAAGTGATTACAGGGTTGAAAAACAATTTATTTCCACATTGTCCCTTAGAGTTTGGCCATGTTTCTCTACCAGAAGGGTCATCAGAATTTGGTGAAGGCTGTCTACCAAAGAACACAGCTTCTATCAGGGGAGGTAATGTATCTCTTAGAGCTATAGCTCTTCTTTCTCAGTTTCTGTGACTGCTCCTTCCAGTTGTATGTGAAGCCTATAGTGGTCGAAGCTCCAAACAATTTAGGTCAACCCTTGACACTTCCCATTAATTTTAGCCACATATTCATAAATAGCTCCACTCATTTCAATAAAATGATTATGACATGTGTCTCCCATTAGGACTCTGATAAAAGTTACCTCTTTCCTTTTTCAATAGTTTAAGTTAGACTTCTACTTCAGTCCCTACTCTCAAATAAAACATGATGATATCATAAAAGCCCTGGTTCTTCCAAAAGCAAGAATTCTTGCTGAGAGTCTCTCTTTGTCAACATGCTACCTTTGCAGCTCTAGGAGTTCCTGCTATATTTTTCCTGTTCAAAACAAAAATGGTGTCAGATGAAGGGCAAAAACACAGAGGATTGTAGATAAAGGAAGAGACTGTAAAACACAATGAATGCAAAATACTTTTTCAAAGATAAATCATACCATCTTGCAGAACAGAAGAAGGTGAACGACAAGTAACAATTTCTCTGAAACAACTGTGCTATGGACCTCTGTAAATGTGACTTTATTCCTTTTACTTCCCAGACTCTGTAGCTTTCCTTATCACTTGCTTCTTCTCCTAGCAATAATAAATATAAATCACCCAAAATAATCACAAGTCTCACTTTAAAACTCGTTTCCTCTTTAAGCTAGACAGATTTCTTTTTTTTTTTTCTGATAAAGAATTTCTCTAGAGTTTTAAGAAATCACCTTCCCTCTCAACAGATTTCTTTTAATTCCAATTGCTGTTAATGTTGCTCTCCTCTGATTGGTGTGTTTCCAATTCAGTCTTCTTATCAAGGGACATTATTCCATAATCTTCTTTCTTTACTCCTTCTAACTAGTAAGAGTCTCTGCAGTCCTCCATAGACCTCAACTACGTTCCTAATAGTCAGGTCGTTTCATGTTTTCAAACCTCACTGGAGGGATGAAGTAATTGGAAGTGTGATGTGAGGCACTGTATACACAGTAAAATTAACTTCCCCAACCCTCAGAGGGGATGGACTGCAGCTCTGGAGTAGGTGACTGAAAAGAAGTTATTTTCTTTTTGGATAGCAGAGATCTCACCAATTATTATTGTTCAAGGATGACTTCTTCGGGAAGTCAGAGGCATCAATTATTAGCTGTTTTTCTCTATTCTTCTAATTCAATCATATATCTAAAATTATTTCTAATGTGTGCCCCATGGAAAGAGTATAACCTCTTAGAAACAAAATTATATCCAAAATATAAATAGAAGAATAAAAGAAAATATACCCAAGTGAATTTGATAAGCTTTGAACTGTCTTCCTCAGTCACTAATTAAGGTCACGGGGCACCTGGGTGGCTCAGTGGGTTAAAGCCTCTGCCTTCCACTCAGGTCATGATCTCAGGGTCCTGGGATCGATCCCCACATTAGGCTCTCTGCGTAGCCGGGAGCCTGCTTCCCTCTCTCTCTGCCTACCTCTCTGCCTACTCGTGATCTCTCTCTCTCTATATATATATAAAATAAATAAAATCTTTAAAAAAATAAAAAATAAAAAATAACTAATTAAGGTCAAATGCAGACTTATGATGTGCTTTGTCCTAGCACTCAATGATTTCTTTCCTTTCCAAAATATTGAAGCAGTTATCATTTAGAAATGATCCAAGGAACTCTGTCCAGGTGAGATGGATATTTCGGTCACTTTGATATCTAAAGTTTTAGGAGAAAGTTGAAAACCATTTGAATGCTGATTATTCAATTATTATACTATTACAGTTAGGTTAATTACTATAATTAGTTATTCACATCAAGACAAAAACACAACTGTCTAATTCTGCTAGACTGATAGAATTGACTAAAAACTAAGTTAAATAATATGAATTTTTCTCTCAAAACCTTACATCTGATCTTACAAGCCAGATCAATTTAAATTTAATTAAGGTGATTTTTTTTCCCTTAATACTTTGCTTTCGGTTCATCAGAAGACATTGAGAAGTTTATCAAAGGCCAAGTGGATTTTATACTTAATAGAAATAGCTTTCCAAGTAAACTGTCTTTTAAATATTATACCTGATGAACAAGAGAACCAATTTTAAAACAGTTTAATAAATATATATATGACATTTATCATTATGCATCAGGCATTGTTCTAAGTGCTTGCCATGTCATTTTAATAAATTACAGAATTACCCTAGGATATAAGTCATTATTATCTTCCTTTTACAGATAGGGGGATGAGACATCAAGGCTTAAATAACATGCCCACAGGCGGATCTGGCATTCATAATAGAGATCTGTTCCCACCCAAAACCATGATTCCATCCCATATGTTAAATTTTAAATATGAAGAATACCAGTTTGTTACATATTTGTAGGAGTTCTTTTCAAAGTCTTAAGAAAAGTACTAGTGTATTTTAATCCACAATTCAGTAATTTCAGCAAATACTGTGCTATTTACTGCATTAGTGTGAGTCTACCAAATGATGCACATGATTACAAGAGTTTTAAAATAAAAACATCTTTTTAGCATACATAAATCAATTATTTAATAATCAAATACACACTATTTTAAATCTTCTTTTTACACTATTTTAAATCTTTTTTTTTACACTATTTTAAATCTTAAATGAACCATTTAAACACCACTAGAGCTCTAACTTATAAGTGCCATTTTGTAAATACAAGTTTTAATTGCTTTCAGTGTTTGAACTCTTAAACTTGAGGGAGTTCAATGTATTTACATTTCTAAGAGCAATAAGCATAAATTATAAGACAAAGTTAGAATGAGAGGTCTTGTCTCTTGGCCATTACAAATGAGGGCAGATGTATACAAACACCTGTTCAAGTTCTCTTTTAATTCATTTTGGCTTTCATCCCATTTTGTCTAAAAATTCTATCTAAGGCCTGCATTTGGTTGAGGACAATAACTGGTTACATTGTTTTCCTTTACACTCAATCATCCTATTTGATTCACTTCTAAAACAGGTTTTACTTTTATTTTTAATAAACATAAATAAAATTAGTTTTGATTAAAATTTCCTTCTATAATTATTATAATTTAGATGTTTCAAAGAGATGCTATTGATGAATGTTAGCAAAGATGAACTTATTTATAACAGTGATGCAGTAAACAGAATTAGAAGAAAAGTGGCAGATTGGGAGTATTTGCGCTACTTATCCAAAATCAAAAACATATGTAGAATACTTAGAAATTAAAATGCAAATTACTAGAGAACTTAGCAAAATATGCAAAATATAAAAATTGACCAAATCATAGTCAAAGAAATATAAATAGACAATAAACACATGAAAAATTATCTCATAAGAATCAAGACTATAAAACTGAAATGATCATAACACTTTAACATTATTGTTTCAAAAATGAATAGACTGGTAATATCTGAGATAGGTGAGGTTCTGGGGAAATATCATTTTTAACCTTCACATTACCAAAATAGAGACTGACAATATCCACTATTGGTGAATATTTAGGAAATCATTATTCTCATACTCTGAAATTATGGAGAAAATGTGATATAATATCTCTGAAGCCCATTTAGTTAAGTGTAAACTAGTAAAAATTTAGTTTTTCTTAAAATTTAAAAATGGGCAAAACTTTTTTTTTTTTAAGATTTTATTTATTTGACAGAGAGGGTGACCACAAATAGAGAGGCAGGCAGAGAGAGAGAGAGATGGAAGTAGGCTCCCTGCCACGCAGAGAGCCCGATGGGGGGCTCGATCCCAGGACCATGAGATCATGACCTGAGCCGAAAGCAGAGGCTTTAACCCACTGAGCCACCTAGGTGCCCCCAAAATGAGCAAAACTTTTAATTGATGTATAATTTATATAGCATAGAGAAATACACTTGTTCACAATGAAACACAGAAAATTCACTGCATCATTATATTGTGACCAAATTGTTTTAACAATCAAAATGTTATGGTTAAACAAATACTAGGAATGGGGTTCTATTGAATAAAATCAATCTAATATACTGATACAGAAAGAGCTCTAAGATATGTTTTAAAGTATAAAACCAATAATCAAAACTATATATAGGGTGCCTCGGTGGCTCAGTTGGTTGAGCAACTGCCTTCGGCTCAGGTTGTGATCCTTGAGTTACAGGATCTAGTCCCACATCGGGCTCCCAGCTCCACGGGGAGTCTGTTTCTTCCTCTAACATTCTCTCCTCTCATGCTCTCTCTCACTTTCTCTGTCTCTCAAATAAATAAATAAAATCTTTAAAAAAAAAAACTATATATAAACTATATGGCACCTGGGTGACTCAGTCAGCTGCGTCTGCCTTCAGTTTAGGCCATAATCCCAAGGTCCTGGGATCAAGTCCCAGCATTGGGCTCCCTGCTCAGTGGAGAGCCTGCTTCTCCTTCTGCCTGCTACTTCCCCTACTTGTGCTCTATCACTCTCTGTTAAACAAATAAAATCTTAAAAATAAAACTATATATAAACTATACATATCAAATCAAAACTATATATAAAATATATAATCAAAACTATGAATTAACACTATATTACATATACTGAATTACAGTGAATTCTTATAGATGAACTCTTTTTCTTGTTTGAATTTTTAACAAAATTAATTTATATATTCCTTATGTAATAAATATTTAAAAATGGACAAGAAAATAAAAGACCATTGTTGTTTATTAAGGTAATGAATAATCTTAGTTTTTCTTCTGAGTGGTTTTATGAAAATTCTAAAATTTTCAGAATGAAATTCATTTTCAATTGTTTTAAGAAAGAGAAAATAGATTTAGATTGATTTTTTAATCTTTTTTTTAAGATTCTATTTATTTTTTTGCTGGAGAGAAACACAGTGAAAAAGGGAACACAAGCAGGCGGAGTGGGAGAGGGAGAAGAGGCTTCCTGCAGAGCAGGGAGCCTGATGCAGGGATTGATGTGGGGCTCCATCCCAGAACCTGGAATCAGGGCCTGAGCCAAAGGCAGACACTTAACAACTGAGCCATTCGGGTGCCCTGATTTTTCTCTTATTCTTTCAAATACTGTTACTATATTTCTGGGATAATAAATAATTTTTTGTCAGGAGAGCATGTGAAGAACTGGAGCTAAGAAATGAAAGGATGTAGAATGTTTGCTTTGACAGTCTTGAGTCTTCTCAGCTGTGCCTGAAGTTGATGATCCAATATTTCTGCCTTGTTATGTTCATCACTCCCAGCTTAGCCGTGTTATTTCAAGAACACATCTTTTTGCCTTAAGTTTAACACATCCATTTTCTTCTTTAGATAAGTTGAAGGCCTTTTAAAGAAATGGTTTCAAAACTGTTTTGACAAATGGAATTATCTGGGAATTTTATATATATAAATATAATGTATGTATGTATGTGCATATATATACACATACATGTATATATATAATGTAGCTATATGAAAATTCTGAATCAGAAAGTCTCTGGTGGCTTCAGCAATCCATCAATCCATCAATCAATGTGTGCGTGCGTGCGTGTGTGTGTGTGTGTGCGTGTGCGTGTGCGTATGTATGTTTCTGGAAGGTAGAAAAGGCCTTGTCCAAAGTAAGTCAGATTTTAAAAATCATTCATATGAAAAAAAAATCATTCATATGTTTCCAGAAACATTGAATACAATGTGGGGTCCACCTGATGCTATTTTCTTCAAGTTTAAGTGTACAACTTCTTGAGAGGATGCTGGAAGTTTGTGTTTTGAAATTGTGTATTGAGATTTAAATATTAGTGGTTGTTATGGGTTGGTTTGTATGCCCAAAAAAGATATGTTGAAGTCCTAAAATACCCCAACCCTTCTCCCAGGTACCTGTGAATAAAGCTTTATTTGGAAACAGGTTCTTTGCAGATATAATCAAGTTAATACAAGCTGATTAGGATGGACCCAAACATACACAGACCCAGAGGTGAGACAGCCAGGTGAAGAGACAGGCAAAGATCAAAGAAACCAAGGAATGAAACTCTCCTAGAGGCTTCCAAGATAGAATGGCCCCAGAGATACTGAATAGACCCTATTTTCAACTGAATTCAGTAAAGCAGAAATATGGGGACATATTTTCTCTGTTTTCTCCAATTCTTTTTTGTCCTCAAACTCTAACTTCTTTGTCATGTCCATATTAAAGCAAGTTTACAATAAATTGCTTTATATGTTTGAGGTTTTTTTCTATGTTGGGAAATTTTGACCATTGAACAAGTAACAGCTGGCCTGGCTACCACAAATGATGATGGTTCATGGTGGCATCCAAGAGGGTAGAAATAGAAACTGCAAAGCCTCCGTAGGCATAAGCTCTAGAACTCATAGTGCCACTTCCGCTACATTGCATTGTTCAAAGCAAATCAATCATGAGGCTATCCCAGATTTAAGGGGCAAAAGAAACAACACCACCTTTTAATGGGAGGAGCAAACAAAATACAGTCGAACTAAGAAACACAAGTCATCATCTTTAACTCCCAAGGTATCTTTGCTATCCCATAGACCAAGAAAGGCTAATTTTCAAGGTAAATTCTAGGAAGGTGTTAGACTGCAACAACAAAACCCTAACCAACCTCGAATTAATAATTCTACAAATTATTCCTGTGCCTACCATCAAATGTACCATCAAAATGCTTAGAATCTGGGAATACAAAGATAATTAAGATATTTCCTTGTTCTAGTGGCAATTACAACAAATCCAACTAAATAGATGTGCTAAATAAATGAAGTAATATAGATGAGTTTGAATAAAGGAAGTGTTTTAAAAATCTGATGTAAAGAGGCATTTAATTTTAACAAATTTAGGACATGGAAATGAAACTATTTTTAGGAACTTTTCTGAGTTAAAATAATTAAAGCCTTCCCATGAGGCAAAAATGTGTTGCACTATAACATTCTTTCAAGTGTCAAAGATAAATCTTCAAAATGCATCATATGCATTTTGCTATTATAAAAAGAAAAAAATAAAAGTAGATAAACTTGTTTTGAGAACTATGATGTAAAAAATATTTATTTATGATATAGTTTTATTATATAAAACATTTTGATATCTCAAAATATAAAGAAAAAACTGTTTGATTATCATAAAATTACTCTTTTTCACCTAGAATCTCTCTTCAAATGATGATCAATATCTGAACACCAGGCACTTGGAAGAGCAAATATTTAAGTTGTAATACAAATAGTAAAAGCCAATGTAGCAGGAGAAATTAATAAATATTTGTGCAATTGTAAATGTTTTGCCATTCATCTGCTCGCCTGACTCAAATATACATGTATTCATCAAGCTTTAGTTCAATATTTATTGAGTGACAACTTCATATTATTAAAGCAATCTAAAAATCCTGACATGCAAAACATATGATTTGGAAAAATTATAAATTATATACTATCTATAAATTGGTTTATAAAAATTAAATGTTCTATATCCATAAATTTATTTCTTTAATGACCTGAAAAGACACTTCTGTAGCTGGTTATTATTTATTTCTACTTATTTTTAGACTCAGCCTTAATTTTGAATTAATGACATTTTGGTTTTTAAGTAGTTTCCAGCCTAATATTTAGCTTACTGTTTCATTTGAAAATAAAACCCAATATAAGTTGTTTCTATACTTTTTCTGATATCTAAGAAAATTTTATATAGTCAAAAAAATTTTACACTGTTCATTTTCTGACATTACCCAAGCAAAAATGATATTTTAATAAAAATTTTTTCTTGTGTAATGAAATACTTTTCAAGTTATGCTAAGTAATATCTTATCTCCATAATGAGAGAAAATACAGAGCACAAGAAATTATTAGAAATCTTACACTGTTGTTTATTTCCAAATAACATCTTTAACACCTATTCTCATGCTTCAGTGATGAGTTCACACATTGTGCTAGTATAGTGTCAGTGAGAGCCTAATGAAATAAATTATTATCCAAGGGTGCAATTCAAGTGAGAAATTGGTAACTCTGTGAATTCAGAAAATCTGATGGAACATAATTTTTGGCATCTACTAAGTATTATTCACTTTAAACATGTGCCGTGGGAAGATATTGAGCCGTAGTTAGTTCAAAAGGTTTGCTGGGAAAGAGCAATTACAGAAGGAAAAGGGAGGAAGCAGTATTGGACAAAAGGAGCCGTCCTACTGGGATGTTGACCTAAGGACATTTCTGCCTGCCCAATGGGATACTGTAGAACAAACACTGCCCATTAGGGAGATTTACTGCTGGCCACATATACAAAAACCCTTAAGCAAACTCTTTGCATATTATTGAATGGGGGTCATCTCATGAATAGGAGACCTCAGATCAAAAATTGGGGCACACTGTGACAAAACTAACAACTGGAAGCTGACTATTAACCTTTTTCATTGCAGGTGGGCAGCAAGTCAGTGTTGAGCACATAGATCTTCCTTCTTTTCCAGTCTCCCTTTTTCTTGACACCCATTACTTAAGATTCCTTGTTTCAATCTTCATTTCCAGTGGCTCCTGTGCAAACCAGCTCTAAATTCGGTGTCCCTCTAATTTAGTTCTGGTCCTCATTCTCTAGATCTAGATGAAACATTTTATTAATGTTTCCACGTATTATCTATATGCTAAAGATACCCACCTTCGGATTTCTATACTAGCATCCTCTTTTGAATTTGAGACTCCTCTGTGTAGATCACAATGTGGCCAATGTTTCATGCCTAAAACTAAGGAAACTTGGACCCACTTTCTTTTTTTTTTTTTTTTTTCATTTGGACCCACTTTCCAAGCCTACTCCTCCTCTAGTCTTACAAACTGCTGTTCTAGTCAGAAATATGACACTTAATAACTGCTCTTCCTCACCAAACTCCCACATACATTTAGTCCAATAAAATGCCTTTAGTTCTGTCTCAAATTGTCCAACCCTTTCTCTTCTTATAAGAAAATATGATCTCTTCCCTACACTGCCAATGAGCCATATCATTTGGCTTGTCTTTTCATTCATTCTCCATAAAGATATAAAATAATATTTCTTAAATTGTAGGTTAAATCATACCATTATCTTGTTTAACACAATTTAATTGCTTTAATTTGTACTGAAAAAACAAGTCAGTGAGTATTCCTTGAGAGTCCCTTCTTGATCTGGACCAGACTGTCTGTAATCTCATCTCCTGCTTTTTATACTGCCTCACTGTAAGCCAGTAATACTAGCCTTTTACAGTTCTCTTCATCAGTCACCTCAGATCTTCTACCCAAAATGAAGAATCAGCAGACCTTTGCACACCCACGATTGGCATGCTGAAGCTATGTGAAAGTGAGCAGGTCATTTATCCTCACTTTCAGTCTTGCTTTTCTCTTCTGTAAAATACTTTGTTCAGGGGCACCTGGGTGGCTCAGTTGGTTGGGCGACTGCCTTTGGCTCAGGTCATGATCCCAGAGTCCCAGGATCGAGTCCCATATCGGGCTCCCAGCTCTGCGGGAAGTCTGCTTCTCCCTCTGACCTTCTCCCCTCTCATTCTCTCTCTCTCTCTCTCTCTCTCTCAAACAAATAAACAAAATCTTTAAAAAAATTTTAAAAATAAAATAAAATACTTTGTTCATAGAAAAGTTGTGTACTCTTAAAGAGATACATAGGGAAACTTATTCTACAAACCTGAATCTGTTTAATAAGAAGATACTATTAAATTTAACTGTGTTCTGCACCTCTGGAAGCTTTGGTGAAAAGACAATTTTTAATATCTCAGTAGACTTGGGAAAAAAACAACTTTGAATAAAGACAGATAAATTTGTTTTATTATTTATGGTAATGATAAAACAAAAACTCATGAAGAATCCTAGATTACAGAAAATTTAAAAGATGGCAGAAGAAAGGCTTCAGTAAATGTTCATACCTAGCAATACTTGACATAGAGAACTCAATAAAGAGAGAAGTTGGAATTATGGCAGGAAATACATAATACAGAAGTAGTGATTATCTACTCTCAAAATCTACAGACTAACCATAAAAATAGCATGTTATCTGGTCAGTGAGGTAGTGTGGGATCCCTCTGGTATAAAAGAAATGTCTTATCAGCCTAAAGAGAATCTGCAGCATTCCTCTTAGAGTGGATGTATTATCATTGTATTCTCTTATTTTTCCTAATATGCTACCATTATTCAAGAATATTTTTAGTACATATAGAATTAACAGTTCCTTTCTTTCAGAACTTTAAAAATGTTTCACTATAGGTACCTTTTTATGAAAAGTTTTCAGTCATTAGAGTTGTTCTCACATGTAAGGTCTTTTTTTTTTCCCTGTTTGCAAGTTCTTTTTTATCTTTAATTTATAGTGTATATGTGATATGTCTGACAAAAGTTTTCTTTGGTTTTATCCTGTTTGATATTAACTAGCTTTCTTGAATCTGCAAATTAGCCCTTCAGAAGTTATTAGTTAAAAAATATATTTTTTAACTTGTTTTATATTTAAAAAAATATTTTTCTACATCCCTAATCTGAAGTAGGAAACAGAAATCCAGATCCAGGAGATAAAAAGAACTTCCATCAACAACAACAAAATCAGGCCCACATCAGACATATTGTAATTAAATTTGCAAAATATAGTGATAAAGAAAAAAATCTTACGAGCAGCAAGAAAAAAGTATGTCCTTAACTTATAAGGGAAAATCCATGAGGCTAGCTAAGATTTCTCAACATAAACTTGGTAAACCAGAAGGGAGTGGTATGATATATTCTAAGTCCTGAATGGGAAAAATCTGCAGTCAAGAATACTCTATCCAGCAAGACTATTATTCAGAATAGAAGAAGAGATAAAGATTTGTCCAGATAAACAAAAACTAAAGAACCTCATGAACACTAAGTCAGTTCTGCAAGAAATATTAAAGCAGACTCTTTGAGTGCAAAGGAGAGACAAAAAGATGCAAAAAGATCAGAGAAAATCTTCAGAAATAATGATAAAACAAGTAATAAAATGGCAATAGATACATATCTATAGATAATTACTTTGAATATAAATGGAGGGTAAACAATCCAATAAAAAGACATAGGATGGTGAATTGGATAAAAAAAATAAAACCCATTTATATGCTGCCTAGAAGAAACTCATTTTATAACTTAAAGACACCTACAGTTAAAAAGTGAGGGGGTGGAGAAACGCTTATAAATGGATGTCAAAAGAAAGTCAGAATAGCAATACTTATATCAGACCAACTAGGCTTTAAAACAAAGACTGTAGGGGCACCAGAGTGGCTGAGTCAGTTAAGTGTCCAACTCTTGGTTTTGGCTCAGGTCAGGATCTCAGGGTCATGAGATTGAGCCCCATGTTAGGTTCCAGGCTCAGTGGGGAGTCTGCTTGAGATTCTCTTTTCCCTCTCCCTCTGCCCCCTCCCCCTGTATTCTCTCTCTCTCAAATAAATATTTTTAAAAAAGACTGTAAAAAGAGGGCATTCTATAATCCTAAAGGGGACAATCCAACAAGAAGATATAATAATTATAAATATTTATGCAGCCAACTTGGGAGCACCCAAAAATATTAAACAATTAATAATGAACATAAAGAAACTAATTGATAATAACACAGTAATACTAGGGGACTTTAACACCCCACTTACATCAATGGATAGATCATCTAAGCAGAAAATGATCAAGGAAACAATGGCTTTTAATGACCCACTGGACCAGATGGACTTAACAGATATATTCAGAACATTCCATCCTAAAAGAGCAGAATACCCATTCTTGTCAAGTGCTCATAGAACTTTCTCCAGAATAGATCACATATTAGGTAACAGGACAGTCCTCAACAAATACAAAAAGACAAAAATCATGCCATGCACCTTTTCTGACCATAGCATTATGAAAGTAGAAGTCAAACCACAGGAACAGATTTGGAAAGACCATAATACAGGAAGGTAAAACAACATGCTACTGAACAATGAATGGGTCAACTAGGAAATAAAAGAAGAAATTTAAAAAAATACTTGGTAACAATTGAAAATGCAAACACAAGTGGTTCAAAACCTTTGATACACAGCAATATTTGTCCTAAGAGGGAAGTATATAGCAATACATGCCTAACTTTAAAAGCAAGAAAAATCTTGAATAAACAACCTAACCTTACACGAAAGGAATCAGAGGAAGATCAATAAACAAAGCCTAACACCAGCAGAAAGAATAAAATAATAAAGATTAGAGCAGAAATAAATGATACAGAAGTAAAACAAACTCCCCCAAAAAACACCCTCCAAAACACAGATTAATGAAACCAGAATCTGTTTTTTTTTTTTTTAAGATTTTATTTATTTATTGGACAGAGAGAGAGAGAGAGATCACAAGCAGGCAGAGAGGCAGGCAGAGAGACAGGGAGAAGCAGGCTCCCCACCGAGCAGAGAGCCTGATGTGGGGCTCAACCCCAGGACCCTGAGATCATGACCCGAGCTGAAGGCAGAGGCCTTAGCCCACTGAACCACCCAGGTGCCCCTAGAAACTGGTTCTTTGAAAAAATTAATAAAATTAACCCTCGAGCCAAACCTATCAAAAAGAAAAGAAAAGAAAAGAAAAAGGGCCCAAATAAATAAAATAAAAAATTGGTGAGGATAAATAACAATATAAGTGAAATACACACAATCATAAAAAAATTATGAAAGATTATATGCCAAAAAATTGCACAATCTGGAAGAAATAGAAAAATTCCTATAAACATATAAACTACCAAAACTGAAACAGGAAGAAATAGAAAACCTGGACCAGCAAAGAAATTGAGTCAGTAATCAAAAACTCCCAATAAGGGGCACCTGGGTGGCTCAGCCGGGAAGTGTCTGCCTTCAGCTCAGGTCATGATCCCAGGGTCCTGGGATCGAGTCCTGCATCAAGCCCCACATCGGGCTCTCTGCTCAGCGGGAAGCCTGCTTCTCCCTCTCCCACTCCCCATGCTTATGTTCCTTCTCTTGCTGTCTCTCTCTGTCAAATAAATAAATAAATCTTTAAAAAACAAACAAACAAACAAAACCTCCCAACAAATTAAGTCCAGGGCCACATGGCCTCACAGGCGAATTCTACCAAACACTTAATCAAGAGTTATTATCAATTTTTCTCAAACTGTTCCAAAAATAGAATGAGAAGACAAACTTCCAAACTCATTCTATGAGGTCAACATTATCCTGATACCAAAACCAGATACAGACTCCACTAAAAAAGAGAACTATAGGCCAATATTCCTTATGAACATGGATGCAAAAATTCTCGATAAAATACTAGCAAACAAATCCAACAATACATTAAAAGATTCACTCACCACTATCTAGTGGGATTTATTCTTAGGCTGCAAGGGTGGTTCAATATTCACAAATCAAAAAAGGTAATACACCACACTAGTAAAAGAATGGATAAGAGCCATATGATCATTTCAATGGATGCAGAAAAGGCATTTGACAAAGTACAATATCCGTTCATGATAAAAACCCTCAACAGAGTAGAGATAGAAGGAACATACCTCAACAACATAAAGGCCATATATGAAAACCCACAGCTAATATCATCCTTAAAGGGGAACCAACAGAGCTTTTCCTCTAAAGTCAGGAACAAGTTAGGGATATCCATACTCATTATTGTAATTTAACATAGTACTGGAAGTCCTAGCCACAGCAATCAGAAAACAAAAAGTAATAAGAGGCATCCAAATTGGCAAGAAATAAAATTTTCCTATTTATAGAAACTGTGATACTCTATATAGAAAACCTGATAGATTCTACCAAAAAACTGCTAGAACTGATACACAAATCTAGTCAAGTTGCAGGATATGGAATAGATGTACAGGAATCTGTTGCACTTCTATACACCAATAATGAAGCAGTAGAAAGAGAAATTAAAGAATTGTCCCATTCGCAGTTTCACCAAAAACAATGAGATACGCAGGAATAAACCTAACCAAAGAGGTAAAATACCTATACTCTGAAAACTGTAAAACATTGATGAAAGAAACTGAAGATGACACAAAGAAATGGAAAAACATTCCAATTGGGCTCATGGATTAGAAGAGCAAATATTGTTAAAATGTTTATACTATCCAAAGCAATCTGCACATTTAATGCAACCCTATCAAAGTACCAATAGCATTTTTCACAGAGTTAGAACAAACACTTAAAAAATTTATATGGAACCACAAAGGACCTTAGCCATAGATATCAACCTTGAAAAAGAAAAGCAAAGCTGAAGGCATAACAATTCCGGACTTCAGGCTGTATTATCAACCTGGCACAAAAATGGACAGATCAATGGAACAAAATAGAAAACCCAGAAATGGACCCTTATCTCTATGGTCAGTGAATCTTTGACAAATCAGCAAAGAATATCCAATGGGAAAAAGTCTCTTCAACAAATGATTTTGGGAAAACTGGACAGAAACATGCAAAAGAATAAAGCTGGACTACTATCATATGCTATATGTAAAAATAGATTCAAATGGGTGAATTTGAATTATTTGAAAATAAATTCTAATTCAAAATGGGTGAAAGACCTAAAGATGAGACTTAAAACCATTGAAATGCTAGAGGAAAACTGAGGCAGCAACTTCTTGGACATCAGTCATAGCAACTTCTTGTTGTTGTCCCTTGAGGCAAGATACACAAAAGAAAAATGAACTATTGGGATGTCATCAAAATAAAAAGTTTCTGCACAGCAAACAATCAACAAAACTAAAAGCAACTTATGTCATTTATCAAATGACATGTCTGATAATGGGTCAGTATTGAAAATATATAAAGGGCTTAAAAACCTCAACACCCAATAAATTAAGAATCCAAATAAATGGGCAAAAAACACGAATAGACATTTTTCCAAATAATATGTCAAGATAACAAACATACATGAAAAGACGCTCATCAGAAAATGCAAATCAAAACCACAAGGAGATATCACCTCAAACCTGTCAGAATGGCTAAAGTCAACAACACAAGAAGAAAAGGTATTAGCAAGGATATGGTACACTGTTGGTGAGAATGCAAACTGGGGCAGCCACTTTGGAAAACTGTGGATTTTCCCCAAAAGTTAAAAATAGAACTACCCTATGACCCAGCAATTGCACTACTAGGTATGTACCCAAAGAATATTAAAATACTAATTCAAAGGTATACATGAACCCTGATGTTTATAGCAGCGTTATATACAATAGTCAAATTGTGGAAACAGCACAAGAGTCCATCTACTGATGTATGGATAAAGAAGATGTGGTATATATATACCTTCTTTATATATTTACACATATTCATATACATACACACACACACATGCACATACACATACACACACAATGGAATATTATTCGGTCATAAAAAAGAATGAACTTTCCCATTTGCATGGGCATGGATAGAGCTAAAGAGAATAATTCTAAGCAACATAAGTCAGAGAAAGACAAATACCATATAATTCCACTCATATGTGGAATTTAAGAAACAAAACAAATGAGCAAAGGTGGGGGGAAGAGAGAGAGGCAAAGCAAGAAACACACTTTTAACTAAAGAGAACTGATGGTTGCCAGAGAGAAGGTAGATGGGGAGGAGGGGTGAAATAGGTGATGGGGGATCAAGGATTGCACTTGTTGTGATGAGCACTGGGTGTTGTATGGAAGTGTCGGATCACTATATTGTACACCTGAAACTAATATTACACTGTATTTTAATTGGTATTTAAATAAAACCTTAAAAAAATATTTTTCTGCACTAATATCTTTCCCTTCACCTTCTAACGTTCCAGTGACAAAGGTATCATATATCTGGATATTATCTCAGTGGACACTGTAGTTCTGTTCACTTGTTTTCTCTTTTTCCCTCTGTTCTTCAGCTTGAATGATTTCTGGTGACCTATCATGACGTTTGCTAATGCTTTTATCTTTTCTTACCATTCTGCTATTGAGCCTATTCAGTGAGCATTTGTATTTCAGATTTGGTGTTTTCTAGTTCTAAAACTTCCATTTTGTTCTCTTTTACAGTTTCCATTACTCCGCTAAAATATATCTTCCCATTCATTTCAAGAGTTTTTACTCCTATCTCACAGAGCATGGATATAGCTACCTTAAAATTTATGTCTGATGACTTCAAGATTTGGTTCATCTTGAGCTGGCATTTGTTCATTTGGGAGAGAGACAGAATAGGCATTTTTAATGTTGCAAGTCATTTATGACATCTGAAGGAAGTAAATAATATAGAATATAGCAGGGGATCTGACTTATAAAATTATTCAATATTAAAGAAAAAGAGTTTAATAAAGACATAATCTCTCCCCCCAAAAAAGAACAGAATTATCCTCCCTTACCATTGGTAAAGCACTTGCCATTATCATTTTGATGTAATTATATGTTGAGATTCAGATGTCTTACTCCAGTAGACACACACACACACACACACACACATGCACACACACACACACACACACACCAGTAATTTAAGAGATATCAACATTTTTGTACGATAGTATATCCCTGTTTAAAGTATTATAAGAGAATGCCAAGCAAAAAAAAGGTAATTGATGTATAAACCCATTTAATAAGACATATTTAAGTTGTTGAGTGCATAAAGGCCCAATTTTAATCTCATTGGTATTCTCTATGGAATTAGCATTAACATAGTTAATAATGAAGAAAGAAATCCTCATAGAGCCACTAAAGTTTTTCATTCCCTGGATACAAAAGGTCCTGTTGGAGTTGCTTACCTCAGTATATACAATATTGTCATCAAAAACCTTAGAGTACCAGAAAAAATGCACAGAAAAATTATCATTTTCTCCGAAGAAGATTGTAACATATAGAAACAAAATCTCGGGACGCCTGGGTGGCGCAGTTGGTTAAGTAACTGCCTTTGGCTCAGGTCATGATCCCAGCGTCTTGGGATCGAGTCCCGCATCGGGCTCCTTGCTCCGCAGGGAGCCTGCTCCTCTCTCTGCCTCTGCCTGCCTCTCTGCCTGCTTGTGTTCTCTCTCTGTTAAATGAATAAATAAAAAATCTTTAAAAAAAAAAAAAAAAGAAACAAAATCTCTTATCAACTCTTGCCTTATATGAAAAAATTCAAGTTAATTCTCTTTTGCCCATGGATAAAAAACAAAATTTTCATCATTTTTACTTTTTTCAGCTTCTACTTTTTGACAGGTACATATTTATCAGTTGTTATAGGGAATCCCTGCTCCATTTCCTCTACCTGAATAGCTTTTCTCACTAGAAATTTTCAATTTTCCCAAAGCTTCTAATCCATAAAGAATTATTCCACTACAAAGACTGCTAATTTTGTAGGCAGAAGTCATATAGAGTATCACTGTTTTGTCATCATGACACTTTTTCATTCATTCAGTTTAGTCAGGCAACAAATATTTATCTAGTATCTACTTTACATGAGCATTGTGTCAAACTCCCAGAAGACAATTGTGAAGAAACAAATCATCAACTTGGCCTTTAAAAAAAAAAAAATGTTGATTCCTTCCACAATCACTGAATATACACCACATGTTGCACAAGGCAATGTACTAAGTATATATATGTGTACACATGTTTCATATACATACATGCAGAATTTTAATTTATATTTATTGTAAATATTCTGAAATAGAGGTTAGCTTTACTATATTTAATATATATAGAGATACTACATATGTACATATTTTATAAATATGCATACATGTATTTAGTTATATACTCAAAAACTTGAGGAAATGTTTGTTATTGGATTCTGATACATCCATCATAGCAATATCATATTGAACTTTAGTTTTCTCCTTTGAGAAAAAAATTCAAGCCTTCTTATTCATTAATCTGCCTACCACAGTATTTAGCAGAGAGTTAACCCCCCAAAAAAGCTTGAATTAATTAGAGAAGATAGCCACACAAATATGGAATCGATGACATAAGTTAGTGAATTATACTTCACAGAAGTTGTTCAAACAGGAATTTTGAGAGAGTATCAAAATAGTAATAGAAAGTAACATATTAGGGGTGCCTGGGTGGCTCAGTGGGTTGGGCCTCTGCCTTCGGCTCAGGTCATGATCTTGGGGTCCTGGGATCGAGCCCCGCATCGGGCTCTCTGCTCAGCAGGGAACCTGCTTCCCCCTCTCTCTCTGCCTGCCTCTCTGCTTACTTGTGATCTCTCCCTCTGTCAAATAAATAAAATCTTAAAAAAAAAAAAGAAAGTAACATATTGGGTGAAATAAGAATGCAATGCTTCAAATCAATTTCTATAATAATCCCTTGCGATTTCATGATTACTATATTATTTAGCTTCTCATAAACATAGGAAAAGAAATGAGTATCTGTGCCCCCTTTATGGAAAACATACATTTTAACAATATATTTTTGTGGTAAATCTACTATTCAGTCATTTGCATATTTTTTCTTTCAAACAACATGGTTACTGAGATATGTATTAGTATTCTCGAACAAAAATTACCATTATATACTTTGTCATTTTATGTAAGACTGGAAAACACCTCATATGAGCTAGCCAATCCTCAAAAGTCAGTGATAAACAACCTATGTATTTTCAGATATAACCCATAGATTCCAAAATACATGCAAGGGCTGACAAAAGAAGCTGAAATGGGCAGAAGGATATAAGGCAAGAAGCAAAAAGAATGCAAGGGGCCTGACAGGACCAGACTTTTAAAAACAACTGCCTGCATAAATAATCTCATAGAAAGGGAGGGATTCACCCTGAAGTGCAAAAGCTGAATTTCGTGGTTAACAGAAGAACATGGAACTCAGTGTATAGTGGTTTTCAGCAGAAGTCCTCCTAGACAGGGTATCAGATGCAATAAGGACTGCAAAGTTACATGCAAACATTACACAGACTAGCAATTTTTACAGGAAGCAAATTTCTCTCTGACCACAAAGGAAAAGAAGTTTGAAATTGAACAGCGTTGGCTAATTTGGTCCTTCCCTATCCCACACCAGCACCTCCTGCAAAAAGCCACACCAGAATATTTAGCTTATTTTAGCAGAAATAAAACTGACAAGAGAGACTTATTTTTTCTTAAAGATTTTATTTATTTATTTGAGAGAGACAGAGAGAATGAGAGAGAGGAAGAGGTCAGATGGAGAAGCAGACTCCCCGCTGAGGAGGGAGCCCGATGCGGGACTCGATCCAGGGAGTCCAGGATCATGACCTGAGCCGAAGGCAGTTGCTTAACAACTGAGCCACCCAGGTGCCCAAGAGAGACTTTTTTTAATGCAATAAGAAAATATGTAGGAAAAAATGCAGTAAACTTATCCAGGAGATATTTTTCCATAGAGTAGAATAAATTTTGATCTGGATTTCGCCATACACACAAAAAAGAAAATAAAATTGAAAGACCTAATCACCTCTATTAAAGAAGATCGCAAACCAGATAGTTAAGAATTAGGGTCAAAGTGGGAGATGAAAAGATTTGAAAAATGATCTGGCTAGTATTAAAAAAAGGGAACTAAGACTTAAAATATGGGAATTAATGTGTACCACAGGTCCTCAAAACAAAATAAAATGGATCTTGAAGGAAAAGATAAACATATTATTTGAGAGTGCAATTTCAGGAAAGCAGAAGCTAGAGAAAAGGGGAATGAAAGAGAACCCAAGTTACAGGGGGCGTCAGTGAACTGGCTACAGCTTCCTGACAAGCATTCCTTACTGCTTTTATTGAAGGACATTTTCCCAGAGGTCTTATTGGACCCGTGAACCATCTGTCCTGAGGAGAGGGAGGGAGATTTATCTGTAGGTTTCTGTATCCTATTAATCAAAGTTTTCCCAATATGTCGTCAACTCTTCCATGCTTCTGCATTGTACCAACTTCCTCAAACAACTGCTGTAGAAGCCAGTGCCCAATAGAGTAACGATGGCATCATGGGTACTGTACAAGTCAGTGAACTCTTATCTGCTCATTGTTGCCAGCAGGCTTATGGACTACAATGGTAACCACAGGTGACAAGCACATCTTGCTGTTTTTCATGCTCCAGTGGCATCAGGAAAGCCCTACAGCTAAGGGTGGGAGGCGATAGACTACATACTATCAGGGTTTGTTTGTTTGTTTTTTGGGGGGCTTTTTCTGTATGTGATTTGAAGGACCCAGGAGCAATCCACCAAGGCAGAATGCGTGGTCTTTAGAGCCTGCAGTAGCAACAACACCCTAACTGCATACTTGTAGGAAGAGCAAGATCCAGCCATGGGTGCCATAGCCAGATAGCAAATTAGTTCACAGATCCAGTGTGAAGCATAAACTGAGTCCAGTGCAGTGTGACAGATCAGGATGCAGATATAGTATGCAATGAAAATGCAGATGTAATTCAACTAGACACAAAACTGAATGCAGGGGAGAAAACGTCGTAAACAGGGTAAGTTTGCTAATAGTCTCAGTTAACGTCTATCATTACGATAATGCAATAGTCTTTGTATTAAGGCAGGGGATCTCTCTTACAGCTGTCCAACCAAGTAATAAGAATATAAACATATTTAATGGTATAAACTGAAACACTAAGAAAGATTATATCATTTCTTAAATTTGAATGATATAGGACAGAGATGGAAGAGAGGGAATAATTATTCATGTCAATGAAAATGAATAAAATTAACTTGCCTAAAAGAAAGTTAATGATGTGGCCAAGGGCCACAAAGATATTAAGCAGCAGAAACTGGAAGAGAGCTCAGGTCTTTCGATCCTTGCCAGGTGCTGAAATGGTGCTTTATGCAGTACAGTTCCATAATACTTAAGAAGCAGGTGGTAGTCCTTGGAAAACTTTGAGCTCTAAATTGAAAAATGGTAAGAAAACACATGAGGGATTGTGGAAACACACACATTCACATGTAGACATCTTAAAACAAGCTTACCTCATTTCTTATTTTTAATAAACCCTAACTTCAAAGAGTAAAACACATATTCTCCATTTTTGCTTTATTTTGTTTCAGTTCAGTCTTTTAACTTTTTAATAGTAAATTTTCTCCAAATATTTAGAAGAACTGTGACCAAAGACCACATGATGCACATGAAACCCTAGGGGGGAATCTTCTATCATAAATATGGTCATATATTGATTGGACGAATAGCAACCTATAGAGATAAGAATATATTGCACTACTCAAGAAAACTTGAGTACACTACTCAGAGAAATTAACAAGGTTGCTATGGATCTTATGCCTAAAGTCCTTCTTCTTTAGAAAAACAAACTGGAACAGAGGCACCTAGGTGGCTCAGTTGGTTAAGAATCCAACTCTTGATTTCGGCTCAGGTCATGATCTCAGGGTTGTGAGATCAAGCCCATGTCGGGCTCTGCGCTGGCCATGGAGCCTGCTTAAGATTCTCTCTCCCTCTCCCTTTACCCCTCTCCCACCCCACAAAAAATGAAACTGGAATAACAAATATTTACATGTAAATCACAAAATGCATTTCAGAGCCTATCTCTGGAATGTGAAATAGAGCTGCCTAAAACATGCAATTTAATTTTTCAACCTTATTTCCAAATTGGGCAACTTATTATTTTTAGTTCATGTTATAGTCAAAATTAGAAATTTTATAGTCAGTTTTTCTTTTTTTCTGCTATAAAGCTGTATCTGGCCGCTCTATTGTTTAACTTGAATTCTCTCAGCCTGAAATATTGAACAAGGAAACAGTGAACACGACCAGAGTAATAATCTTACAAATATACAGAAGAGTTAGAGATAAACGCCCCAAGAGTCAAGTGACAGGCCTCCTTTATTTGGCACTGTTTATTCAGGCCCAGCAGAGAAGCCTGACAGACAATCTGCATCCGAGAAGTGTCAGCAGGTCGTCAAGCCAAATCCTGGCTTGAGGTTCCACGGCTATTTGCAATACAGGCTTGTTCCAAGGGTCACAGAAACTGAGCTTAGCTTTTCATTTGATGCCAGGCTATATCAATAAATTTAAGAAGAAGGTGCTGCTCCCGGAAACCTTTGTGAGCTGTGGTGTGGCAGAAAGTACTTGCCTAAACCGGAACAATGGCTGCTTCGACAGAAACCATTTGGTATGTGGCACAGCTAGACCTCGAGGGTGAGAAACAGTAGTCTATTAGGGCTGTTTTTTTTCTCCTGAAAAACAGAATCCCAGCACATATTTGTCTTCTGGCCATGGCTCAGTGATTGTCAGAACCAGGAAAACAAGGTTTGACAGGCTGATGGGTGCTGCGAAAGAACAACCACCAAGTATGATAAAGCAGTGACTAACCTCATGGCCTGTGGTTCAGATAATGTCGTCGCAATGATGGCCTGAAACCAGAATGCTTTTCCAAGACACAAAACAGTGAATCCAAAACTGGCTGCCACTGCCACTTGGCTGATGTCTGGAACAACTTAGGACAGGGAGGGGCCAGAGTGTCAGAGAGTATTTCAGAAAGACACTGCCAACAGGAGTCGAGGGAAGGGCATCTCCCATTTGTTGTCATACAGCGGCCAGTTTCCAAAGATCTCAGATAGGAAAAGGCCTCTGCAGGAGAGATTATTGATTCTGAATGTCTTATTAGGGAGTGGTGGAGAGAAATGGAGGAGACATCTCATCACACATGGAGACACAGAGCTTTCAAAGGGCTGTGCTTACATAAAATCTCAGACAGGGCAGGGCAGGCAGCTAGATTTCTTCATTTACTGGTCAGCTCTGCAAGCAGCAGCCTGGCAAGGCAGACCTCATTCATCAAGGCCCTTAGTGTTATGCCCAGATTTTGAGATCCCCAAATACCACCAGGGAGCCGAGTCCGATGCAAAAGCAAAAGAGCCCTTTATTCAAGCTAGCTTGAGCTCTCTCTCACACTCACCGACACAGCGACGTGGTGTAAAGAAAGAGGCGAGTTTCAAAAAGCGCAACAGTTTTAGAGGGGTCAGTAGCCAATGAGTTTGTAACACACAGAAAGTTGCTTAGTAACTATTTGAACTAGCCTATCACCCTGGCCAGAATTGGCGATAAGTTTGGCGGGCAAAAGGCGGGGTTTATATTCTTTCCCAGGCAGGGGTTCCGTGTTCCTATTGGCTAACTCAAACCCAACCCATAGGCCGTCTGGGCTAATTAGCTCAAGGGAGGGCTGAGCCACACTCAGACCCTCCCAGAGGCAGGTCCTGCTGGGGGGGGGGGGGGGGGCACACACAAGAAGGCAGGTGTAAGCAAAAGGAGCCAGCCCTGCTCTGCTCCTTCACTCAGAACCAGGAGTTCATGACTCATATGGATTCTCTGTGGCAACTTAATCTAGTTTCTGTATTTTGGGGGCATTACATGACTATGTAGGTTGGAGTGCTTTTAAAGACAAGCACTTGAGTACACAGATTATATTTATTGTGGATGAAGCTCAAGGGACAGACCAGATTTCTTTTATTGTATTTCTTGTATTTTATTGTATTTTCTTTTATTGTATTGTATTGTATTTTATTTCCTCCCTTTGAGATGCAAGGTTATTTAGAACTTCCACTGGTGACGTGTCACCACTTTCGATCCTGTGCCTTGCTCCAGCCCAGCACCAATGTGCTGATACTTCATAATGTTATCATTTCTATGCCTTCTGCACACCTTAAATGCATATGCTTGACACAAAGTTAATTGGCTGACAGAAATAACAATTGCAGTTTAAAGAAAAAGAATGGAAACCTGCATTAGAGCTCTGAAGAATTACCATAAATTAGGGTTGACTCCCCCTCATAAGGGACGAATGAAGATACAATCCCCAGTACAGTAAAGTGGTTCAAATATAGACTTTGATACCTAGCTAATCACTCTGAGTAATCTCTGCACCACTTCCTATGTGGCTTTAGGCAACCATGATCTCTTTAATCATCAGAAAATTCATGTACAGAAAAAAGGAAAGCAGATGGAAATCATACCTAACTCATGGAGCTTTTAAAAAGGATTAAAAGAAGATAATGTTAAAGTGCTTAGCATAGTGGCTAATCTAACAAAAGCCTGAGAAATGTTATTTATAATGATAACTCTTATCATATTGCTATTTTGATAAGTGGGTTTTTTTTTTTCCAGAAATCTCTTTCTAGTATGCTGCTGTGTTATGGGATGGCCACCCAATGTAACAGTGCTTGTTACAATGGCTGAATTGATTACACTAAAAATGTAGAGTGGATTTGGGACTGAATAACAGATCTAACATAAGACTGACTGAATTGAGCATGCTACTAGCTTGGTGGAAGCAAGAAGGGCTTGGGCACATGCACAGTATAGCAGGATTGATGAAGAAAGCCCTGAAAAACAGACTGATGAATGAGGAAAACAAAATAAATTCATCCTTTAGGTTTTTCATTGGTTGTTTACAGTGGAGCCTTCCCGCCATGGGTTGAAGGCACAAAATAAATCCAATGCAAAAAAGACAACAACCTTATTGACGACACCCAGAGACTTCCATCTGTCATCTGCTCATTAATGCACTCCACAATAACAAAAGTTTCTCAAAAGTGAATCCCGCAGCTGTTATGGTCTCTACATAAAATGCAAGGGCATTTGGGGTATCACTTCCAAATCTTCTAATGGAACCTAGGATTTCTTTCTCTCAGCCCATAGCCCTGTGATCCCGTTTCTCTCTTGATTGAACTGGAGAGATCATTCACAGCCCTGCATTGACCAGATCAATGACAATGTGTTGTGAGTTGTAAGACACTGCTGAAGTTTCACATTTCGGGAATCAAATGTCCAGCAACCTACTCCCCTCTTCTAGAGCACTGTCTTTAGTGCTCCTGCAAAATCACCATAGACCCCAGTGACAGAAAGATATAAGTTCAAATATGAGCTCCAACACTTATTGATTCTGAGACATTGAACAAGTTACTTTTTCTAGCAAAGTAGCTATATGAGAGAAACTGAGTGTGTGTGTGGGGGGGGAGAATATATTTGGTGGCAGGGATGATAGGAATCTAAATAATTACTCAGTGATCAGAAAAGTTAAGAGTGTTTTTCAGAGCATCTAAGCACGTAAGTATACATTTGCAAAACTATGGATTTGATTGAAAGAAGTGAGTGAAAATGGGGAGAGAAAATGTAGTTATGGTTACATGCAGAGGCATTGTAACATTGGCCCAAAAAGATTTTCTGATTAGAAAGGAAGAAAAAAAAACCCAAAACTAAGATAGTTCTCTAGGAATAATAAGGAGAACCTCCCCTTTTTACTGAGAACAGACTTGAATGCTTCCCAAGAGTGAGAAAAACCTGCAGATGGTGATAACAATGAATGGAAAGTACAAAGGCAGGCTATAGTGTGGCTATGGGCCAAGGACTCTCAGGACAACTCCAACCCCTGCTCCCCCAAACATACACACACACCTTTTCAGTCCTCAATAGGTTTTGACCTTGAAGCCATGTAGCCAAGAGTTATAAGTTACTTCAATAATCCTGGAACGTTTGAGCCCTCTCCTGAAATGGCCAAGTGCCAGAAAAACTATCAATAAATGAGAAATGTAACACCAAAGAGATAATGAAAGACATTCTACGGTATGTAAAATTTCACTCAAATACGTTGTAGCTAAAGAAGCAGTATAACTGTAAAGCAGTAGCAAAATCATTTTCTGTAGTTAGGAAGAGTAAGCCATATGTTATACTAATCCAACTCTAAGTAAAATGTACAACATGTCTGAGGTAAACATGCAGGTTAACACAGTAGTCAAGAAGGTAGACAACACAGATTTGGGTTGGAAAGACGGAGAAAAATAAATTATAACATGTTTTATAGCCAACAATATATTAAATATTGGCCTTTGGGATTATACATGACAGTACTTATACTATGAGGATTGACTTCATTCACCTAATAATGCAGGGATGGATAATTCTACACTGAATTACCATGGGGTGAAATACCAGAGTTGGGGCAAAGGGACCACAACTAAGGAAGGAACAGAAAGGAAACAAAGAGTTCAACCCTCAGGATTATATTTCTTGGCTGTGTACTGCATCAACTTATATTTTTGAGCTTTATAAATCATATTTACTAGGTTAATTTTTAAACGATATCAGCCAAGCTCCCCTTTAGTATTATTCGTGGAAGATGTTTCCATAGGCTACAAAATAAATAGCACACCCAACAAATTCAGCAAGCTCTTCTTTGAAAATCCAAAAAGCACAAATCATCTTCAAATTCTGGAGAATAAACCTAAACAGTTAAATACATTTTATAAGAAAATAAGTTAGTCTTCTTTGCATGGACTTACAAATATATTGATAGTCTCTGGTAGCTGTTCCTATCTTTAGCACTTGTCTGGGGTAAAGAAAAGAAGAGGATTACCATGATATTATGAAATTATCTACAGGTAGGCAAGAATAAAAGGATAGCTAAGAGGGCTGTGGGAACAAACTTCTGCCTGATTTGGCACCATTTCTTAAAAATAGAGATGGCAATATTGTGGGCAGATACTTATCACTGTAAATCATTAGGCGCCTCAGGCTTAAAAGTAAAACATATTGGCTGTATCTCATGGTTTCCACAAGCTCAGTGTTATTGAACAAAATATTACTGAGACAATGAGAACAGAAAGATGCTTCCAGTTGTATTTTCAATTTATTATTCTCCATACACTTCATTATAACTTGGGCAGCTTTTTAGTTCAAAAGGTATACATTCTGAACAAAATAAATACATGATAAGGGGACCATCATATGCCTACAGTATTCACCTAAGTTTTAATTTTAAGGAAAATTAATAAATTAATGATTTTTACGTTCTGTGTTCCAGTGGAAAGAGAAAATTAGCACAAGAAACTAAGGGTGTAATAATTCCATATGATAAAAATGTTTTAAAGGAAATTAAATTATAGCTTTGATATGACATTTTCTTATAACTTGTCCTATGCTTGTTTTGAATTCATCTGTCAGAACATGAAGAAATACAAAGCTCAACATTAATAACTGAGTAAAAAATAAGAATTAATTAGTTATGATAAATGGTATATATTAATTTTTTTAAAAACCCAAATATGTACCTCACGTTTATTTGATATTACTATTAGACTAATAGATTATATAAGCCTGAGGGTTATTCATGAATCAAGGTAAAATATTTGATTGTATTGTGAGACATAATCATTTGATGATTTCGGTAAGTTTATATAAATAGGAACATTTTTTGTCAGGAGAACATATTAATATTTGATTTTAAAACTTAAAGAAATGTTAATACATTTTTCTATAGCTCATTGGTAAACATGGATTTATTAAAAGGAGAACAACTGACTCAAAGTAAATGATTTGTCTTGACAAAGGAGCTCGAACTGAGTTTCTAATTAATAGCACCTCTGCTGTGTATTGAAAGGGCATTAGATTAGAAGTAGAAAAACCTGGATATTCAGGTGGGTTCTGCCATCAAATATCACGGTGATCTGAGCAAGCTGATGGAGGTTTTAATTTTTGTATGAAACAAGGATTGTCCAGAAGGACCAGAATCTGGAATTTCTTTCTCTTGCCAAGTAAGAGCTGTGTCATGTCCAAACCAGAGACTGGATTCAGTTGATCTTGGTTTCATATCACTGCTATGGGAACACTCGATAGTACTCATTTTGATCAAACAAGAGCATCGGTTAGCATGCAGTCCTTTTATGCATTAGGAGTTTTTTGAGCAAGATTTGTATATTAATGATGTGAGACTACTCATTTCTCTACATGTATTTGTAAGGTGAAATCAGCATGTCCATGGTATTTATTACTAATATACTATGTATCAAGCATAACGCTAAGCTCCAGAGAGATGCAGAATGACCCAGACATTCAAAAATGTCAAAATTTGCTTGAATTCTTAAATAGAATGCAAGTTCGTATGAAAAATAAAACTTATAACAAAGTACAGGTTTCTTTTCTGTGTCAAATATAGTGAATTCTCTCAGTGGGTAGCATTGTTGTTTGCTTACTGGAAAGGAATAAACAATTGGGAAATAAATCATGTTTTTGGCATTGCCCTTTTATCTTCATCCTGTTCAAGTGTCTTATTCCAGGGAACACTTACAAAACAACAAATGCCACTTGGCATTTTGCTATAAAATATCAGATTTGTTTTCAGCTCTCAGTATAGAAAATGAGTTTATAGTCTCAGGAAATGTAATTAATTATCAGTATGTTTGCAATAATTTAAAATAGCCATATCAATGAAGAACACTTATGACATTCAACTGTGCTCATTTATTATTGGGTAGACTTTTAGCATCTCTATAGTTAATGACCTCTCAGAATCTTGTTAGCAACACCATTTTTTATAACTTTAATTCAACAAGATTGGAAATAAATCTGTTTGGGAGCTCAGTTTAGTAAACCTGTTTCTTCTAGGTGAACCACAATTTTTTTTCATCTTTTTTTTTATTAATATACTGTATTATTTGTTTCAGGGATACAGGTCTGTGATTCATCAGTCTTACACAATCCACAGCACTCGCCATAGCATATACCCTCCCCAATGTCCATCACCCAGCCACCCCATCCCTCCCACTTCCCTTCCCCCCAGCAACCCTCAGCTTGTTTCCTGAGACCAAGAGTCTCTTAAGGTTTGGCTCCCTCTTTGGTTTCATCTTGTTTCACACTATTCATTTTTAATCAGTTGAAATTTTAAAACTCAAAAGAAATTTGCCCTTATACTATAAGTACTTGTGTATATTCTCAAAGGCCAAATTTTAATATATTGTGGGCTATGAAGTATTTTGGTAATGAATATATATCTTTAATAAGTAATATACATCATGTGCCAGATGCTGCACTAAGCCATTTTCATATATTTCTTGTTGATTTCACATAAATTTTGAGAGTCTACTATTACTATGTGTCACACCTATTTAAGGAAACAGAATACAAAAAGAACAGATACACGATCTCTACCTTTATGGCACTCCCAGTTTATAAGGAAATACATTAATCATAAATAAATATAAAATTATAACTTTTATAAAAAATAAGCATATGCTACTCTTAGAAAACATAACCTCATGTTGACCTTCCAATTACATAGGTAAGAAGTATTATTACATTTTGCTGATGGAAGAGTCATTTACTTAATCTCTATAAACCTGAGTTCTCAAAAAATGAGTAAACCCAAGATTCAAACAGAAGGTATGTTTAATGTCAAAGCTAGCCCTCATAAGAAGTAAATTATACAGGCTTTAAAAGCCTCTACATTTGTGAAAAATAATATTATAGCATTTATCCATACAATTCAGGAACAGGCTCAATGAGAATGAATGGCATGTTAACATAAGAGTTTAAATCCCAAAACAATAATTTTAAAATATCAATTATCTATGATATATATTCTATCTGTAGTTCATAGATGGAACTATATGTTGTTATATAATAAGTTATTATTAATTACCCTTTCTCAAACTTTTTTCTAATAAACCAAATCAGGGTACTGAACTGCTCTAGAATGCCATAAATGGTAAATATTAATTTATTATTATTATTATTATTTTAGTGAAAATATATATAGCAACTGTCAGAGATTTTGTTCAGACCTTCAGTGTAATGATATCATAATAACATCTAAGACTATCTAAAAGATACTTTTCTTTTTTCTACTTTCTTTTACTATACCAGAAAATAAAATTGGATGCTTTTTACCCCCAGCCATTTGCAGGAAATAGAGGACTTAAGATGTGCATAAGGCCATGTGGTATACATGAAATTTACTATTGAGGAGAGGTGTAATTCCAAAGCAATTCACACCCAAAGTCCCAAAAGGTCAATACACAGAATGACTAAGATTGTTGTGCAATCTACCTTTTTCTCACATGCAGCTCAAGGTAGCATATTCCAGGGCAAGTAGCAGCAGGGATTTAATTATTTAACAAAGGTCAACAATTCTCCAGAGCAACACCATCTAGGCCTCCTTCACTTGTGTATATGAGCCTACTGACAAAGACATAATGCAATACCATAAAACTATCCATGTTGTCTTGTCTTCTACTAAACTGTCACAAACTCCACTTTTCACCTATAAAGTTAAAATAATGCCTTCTCCTGAAGTGAAGTTATAAAATAAAATGTAAGGAGAGCATTAACTGTATACCTGACATACGTTCCTTTTTCTTTTTTCTCTTATTCAAACATCTTCTTCCTTTTCAATATGTCTTATCAGCTGAAAGTGTGCCTACGGAAGCTATAATTTGAGGTTCCTTCCATGGAAGAGCCATCAATAATTGAACTCATGGTACTGGTCCTCACTTTACTAACTTCTAAACAAATACATCAAATAATCTTTAATATACTTAAATATCTGAGAATGGTTAACAGTTTGTAGAAAAGTACCTTATAAGACATAAAAACTTATAAATACAGAATTGCTGAAGTGAAAAATGGGATGGACTCAGCACCATAATAAAAATAGCAATAGATCAGTATAATAGAAAAATATACTACAAAGAAATGTTCGTATGTAAGAGGTAAAGGATAAACAAATAAATGTTTCAACATATTTGGAGAAGAATGGTGTGCTTAACAAACACTGCTAGTACTAGACATCACGCATCTGAAAGTAAACAGTGAATGGAATCCTTCCTAATATCACATACAGGTATTTTAGACTACATAAATTAAAATTTTAAACATAATACAAATAAATTATTTTATAATGGACCTTATGACTACATCCAATCCAGAAACCCAGGAAATATTAAAGAAGCAAGGTAGATTTAACTAAGAATTTTAAAAAGCTAAAAGATTAATAATGGCATGGGGAAACATGGGCATCATACACAAGAAATACAGAGTTAACATTATTATGCAGAAACTTTATACTAACAGATTTTAAAAATAGAAATGGAAACAATCCAACATAAAAATCTGCAAAGAATCAATAATATCTGAAAACAAGCTGAAATGCCCAATATACAGGGAAATCTAAAGTAACAGTACAGTGATATATCAATTTCTCAACTTTGAGATTTAAAAAATTAAGAAATACCATAGAAAGGGATGGGTGAAATTGGTGATGGGGATTACGGAGCTCATTTGTGATGAGCACTGGGCGATGTATGGAATTACTGAATCACTGTGTCATATACTTGAAATTAATCTAACACTGTTAGATTATAGCATTTATAATAGAAATGGTATATAGAATAGCAAATATAATAGAAATGCTATAATAGATTAATAGGAATTAAAATAAAATAACAAAATAAAATAAAATACAAAATAAATCAGAGGTTGAGGATCCAAAAAAGGAGACTGAGAAATAATGATCCATGAAGTGGTATACTCCACTCAACCCTTATTGTAATGTATATTCCTATTTGTCTGTCATCCTTTTGGGACTAAGTCCTTTAAGGAGTGAAGCCATTTTGTATTTTATCAAAAACCTAAAATAGGACAAATAATAGATGATTAAAAATGTTGCCTAAGTGAGTACATATGTTTTCATTATAATATATATTTTTGATAACTTTATACAAGTTATTTCCTTACATATTTGGTAGATGCTCATGTTGATAACTTAGTAGAGCTATTCATTCTTGTGTAGCAAAAGAGAAAAAAGAACAGAAAAAGAAAAACTGCACAAGCATTCTTCAGAGCTACTACAGGTTCAGTTCCAGACCACCACAATAAAGTGAGTATCACAATAAAACAAGTCAAATGAACTTTTTGGTTTCCCAAAGCATATAAAAGTTATACTTATAATCTACTGAATGTAGGCTATTAAGTGTGCAGTAGGATTATGTCTAAAAAAACAATGTGCATCATTACCTAAAAATATTTTATTCTTGAAAAATGCTAACCATGATCTGAGATTTCACCAAGTCATAATGTTTTGTTGAGGAAAGGTCTTACCTTGGTGTTAATGGCACTGACCTGTCAGGATGATAGCTGCTGAAGGTTGAGATGACTGTGACAATTTCTTATGACAATGACATATGCTGAATCAACTGACTCCTCTATCCATGAACAATTTCTCTGTGGCATGTTATATTATATGATAGAATTTTACCCAGAGTAGAACTGCTAACAAAAATGGAATCAATCTTCTCAAATCCTACCACACTTGTCAACTAAGTTTATTTAATATTTTAAATACTTTATTGTCATTTCAATAATTTTTATAGCACCTTAACCAGACTAGTATCCATCCCAAGAAAGTTGCTCATCCACAAAAAGCAACTCTTCATCTGTTGAAATATTATCATGAGATTACAGCAATTCAGTCACATTTCTAATTCTATTTCTCCTGCTATTTCTATCATATCCATGTTGTTTCCTCCACTGAAGGCTTGAACCCCTCAAAGTCATTTGTGAGGGTTGGAACCAACTTCTTCCAAACTCCTGTCCATCTTCATAGTTTGACCTCTTTTCATGAATCACAAGTGTTATTAATGGCATCTAGAATGGTGAATCCTTTCTAGGTCTTCAATGGACTTTGCCGAAGTCCATCAAAGGAATTACTATCTATGGCAGCTATAGCCTTGTCAATGTATTTCTTAAATAATAAGACTTGAAAGTCAGAATTACTCCTTGATCCATGGGCAGCAGAATGGATATTTTGTTTGCAGGCATGAAAAAAATATTAATCTCATCCTACCTCTCCATCAGAGCTTTTCGGTGACCAGGTGTCTTCTAAAGGAAATGTAATATTTTTAAAGGAATCATTTTTTCTGAGCAGTTTTCAATGGTGGGCTCCAAATACTCAGTAAACCATATTGTAAACAGATGTGTTGTCATCCAGGCTTTAGTCATTCCATTTACGGAGCACAGGCAGAATAGATTTAGTATAATTTGTAAGGGTCCTAGGATTTTCAGAATGGTCAATGAGCAGCCTATTCTTTGAAGATTTGAAGCCAACCAATGACTTCTCTCCAGCAATAAAAGTCCTAGATGGCATCTTCTTCCAGTAGAAGGCTGTTTCATCTACTGAAAATCTGTTGTTTTAGTGTAGTCACTTTCATTAATTATCTGAGCTAGATCTTCTGCATAGATTGCTGTAGCTTCTGTATCAGCATCTGTGGCATGAACTTGTACTTTAATGTAATGGAAACAGCTTCTTTTTTCAAACCTTATGAGCCAATTTCTGCCAGGTTTCTCCATGTCTTCTGTAACTCCACACCTCCTCAGCCTTCATAAAATTGATGAATTGAGGCCTTGCTTTGGTTTAAGGGAATGTTGTGGCTGGTTTGATCTATGCAGACCACTCAAACTTTCTCTGTATCAGCAATAAGGCTGTTTTGCCTTTTTATCATTCCCATCTTCAGTGGGATAGCACTTTTAATTTTCCTGAAGAACTTTTCCTTTCCATTCACAACTATTTAACTGTTTAGCGCAAGAGGTCTAGCTTTTGGCCCATCTTAGCTTTCAGCATGTCTTCCTCGGTAAGCAAAATCATTTCTAAGTTTTGATTCAAAGTGAGAGACATGTGACTCTTCTGTTCATTTGAAGATGTAGAGGCCATTTTGGGTTCTTAATTGCCCTAATTTCAATATTGTTGTGTCTCAGGGCATAGAGAGTCCTGAGGTGAAGGAGACAGATGGGGAATGGCCAGTCGCAGAACGGTCAGAACACACATATTTATCAATTTATTTGCCATCTTATATGGGCACAGTTCACAGTACCCCAAAACAACTGTAATAGTAACATCAAAGATCACTGGCCCCAGATCACCATGACAAAGATAATAATGAAAAAGATTGAAATACTATGGCAATTACCAAAATATGAAACAGAGACACAAGTGAGCAATGCTGTTGGAAAAATGACATCAATAGACTTGCTTGACTCAGGGTTGGCACAAACCTTCAATTTGTAAAGAATGCAGTATCTATAAAGCATGAGAAAGTGAAGCACAATAAAACAAGGTATGCCTGTACATTAATGATATATTAATCATGCATTTGTGAGTTTCTACTGCTGTTTGGGTTTTATTCTAACAATATGTTTTAGAATTATAAATATGTTTAGAATTATAAAATACAAATACAAATATTTGATCTATCAATTCCACTTTTAAGACAATATCCTACAGAAATAAAAAAATGAATACATAAATATTGTATAAAATATGAATATCACAGCATTACTTCTAATAGTGAAAGAGAAAAAAGAATACAAATAGTCTTCAACTGACCTACTATTCAGTAAATAACATATTTTAAAATCATTTGATTAAAAAAAATCAATTGAACACAGTAGATTAACATATGGATGAACAGATGAAAAAGATGAAAAGATGAAAAGAAGTCCATAATGCATTAATGAATAAAAAATCCAGCTTGTGAAAAAAAAGTATGATGAATAATCCTTTTTAATAAAAATAATTAATGAGAAAACATGGTATGAATATGTTTCTATAGTATGTGAGCATGAAAAAGATAGTAGAAGTTATTGATCAGGGCATTATATTATGAAGATTGAGAGTAGAAAATGAGAGGGGATAAAAAGGAAACTTGTTTTTTTAAAGAAATACATTTTTTTCGTCATTTCAGTGGTTGCATTGAGTCCCTACAAATTTTGCTCATACTTTTAAATTCTTTAGCAAACACTCCTTCATTTTTTTTAAGATTTTATTTATTTACTTGACAGAGAAAGAGATCACAAGTAGGCAGAGAGGCAGGCAGAGAGAGAGGGGGAAGCAGGCTCCCCGCTGAGTAGAGAGCCAGATGCTGGGCTCCATCCCAGGATCCCAGGACCCTGAGATCTGAGATCGTGACCTGAGCCTAAGGCAGAGGCTTTAACCCACTGAGCCACCCAGGCACCCTGCAAATACTCCTTCTAAAACAACCTGTATACTATGTATCTTTCTAGGTTTTCCATAATATAAACATATCATATTTTGTTCCTGAAGAGTTCATAGTTAGGCAATTGCTTAAATATCATGCCAGGGATTTCAGAGGAGGGACAATTTATTTCAGCTAAAATCAGGAAATTTTCATGGATGAAAAAATTTTAAACAATGTGAGAAGAAAAATATTTTTGTCAAATTAAATATGAAGGAAGCTTCATTTGAACTTCTAGATAGAAATGGTAAAAAGACACATAGACACACACACACACACACACACACACACACACACAAATCAGAATATATCCTCCTTCAGTACTAAGGAAATATAAAGAAAATAATAATTTAAAAGAGAGGAATATTCAGAGGAAACTGCAGAAGACAACCTCATACTACATACAATGAGAAATAGGGTAACAAGAAACACAACAAGAGAAAAAGAAACAAAAGATTCAGACATGATTCAATGTCTGCCTCTCTATTCTTCTCCCTCTACCCCAGATGGAAAAAGAGAGTGCACCAACAAAATCCTAATATCTCTCATTCAATATCATCTAATTTCCAGAAAAACAAAATGTGACAACCACTGCAGATGGTCAGAATCCCAGCAGAAGAGGAAAAATTGCAAAGGATTGCTATATACAAAAGCTCACTATTAAAATAAGACATCTATCCAAAACCCAGAGACATTCACCATAATGAAAGAATAAAATCCACCTAGGTGAAGCGAATTCTTACTTTTATATATAATGATACCTCTTACATGGCATCAAAACCCACCAAAGTTGTACTGTACTAAAACAGTGTATCTCCAACCACAAAATAAATACAACAGTACTCATTACACAAAGTAGTTAAGAGTGGAAGAAAAGCATTTCTCAGATGAGGTAATATGGATAGTAACAATAATTTACTCATGCTAACTAAGAACAAATTAAATGTTTGGACAGTGCTGCTAATTATAAGGGAAATTTTGCAAATGGACTACAAGAAAATAAGTAAAAAAAAATACTAGTCAGAAAAGAGAAAAGCCTGCTAGTCGGAATAAAATATAGATTTAGGAATAGAATACATCTAAATCTAAAATATAGATTTAGGCAAGAATACATCTTGCTCTGAATACATTCAGAGCAAAACGGGATGAAAGATGTAGAAATACATCTTTCATCCCGTTTTGCTCTGAAATAATTAAAATGAAAATGATTTCAATAAATGGAAAACCCAGAGATTATATGATAAAACAGAGAGGGTAGAAAGGAAATGGGAAAGCTAAGGAAATCAGACCTATACTGTTAAAGGACTAATGATCAATGGCTTTCATTCAAAGACCACCAAGAAGACAACTGTTGAACAGTTAACTTACTGATGCCTTTTAATAATGGAGATCTCACACCATGGGAAATGATGGGATGTTTCAGTAAGAGGAGGTTAGAAAGAACTTATTAAAGGATTTGAACTTGTGTTAGGTGTTCTGGAAAAGAACTCAAAGAAGCAAGACTCTATTATGGATTAGATGCTGTCAGAAAGCAGGTTCATTCCATGATTATCTTAATTTTTATCAGAAAGAAAGAAATAAATGAGACTAAACATGTAATCAGAAGGAAGGAACAGTCATTTATATTAGGCAAGATGGAAAAAATTAGAAGTTTCTAATTTTAATAAACTCCAGCTTATCAAGTTGTTCTTTCATGGGTTGTGCCTTTGATGTTCTATTTAAAGAAGTCATATCCTATCCAAAGTCACCAAGATTTTCTGTTGCCTACTAGGAGTTTTATAGGTTTGCATTTTACATTTAGGTCTATGACTCATTTGAGATCATTTTTATGAAGGATGTAAGGTCTATGTCTAGATTCTTTTTTTTTTTTCGCATATGGATATCTAGCTGTTTCAGCACCATTTGTTGAAAAAAATGCCTTTGCTCCATTGTATTGTCTTTGCTCCCATGTCAAAGACCAGTTGACTACTTATGGGGGTCTATTTCTAGTCTCTTTATTCTGTTCTATTCATCTATTTGTTTATTCTTTTACAAATATAAAACTGTCTTGATTACCGTAGCTTTATTAAAAAAAAAAAACTTTGGGTGTCTGGGTGGCTCAGTTGGTTAAGCAACTGCCTTCAGCTCGGGTCATGATCTTGGAGTCCCAGGATCCAGTCTTGCATTGGGCTCCCTGCTGAGCAGGGAGCCTGCTTCTCCTTCTGACCCCCCCATCTTTCATGTTCTCTCTTTCACTCTCAAATAAATAAATAAATAAATCTTAAAAAAAAAACAACTTTTAAGTTATCAATCCTCCAACTTTGTTCTTCAAATTGCCTATTCTGGGTCTTTGCCTTTTCATTTAAATCTTAGAATTAGTTTGTTTATATCCACAAAATTTATATGGTATAGCTCCTGAAGGTAAAACTCAAAAAACTATGAGGGCTCCATTATGACTAGTCCCCTTAGAGTTCTTAAGTATAAGAGGTGTCCACATCTAGAAATCTGTCAGTTATAGTTTACATTTCCTGTCTTGATACTGCTTTCCATAGAAGTTTCTGTTCAGAGGTTTCTGTTCCAGTATGTTTTGATTCTCTGTTCCCATCCTGTTTGTCTCTCAAATTTTTGGAGCAACAATTAGCCTTATGGACTCATTTTTCTGACAGATTTAAGAGGAGTTGTTAAATTTTCAGTTTTTTCAGCCTTTTAGTCTTTGTTAAAACAGAAGTGCAGCTTCCAAGTTCCTAACAAGCTGGGCCAGAAACTAGTAGTCTTCTTTTCTATTTCTAAAAAAAAAAAAATTGGAAACCACAAGTAGGAGAATAGCTATGGTTGAAAATTCAACCAATGACTTAGAAAAGTCTTGATATTATAACAATAAAATGGTAAAACAATTAGAGAAAGAAAGATGAAAATTTATAAAAATAACTGGCTTCCATGAAGTAGAAAGCAGAAAACAGAACCAAAAAATATTCAGAGACCAAATAGAAGAAAGGAAAGAAAATCTAAATATTGAGATTGAAAGAGAATATCAGTTTTTCAAAATAAATCAGTAATTGACTATAAGCAGTAATGGGGGGGACTGGGAAGGGGTGAAGGATATTCTAATAGCTTACACCTCATCAGAAAAATAAAAATCTTTAGACATTTGTAAAGTTTCCTAAAGTTCTCAGGTAATGAAAACTTGACCTTAGACTATGACACCCATCCATGCTCTTATTAACTAGCAAAAACAAATGATAAATGTTCTCACTGATGAACTCAGGTAATACAACCCTGGTGAGTTCTTCTGATACAGTATGAAATAAATGAAGCAAAACAAACAGCAACATGAACAAACAAACAATTTGATGAAATCCAGCCAAGTAATAAGTGAAGGAATAAGCTATTAAATTTCAGTAAAACAAAATGTATTACTTTTCCTGCATAAATAATCTTTCTATCTTTTCAGCAATTAAGAGACTTTCATTTCATAGGTTTTTCCAAGTCATTGTTTATCTTCTCTTGTTTTAATAACTATGGCTATGTTGCACATAAGTATGTGACCATGTAGTAGAGTTTAACAGGAAAAATATTAAATTTCAGGAATTTAAAAATTATTAATGTTCCCCTTAGAAGATATACTCAAAATTTCCAGTGAAAGCAAAGAAAATTATTACATTTTACAATTGATTTCATTGTAGGTGTTCTTCAAAGTTAGGTTCATGAGGGATCATATTCTAGAGATCTTTCATGGGTAAGAATGGCTGAATATCTTCATTAAGCCTGAATGACCATGTAACTAAATAAAATTTTCATTAAATAAAAGTTATTTTTAAAAGATCATCTAGACATTGCTCTACTAACTATAGCATCAAGTAAAATGGAAAATTTGTGAAGAGCTGTGATGATTTCCCTGGATATAAAGTCAAATTGCTTTTCTGCTTGCCTATCTGACCACCTAAACCTTTCTAAACATGCTGAGAAAAATGTTTGAGAAAATGTTCAACTGATGTTAACAATGTTATTTTTGATGGCATGAGTTCTTATATATTTGCAATTTTTCTTGTACTTTATAGTCCAAGTACTTATTAAAGGATATGTTTTAAATGAAACAAAGGCTTATTTATTTATTTATATTTTTTCAATGTTCCAAGATTCATTGTTTGTGCACCACACCCAGTGCTCCATGCAATATGTGCCCTCCTCAATACCCACTACCCAAGGGCAAAGGAAAGAAAAGCAAAAGTGAACTTTTGGGATTTCATCAAGATAAAAAGCTTCTGCACAGCAAAGGAAACAGTCAACAAAACAAACAGGCAACCCACAAATTGGCAGAAGATATTTGCAAATGAAACAAAAGGCATTTTTAAAAGAAAGGAAGAATAGAAGTAATATGGAACACAGAAAGAAACAGATTCAGTGGAAAGCACAGAATATATTTGAGGAGAACGCATGTAAAGATAAATGTGAAGTCTCATAGCATGACGTCTTTTATATAAGCTCAAAAATTGAGTTACAACAAAAATTGAAATACAAATATAATACAATTGAAATACAAAGAAGACAATATCCATAAATGCAACAAACTGTATTAAAAGGAAAAGAAGAAAGTGGCCAACAAAATTTTGGGTCATAGAATGTGTTCACAGGTATGTACTACATTATTAAAAGTAGCTAACTAATTAAAAATGAGAAGATGTGAATCAAGGGTTATAGTTAATTCAGTCTGTGAACCTAGGCACCTATATAATTAAAGTTGTTGCAAAAACTGAAGAAAGTCTTCCATGCCGAGTTGAAGAGTTTAAATGCAGTCAGTTAAATAAAGAGAAATTACTGGAAGATTTTGCATAGAGCAACAGAGTAAAATATGCTCTTTAAGACAATCCATATGCCAGGCATGGTTAGATAAAAGACTTTAGGTAAAGAGACATCAAGAGACATTTGAAACAAGAAAAATTGCAGTTTCTTTCTTGAGCTGATATAAAACAGGTAATGAGGCTTGCAGTGAAGAAATGATGAGGTTTTTAGTTTTGGGTTTTGTTTTCCTTTTTTCCTTCTAGCAACTGCCTGACAAAAATACTATGTGAAGACTACTGAAGCATATGGAAAGTACTAAGGTCATACTCAGTGTAGACTAAAAACACCTGAGAGCTGTGACTTGCCCCCTGTCCTTAGCTTCATATCAAGTCACCTAAAAAGGCATTGCAACTATTATAATAAATCATGCAACTTTGGATAAAGAAGTGAAAATAATACAGCCATTCAGAAGTTGTCTTTTTATATTTTAGTTAGAAAATAACCAGTGTCCGCGTCTTAAGACATGGGTAGTTTAACCCATGGCTGGAAAATTAAATAAGCAGCATTTTTTACTATGTAAGTTCCATTTGCTGTTTGAGGTTTTTTTGTTTTTTGTTTCCAGTATATGTGAAGTACAGAAGTTTTAAAAAGAAAATCACTCCATTATTCTACCTAACACCAATGTAATGCCTGGAAAATTCCCAAACACCAAAAATATTATATAGCTATTTCATTCTCAAGAAGCTTAATCCTACTCTAGCCTAGGGCTTTAGGATTGTTTCCTCCAACAATATTCTCTGATCAGAGCAATTTATAATCTAAAATTTTTTATACAACTAAAAAAGGTATCTGTTAAATGACTGCTTTATGGGGGAGAGATTGTAGGAGATAAGTGAGATCATAGGCAATTTTCCATGGAAATAATAATTTTCCACCATCATGTACTTTCTGCTGAGTTTAATATTATAATTCCAAACATTCAATTTTATTCACCTTGTATAAAAATACATTATCTGATAAAACAGAAAGTAAGTTAGGAACTTATTTTTATTTTTATTTGTTAAAGATTTTATTTATTTATTTGACAGAGAGAAAGACATCGAGAGAGGGAATACAAGCAGGCAGGGGGAGTGGGAGAGAAAGAAGCAGGTTTCCTGCTGAGCAGGGAGCCCAATGTGGGACTTGATCCCAGGACCCTGGGATCACGACCTGTGCTGAAGGCAGACGCTTAATGACTGAGCCACCCAGGCACCCCAGTAGGATAGGAATTTAAAGAATACATCTTTAGTCTCATTTTTTTCTAATAAGATGTCAATCCTTTATTTATAAAAAAAAAGTGATGAACTAAAATGCAGTTCTAAGACCTTATTGTTTTATAATAGTATATTAAAATGCTATCTACATATTCAGGAGACAGCAGGGGCATCTGGATGGTTCAGTTGGTAGAGCATGTGACTCTTAATCTCAGGGTTGTGAGTTAAAACTCCAAGTTGGGTGTGGAGCTTACTTAAAGAAAAAATAAAAACAAACAAACAAAAAATGCTGATTGTTAAATATTCAGGAAACAATTACATACATTATTTTACATAATACCCTTGATTGAACAATTTATTTCACTGCCTTAGAAAAATATAACTGAAACCCTATGTCCTACATCTTTTATTAAATGACTTTTAAAAGCAGATGGAATAAGCTGAAATATTACAAATAACAGTCTAACAATGCAATCTAACCTCTGATAATGAAATTATGTCCTAAAAATACTCCCCTCACTCTTGAATCCATATATTTAGAACCATATTATGCTCAAACCTAGACTCACAGTAGTTTATACTATTAATTTAAAAGGAGACAGGATGCCTGGATGGCTCAGTCCACTAAGCATCTGACTCTTGATTTCAGCTCAGGTCATGATCTCAGGGTTGTGGGTTTGAGCCCCACGTAGGGTTCTGCCCCTGGGATGGAGCCTGTGTAAGATTCTCTCTGTCAGAACCCCCTCAAAATCAATAAAAATAGGTCTATACCCCGTCATCTAATAGTATAACTTACAAGTCTTAGTGACAAAGAGAAAATCCTGAAAGCAGCTCGAGACAAGAAATCAGTCACATACAGAGGCAGGAATGTTAGACTGGCAGCAGACCTATCCATAGAGACCTGGCAGAACAGAAAGGACTGGCATGATTTATTCAGAGCCCTAAACGAGAAAAATATGCAGCCAAGAATACTATACCCAGCTAGGCTGTCATTGAAAATACATGGAGAGATAAAAAGGTTCCAGGACAAACAAAAACTAAAGGAATTTGCAAACACCAAACCAGCCCTACAGAAAATACTGAAAGAGGTCTGCTAAGCAAAGAGAGAGCCTAAAAGGAACATAGACCAGAAAAGAGGAGAGACAATATACAGTTAACAGTCACCATACAGGCAATACAATGGCATGAAGTTCATATCTGTCAATAGTTACCCTGAATGTAAATGGGCTAAATGCCCCAATCAAAAGACACAAAGTAACAGAATGGATAAAAAAACAAGACCCATCGATATGCTGTCTACAAGAAACTCATCTTAGACCCAAAGACACCTCCAGCTTTAAAGTGAGGGGGTAGAAAACAATTTACCATGCTAATGGACATCAAAAGAAAGCTGGGGTGGCAATCCTTCTATCAGATGAATTGGATTTTAAGCCAAATAATATAATAAGAGATGAAGAAGGACACTATATTATACTTAAAGAGACTGTCCAACAAGAAGAATTAACAATTGTAAACATAAATGCCCCTAATGTGGGAGAAGCCAATTATATAAACCGATTAATAACAAAGTCAAAGAAACACATCAAAAATAATACAATAATACAATAATACAACAATATAGGGGACTTTAATACCCCCCTCGTTCCTCAACATCATCAAAGCCATCTATGAAAAACCCACAGCGAATATCATTCTCAATGGGGAAAAGCTGACAGCTTTTCCCCTGAGATCAGGAACACGGCAGAGATGCCCACTATCTCCACTGCTATTCAACATAGTCCTAGAAGTCCTAGCCTCAGCAATCAGGCAACAAAAAGAAATAAAAGGCATCCAAATTGGAAAAGAAGAAGTCAAACTCTCACTCTTTGCAGATGATATGATACTTTATGTGGAAAGCCCAAAAGACTCCACTCCAAGACTGCTAGAATGCATACAGAAATTCAGTCAAGTGTCAGGATATAAAATTAATGCACAGAAATCAGTTGCA
>CM052799.1:103966923-103986427 GCA_028533885.1 Nasua narica | reverse complement strand
GAAGCAAGAATCTCAGGACAGAGAAGTTAGGTCAGAAAATAAGAGGAGCAAAATAAGAGGAGCAAAAAAGTCTGCCTATGGGTAGCTCACACATATAGATTCTTAACATTTGATTGAATTGTAACATAAAATCAAAGTGCAAACCTTGTGTCAGCTTGATAACTTCACAAATTAAACATACCTATGTAATTTGAACTCAAAAGAAAACAGACTATTATCAGGGCTCTAGATGCTTCTTCAATAATTCGTTCTAGTCATTACCATCTCTCAGAAGTTCCCATTATCCTGACTTCTAAGATTGATTCTCATTGCTGAATAATATCCCATTGTGTTATATTCCATATACCACAATTTATCCATTATTCTTACCGGGCACCTGGGTAATTTCTAGCATGAGGCTATTAGAAATAGTGCTGCTATAAACCTTCTACCTCACATCTTTCATTAAGCATATATACCTATTGCTTCTGGGTATATACATGGGTATTGAATTGCTTCATCACAAGGTACACAACTCAGCTTTAGTAAATGCTAGTTAACTGTTTTTCCAAGTTGTTGTAATAATTTATACACCCACAGGAATGTAGGAAATTTTTGTTGGATATACATCTTCATCATAATTGACTTTTTTGTCATTTTAGCCATTCTGGTGGTACACATTGGAAGTTTTGATTTGCATTTTCTAATGACTAATGAAGTTGGACAACTTTTCATATCTTTATTGGCTATTTGAATCTTTATCCTATTGTGTTTTCAAATTTTCTGCCCATTTTTGCTATTATATTTTTAGCCTTTTTCTTTCTTTATTTATTTGAAGCTTACATATTCCAAATAAGCCCATTTTCAGATACATGCATTGTAAATATTTTCTCCTCCTTACGCTGTTACACAAATTTATTGGTGTGTCTTTTTGATTATAAAAGTTTATCTTACTATAGTCTAGCTTATCTTTTTTCATTTATAGTTAGTGCTTTTTGTGTCCATTTTAATTAATCTTGCCTACTTCAAAGTAACAAAGATGTTCTCCTGTAAGTTTTCTTCTAAAACTTTTATTGTATTCCAGGAGTATCTAAACAGCACATAAATTAACCCAGGGCAGTGGGAAATGGTTCTGTCTAAATCCCACTGACTTGAACAGAAGTTCCTAATCCTCATCAGATTGGCAAGGCTCTCAGTTCAGGACCAAGAAAGGCAGAGCCATGCTTACTCAAAGCAGGACTTTTCAAACATTGATTTGAGCTCTAGACTGAGATTTTGAGGAAAAGAAAGAAGTCACTTTCTGTATACTTACTGTCTAATTATGATCCAAGAAGATGTATAAGAGTAATAGTTTAATTCACAATGTATCAAAATAACTCAGTTATTACAATAACACTGATTTCTATAAAGTAACGTCAGGCTGTTTCAGGCTTATCTGTAGTCTGAGGCACAAGCTATGAATGCACACAGGTGTAAGAGACTTCCTCTCCTGTTACATCTCAAGAGAGTTATTTGAATCTTCTATGTAGAGGAATTCATGGAGGTATAGACAAATTTGCAAATGCTTCTTGTATATGCCAGTATGTTAGATATTAAGACAATCACTGATGGCTTGTTACAGATTGTTTGATATACTAATAACATTAGTAGTAATACATGTTTAGACATATATCTCAATCTACGCTGATTATTTTGTTTGTTTGTTTTTCTCCAAAATCTTCAAGGTCAGGCTTTAACCTTCTTCTGGCCATTTATTATCCCATACAGATTTTCAGGGAATATGACTACAGCAGATAGTCTGACATTTGAGGGTGTATGTTAGGGATTGCTCATTCCAGGTAACATACTTCCGTCATGTGGAAATATGCAAAATTTATAACCAACTAGTAGTTGAAGGCCTTGATATACCTAGGGAAGCCAAGTTGCCATACAATCCACACTGCAAAGCTCTATGTACTTAGAAGTTTTGACAAAAAATTGAGATATTTGTGCATGCTTACCTAAGATCAATGCATTCTCCTAATGATTATATGCAGGGGAAAAAGAAAAGAAAATTTTCAGCAGTTAGCTCAAATTGATTAGTTCCTCTTCAGGTTACAAAAACTATATTTTACAAAGTCTAATAAATAATGCACAGAAGACTGTGTTTTACACATAGCTAAGACATTCATTCGCCATCACTGTCAATTATTACCTTTGTAATTAATCTCTATTTGAGATGGTATTTAATATCTCAGCAATATTTATGATGCAGAACATCTGTATTATTTTATAAAATGCACATCGCTCACAGCTGCTCAAGGTACTGCCGGCAGCTGTGGGATAGTTTGCTTAGTACTGCCTGGGCTTCCTGTTTTATCTATGAGAGGAAAAAATGAAACCCAGATGGCCCATATCAATTATGCTACAAAGTATTGGCTAATCTTCTCTTTCTCGGTGGTACTTCTATTGATCTCAGTTCTGTCAGGATCTGATACAATGATTGTGAAAAAATCACTTTGTCCCCATAAGTCTCATTTTCCATATTATTAAAACAAAGATGTCAGTTTCAATTCTATGTTTTGCAAAGACTTGAATTTTCATGGAGTAGTACTGGGGTCAGGCTGGAAGTGACAATGATTAGGACAAGCAGACACAGTTCCAGAAATTTCTGCCTCTCTTTTATATATTGGAGTTCTAGGGAAATATTTATTTGAATAAAATATTGTTCTGTAAACCTATGAGCATGATTAACAGCAATGCTCCTTTACTCTGTAATGATCTTTGAGTCCCTACTAAGGAAAGGCAATTATCATAAAGTGTTTAAAAACTCTTTAAGATAGCCAAAGGTAAGATCTACTATTCAACCAGCTGTAATGGGGAAAAGGAAATCTCCCTCTTTTTTGATGACTTCATCTATAAGAAAAGAAGATTGTACAAGTTAATCCCTAAAAGTTGATGTGAATAGTATATTAAATAACCCATATACTGCACTTTGTACAGATCTTAGCAGATAGTGGGCACACAAAAAAATTCCACCAGCGCTCTTCCACTTTGTAATATATAACATGTACTCTCTTTATAAAATGTAGAAATGATATCAAAGCGAAACTGATTATTATTGCTTACAGTACCTAACAAGAAGTAAAAGGCTACACTCAAAAGCATGACTTTGAATTAGTTTCTTAGGGCTGCCATAACAAACTACAATAAACTGAGTGGCTTTAAATAACGTACATTTATCCTCTCACAGTTCTAGAAGAATACGTGTAGATGAGATAAGGTTTGTGCCCTGCTTCAAAATAATTCCTTATTAGGGTGAGAAAAATGGTTGATGGTCTAAACAAAACAAAATCTGCCATGATGTGTTAATTGCTGAAGCTGGTTAATGCTTACCAGTAGGGATGTTCATTATAATATTTCTCTCTCATTCCATAACATTTTTCTTACTCTGTGTTTCAATTTTTCACAAAATCTTAAGAAATATAAATATTATATTAGAGGATAAACAGTAATCTCTATTGTAATATAGAGGAAAAGAACACATATATGAAAACTGAAAAAGATGATTCACATTGAGGCCAATATCTTCTTCCCAAAAATAAATTGTCCTTATGAAAAAAAAAAAAAAATGAACCGGGGCGCCTGGGTGGCTCAGTGGGTTAAGGCCTCTGCCTTCGGCTCGGGTCATGATCTCAGGGTCCTGGGATCGAGCCCCACATCGGGCTCTCTGCTCAGCAGGGAGCCTGCTTCCTCCTCTCTCTCTCTGCCTGCCTCTATGCCTACTTGTGATTTCTCTCTCTCTGTCAAATAAATAAATAAAATCTTTAAAAAAAAATGAACAAAGACAAAAAAGAACCTTAAATTTTAAATTGGGAAAATTTTTTATGGATTGAAAACAAAAACACAAACACATTGTTTTATTTAACTAGGCATACCTTCAGCAAATGTATGAGCACAGCCTAAAGGATACATATTCTTCTGATATAGCAGTAAACATATAAGAAAAAATGAACCTTATAAAAATTTCAATATTAATATCCTGATAACATCTTAAAATACAATGATAATTAAAATATCTTATATGTAACCAGATAGTAAAAAGCATTTTCACTCTAAGGAACCAGTTTGATGCAGTTCTGCTTTTTTAGCATAGAACATGAGGGGAAAAAATTACTAGAAATAAAATCTTCACCAAACCTTTTCAACTTGTAGCAAATGGAATTAGGGTGGGGGAAAAGGGGCTATGTGGCACTGTACTAAGTGCTTTATATGCACTAACTTTCCATAAGAACCCTAGAGCAAGGTGCTTTGGTTATCCTATTTTAGAGAGGACAAACTTGACCTGAAAATTAAGTAATTTCCACAAAAGTACAAAAATTGATAGGAAACAAAAATAAAACGCACACTGAGACAGAGCCTAAGGCCTGCAATTTACTGCTTCAAAGAACCACCTCCATGGAACAAGTCTTACAGACACTGATATAAAGTTATTTTTAATAAGTTCCAAACATCATGTATTAGAATTTCTAATAATTACATGAAGCTAGAGCATATAAAAGCTTTCCTTCAAATCACACATTATGATCTAGAAATGTCCCTTCCAAATAAAGCATTTTTATATGTTTAGATTATTTACTTTGTCATTGTTGTTTTATTTGTTTTTGGAGGGACTATGATATATTTTCTCTGAAAAAGATGTTTATGTTTTCCAATTTAAACTTGATGTTTTCTTCTTCCAAGCTTAAAGGATACTAGAAACACATTCTTAAATAATATTTTTTGAGGTGAGCCTGTAAGCCTCTGCAACTTTCCGGAGAACCAGCAGATTAAAAAGATCATCTCCCCCTAACTTCCACTTCCTTCCATTATAAATCTAAGAGGCTTATACACTTCGCCAAATTCTCTTGCTGTCTAAAGGTCAGACTGAAATTTAGAGAGGAGTAAGTATGCCAGGTTTAGAAAATAAAAATACAGTATGCCCAATTAAATTTTAATTTCAGATAAGCAACAAAAAATGGTGTATTGTATTTTATCGGGCAACACTAAATTAGAGACATAGAAAAGGTAAAATAAAAGAGAAATTTCAATTAACATTACAAATTATCTTTAAATATTTATTAATTAAAATAGGTCATCTTTAGGGCACCTGGATGGCTCAGTGCGTTAAAGCCTCTGCCTTCGGCTCAAGTCATGATCTCAGGGTCTTGGGATCATGCCCCACATCGGGCTCTTTGCTCAGCGGGAGCCTGCTTCCCCCTCTCTCTTAGCCTATCTCTCTGCCTACTTGTGATCTCTCTCTCTGTCAAATAAATAAAATCTGTTTAAAAAATAAAATAGGTCATCTTTGAACAGAGAGTAATTAAGCTGGGGACTGTTTTGGCAGGTTCTGGTGGTCAGTTCTATAAACGGGCCAAAATAACACTGGACTGTAAGTATAGGAGTAGAAATGTAATAATATGTAGATATATCCATGTGCCAGAACTCTGCTTAGAGAGGAAACCATATAACTAGAAAGAATAATTAGTGATGCTGCTTTAGATCCCATGGATTTTGTTAAATTGTCTTCTAAAGAGAATCAATATGGTAAGTAATATTTCTTTCCTTTCCTTCTTTATTTCTTTCATTTCTTTTTCTTTTTTTAGTGAAATAAGAAAGTCTGGAAAAGTGCCAAATTCCTTAGTGTATAGAAAAGCTCAAATTTGTCAATAACATGTATTCTTTTCCATTCCTTTCATCCTACCACTTAGTGGCTCCACTAAATTAATCTTGAAAAAAATTAAGAATATTGGTTTGAATGGATTCCACAATATTAACCTTCCTAAGGTCATCAATTTTAGTTCATGTAATATACCTGGTGGTATTCTGTTAAGTCAGTTGTGGGAAAGGATAGGGAGGTTGATTTCTAGCTTATACCAACTTCCAGGGTATAAATACTATAATCATGATAAATTTCAAGCTCCTCAAACTAGCTTGTTAAATTCTTAAATATTTAGGAATCAGCTCTCACAAGATTAAAAGAACAGTTCCATCACAAATGTCCCCATATCACATTCCACCTCAGGCCTGAAACTACTTGAATGTACTCAAGAGCCCTTTCCAAAAGCAGCTGACATCCAGGGGTTTTAGATCAATGTGGTAGAGCTCAAGGACTGAATAACCAATTCCTTGAATCCAGGGAGGCAGGATGGAAGAGGAAAAGGATATCACAAATACAGGTCAATTTGAATACTTCAGAAATGTTAAGCTCCATGCTTGTATTTACAGAAATTCCTTTAGGTGTTTGCTTAATCTTCATATCCCTCACAAGGCCTTCCACAATCATTTCTTAGAGCCCTGGAACATTTTTTTCTCTGTGCTCACCAGAATACATAGTACGTTTCAACTCTCAGTAAATAGTCAAAAACTTTTATTACAATTAATTTTTAATATCTGTTTAAATATATATCATAACTGACTATGAGCTCTCTGAAGCTAGGGAAAGGTTTTAGTTGTATTCCAGAATCTTTCAGAATCCCTGGTATATAGTAGATGATCAATAAAATACAGCTCGATAGAACTCAATATTAAAAATATTAACCTGGGGCGCCTGGGTGGCGCAGTTGGTTAAGCAACTGCCTTCGGCTCAGGTCATGATCCCGGAGTCCCGGGATCGAGTCCCACATCGGGCTCCCAGCTCCATGGGGAGTCCGCTTCTCACTCTGACCTTCTCCCCTCTCATGTTCTCTCTCACTCTCTCTCTTTCCTAATAAAGAAATAAATAAAATCTTTAAAAAAAAATAATATTAACCTGAAAAAAAATAAATAAATAAAAATAAAAATATTAACCTGATTAGAAAAAGAGCTGGTAATCATAGGATTTTTATCTCTTCACTTCAATTTTAATTCTCCCAAAGAAAAAGAGCATTTATTGTCCTTATCAGAATTCCAAGTAAACTGAGTTTCTTGCTATTGTTTGTTGTCCTCCATTCCAAATGTTAAAGAATTTCCTTTTTGAAGGTGACCAAAGCTTCATTCAATTATCTCTATGGCGAACTCTCAGAATCAGAGCTCTGGATGTAATTTTACTATATAGTTTCTGTGAATCACATAGACAACATTTCAACAGGAGTCATCCTGTGATGAAAATGTCAAGTTCACACACACCAATCTATTGCATACAAGCACAGCATGCAATTGATAAAAGTGGCTTGTCAGTGAAAGACTGATGAGAATGTATTTCATTTCAGGCCTTTTGCCTAGCTAATGATGAGAAATAAGAAAAACAAAGGACATAAATGATGAGTTTGCTGAATTTGTTTTGATATTGTATAAAGTAATGTCATTTCTATTAAAGTTATTTATGTTCCCTTAAAAGTTAGGTTGTTTTCATGCTTAAAGTTTACAAAACGAAAACAAAAACATTTATCCCTTAAGCAGTAAAGTAAAACTCCAAATTAAAGAACTTTGGATCATACCATAGACATTTTTTTGAAATATTTTTTTCACACAACTTTTATGATACAATGATGTATTAATGATCTCTGTATACAATATAGAACTACATTCAAGATAAAGTTAACAACAATCCTGCTTAAACTTAAGTTACTGGGGAAGGAATCTCTAAAAAGCAGATCATGAAAAATACTCTTTCAACTCTAGAAGTCACAGTGAAGAAGCAGCAGAAGATAAAAAACAAATCTGAAATATTTACCTACTTATATTTTATACATATAATACATAGACAAGTTTTATATGGAACTTTTTCCTAAATGGAAGCATAACAGAACTAATCTATGGAATGTGAAAATATTTCCACATTATTTTAATTAAAGGAAATATGCTTATTAAATTAACTTTCAGGTAAATAAAATTAATCAAATGATACCATATTGAATTGATAAAAGATCCAAAAGCAATATTTGTCAAATCCGTTAACTAGTACAGATGGTTTATTATTAACTCTATTGCTTCCATTTGACATTTTGAAATATTATAACAGAACTTCCAAACTACTTCTGTGAATATCTAGATATCTAGGAATTCCAAATAATGCACATATGACATAGCTTAACTATTAAACCACAGAGAGAAAACATGTGATTCAGAAACCAAAATAGGTACCGATTCTTGAAGATGGGTTTAAAATAAAGCTGATGATATGATTATAGAAATTAGTTTTAATGCATATAGCAAAAACAGATGAAACACTAACACAAAATTTTTATTTCAGAAAAATGACATTGTTATTGAAAGTCATTAATACTGAATCACTAGTCATGTATAGTACTTATCAGAGATAGATAGAATTATGACATTTTCCTTTTTTAAAAGATCTATTTACTTATTTTAGAGTGAGAGAGTGCACGAATGGAGGGAAGGGGCAAAGGGAAAGAGAAAGGCAGAGACGCAGACTTCCCATTGGGTATGGAGTCCAACATGGATCTTGATTGCAGGATCCCAAGATCATAACCTGAGATCAAATAAAGAGTTGGAGGCACCCCAACATTTTCCTTTCTCTTAATCTAAATTTAACATTAAGCCTACTTCTTTGTGCCATCCAGATATAAAAATAACAGAGAAATGGCATATTTTAAGGAGATTATAAAAGAGATTATAAGGAAATTATAAGTCTGTGAGTGGAAAGAAAAGACCATAGGCAGGAGTAAGAAAAGTAGGAAACACACAAGCAGTAAAATTAAGTATATCTGTAAAAATCAGCCAAGGGAGGGGTGCCTGGGTGGCTCAGTCAGTTGAGTATCTGACTCTTGATTTGGGCTCAGGTTATGATATTGGGGTCATGAAATTTTGCCCTGCATCACCTGTGTGCTCAGCAGGGAGTCTGCTTGAGATTCTCTCTTCCCTGCTTCCTCTCCCTCTGTTCCACCCCCTACTTGCTCACTCTTTCTACTTCAAATAAATAAATCTTTAAAGAAAAATCAGTCAAAGGATTCACAAAATTAAAGGATGGAAAGTATAGCCTAAAATACATAAAACATGAGGGGGAGAGAAGTAAAAATTTAGTTCTTTTAGAATGAGCTCCAACTTAAGAGAGCATCAATTTAGTACAGATGTTATAGATAGATGTTATATATAAACCTAATGGTAACCATAAATCAATACCCTTTAATAAGTATGCAGAAATAAAGAGAAAGAAAACCAAGCATATCATTAAAGTAAGCCTGCAAACCCCAAGGGAAGAGAACAAGAAAAGAAAGGATTAGGGAACTACAAAAACAACTTTAAAGCAAGTAACAAAACATCAATGACTACCTATCTATCAATAATTACTTTGAATGTAAATGGACTGAATGCTCCAACCAAAAGACACAGTATAATTGAACAGGTAAAAAAGCAAGACTTTTCTACATGTCGCCTACAAGAGACACATTTCAGACCTGGAGATTGAAAGTGAAGGGATGGAAAACATTCATCATGCAATTGAAAACACAAAGAAAGCTGGAGTAGTAATATTTATATTGGACAACATAGACTTTGAAACAAAGACTGCAGTTAGAGGAAGAAAACACTACATGATCATAAAAGGAACAATCCAACAAAAAGATATAATAATTGTTAATATTTATGCATCTAACATGGAAGTACCCAAATATATAAAACAACTATTAATTGACTTAAAGGAATAAATCAATAACAGTACAATAAGAATAGGAAACTTTAACACCACACTTACACCAAAGAATAGGTCATTGAAACAGAAAATCAACAAGGAAAAAGTGGATTTGAATGACACACTGGACCAGACGGATCTAACACACATACTCAACACATTGCATCAAAAACAGCAGAATACACATTCTTTTAAAATGCACATGGAACATTTTCTAGAGTAAATCACATGTTCAGCCACAATACTAGTCTCAACAAACTCAAAAAGATTGAAATCATATCAGATATTTTTTTGACTACGATAGTATAAAACTAGGAATCAACCACAGGAAAATCCTGGAAAGAACATAAATACATGAGGTTAAATAACATGCTACTATACAACAAATGGACACCAAGAAATCAAAGAGGAAATTAAAAAAAAATACATGGAGATAAATGAAAATGAAAACACAGTAGTGCAAAATCTTAAAGATACAGCAATAGCTGCTCTAAGAGGAAAGATTAATTGCAATATGGGCCTTCCTCATGAAGCAAGAAAAATGTCAAATAAACAACTTAACCTTACACCTAAAGGAGCTAGAAAAATAACATGGGTGCCTGGGCCTGACTCAGTCAGTTAAGCATCCAACTCTTGATCTCAACTCATATCTTTGATCACAGGGTTTTGAGTTCAAGTCCCACATTGGGCTCCACGCAGCCTACTTTAAAATGTGAATGAATGAATGAATGAACAAAAAACCCCAAAGCTTGTAAAAGGAAGAAAACAATAAAGATGGGAGCAGAAATACATGAAATAGAGAGTAAAAACCAATAGACCAGATCAATGAGAGCAGGAGCTGAGTCTTTGAAAAAAATTCAACAAAATTATTAACTCTTTAGCTAGACTTATGAAAAATAAAAAATTATTCAAATAAATAAAATCAGAAATGAAAGAGAAATAACATCACAGAAATAAAAAGGATTATAGGAGAATATTATGAAAAATTATATGCCAACAAATTGTACAACCTAGAAGAAATGGATACATTTCTAGGAATATATAACCTCCCAAAACTGAATCAGGAAGAAATTTCTGCACCTGAATAGATGCAGAAAAAGCTTTTGACAAAGTACAACATCCATTCATGATAAAAACCCTCAACAAACTTGGTTTGGATGGAATATAGGTCAAAATAATAAAGGCCATATATGAAAAACCCACACCTCAGCTCATATTCAATAGTGAAAAAATGAGTGTTTCTTCTATAATCAGAAACAAGACAAGAATGCCCACTCTCACCCCTTTGATTCAGCATAGTACTGGAAGTCCTAGCCACAATAATCAGAAAAGAAAAAAGAAATAAAATGCATCCAAATTGGTAAGAAAAAAGTAAAACTTTCACTATTTGCAGATGACATGATACAAGATATATATAGAAAAACCTTAAAAATTCCACCAAAAAGCTACTAGAATTGTTAAGTGAATTCAGTAATGTTGCAGCATACACAATCAATATACAGAAATTCACTGAATTTTTATATACTAATAATGCAGTAGCAGAAAGAGAAATTAAGAAAGCAGCCCCATTTATAATTGGATCAAAAATAATAAAATACCTAGGAATAAACTTAACCAAGGAGGTGAAAGACCTGTACTCCGAAAACTATAAAACAATGATGTAAGAAATTGAAGATGACACAGACATTCCATGTTCATGGATTGAAAGAATTACTATTCTTAAAATGTCCATAGTACCCAAAGCAATCTATGCATTTAGTACATCCCTATCAAATACCAACAGAATTTTTCACAGAACTAGAAAGAATATTCCTAAGATTTGTATGGAAGTATAAAAGACCCTGAACAGCCAAAGTAACCTTGAAAAAGGAGACTAGAGGTAACACAATCCCAGACATCAAGATCTACTATAAAGATGTAGTCATCATAACAGTATGATACTAGCGCAAAAACAGACACATAGATCAATGGGATGGAATAGCCTAGAAACAAACCCACAATTATATGGTCAATTAATCTGACAAAGGAGACAAGAATATACAATGGGAAAAGACAATCTGTTCAAGAAATGGTGTTGGGAAAACTGGACAGCTATATGCAAAAGAATGAAACTTGGCTGCTTTCTTATATCATACATAAAAATAAACTCAAAATGGATTACAGTCCTAAACACAAGACCTGGAACCATAAAAATCAGAGAAGAGAACACAGGTCATAATTTCTGTGATATTGGTTGTAGCAACATTTTTCTAGATATGTCTCTTGAGACAAGGGAAACAATAGCAAAAATAAAGTATTGACATTACATCAAAACAAAAAACTTCTGCACAGCAAAGGAAACAATAAACAAAATTAAAAGACAACCTACTAAATTGAAGATATTTGCAAATGAAAATAAAAAGTTATCAATAAAAGGGTTAGTATAAAAATATATAAAGAATTTATAAAGTCAATATAAAAACTGCAATTTATTTATTTATTTATTTATTTTTAAAGATTTTATTTATTTATTTGACAGAGAGAGATCACAAGTAGGCAGAGAGGCAGGCAGAGAGAAAGGGGGAAGCAGACTCCCTGCTGAGCAACGAGCCCGATGTGGGGCTCAATCCCAGGACCCTGAGATCATGACCTGAGCCAGAGGCAGAGGCTTTAATCCACTGAGCTACCCAGGTGCCTCAATAAAATGCAATTTAAAAATGGGTAGAAGGGGTGCCTGGGTGGCGCAATTGGTTGAGCAACTGCCTTCGGCTAGGGTCATGATCCCAGAGTCCCGAGATCGAGTCCCACATCGGGCTCCCAGCTCCATGGGGAGTCCGCTTCTCACTCTGACCTTCTCCCTTCTCATGCTCTCTCTCACTCTCTCTCTTTCCTAGTAAATAAATAAATAAATAAATAAATAAATAAATAAATAAATAAAATCTTTAAAAAAAAAAAAGTGGGTAGAAGGCACAGACATTTCTCCAAAGAAGACATGCAAATGGCCAACAGATACCTAAAAAGACATTCAACATCACTGATTATGAGGAAAATGCAAATCAAAACCACAATGAAATATTATCTCACATCTATCAGAATGACTAAAATCAACAACACAAGAAGCAAGTGTTGGCGAGGATGTGGAGAAAAGAGACCTTTGTGAACTGCTGGTAGGAATTCAAACCAGTCCAGCCTCTGTGGAAAATAGTATGGAGGTTCCTCAGAAATTAAAAATAGAATTACCATATGATGTAGTAATTCCACTATTGGGTATTTATGCCCAAAATATGCCAACATAAATTAAAAAAGATATATGCATCCCTATGTTTATTGCAGCATTATTTACAATTGCCAAATTATGGAAGCAACCCAAGTGCCCATTGATAGATGAATGGATGAAGAAAAAGTGGCATATACATACAATGGAATATTACTCAGCCATAAAAAGGAATTAAATTCTGCCACTTGCAACAACATGGATGGATCTAGAGGGTATCATGTTAAGTGGAATAAGTCAGTCAGAGGAAGACAAATACTGTATGATTTCATTCATATGTGGAATTTAAGAAACAAAACAAATGACAAACTGAAAAACAGACTCTTAAATATGAAAACAAACTGGTGGTTACCAGAGGAAAAGTGAGTGGGGAAATGAATGAAATAGGTGAAGGGGGTTAAGAGTACACTTATGGTCATGAGCACTGAGTAATGTACAGAATTTGTGAATCACTGTATTATACAACTGAAACTAGTATAATGCTACACAATAATTATATTTGAGTTAAAAAATAAAAAATACATTGAAAAAGACTTGGAATTTTCTCAAAAGACTGGTGGAAGTATTTTATTTTATATTAAGTTAATCTCATGTCTATTAAGTAACTATAAAATGTTTTAAATATGTTTGAATTATTTTGTGTGACTGAACAGTAAAATAATTTAATTAATTGACTACTAACAGTATCAGTTTAGGTGAAAATCTTAATACTATGTATTAACATCTGTGTAATGTACCTAAAATGATAGTCAGGGAGGTGACTTGAAAACTTATTTGCGTACATTATAAAATAAAATTATAACAAAATTAATAAAATGGAAATAAGTCTTATCGTGAAATGTTACAGAAAAAAATTAACATAATAAAAAATGAATAAAATATAAATAAAAGCACAACAGGGATTACCAAAAAAGTATAGAATAAGGTCTTTTAAGACTACTATTAACATAGATAATATCTTGCTATAAAGACGATGTATGCAAAGAATTAGTAGGAATATGAGGGATATGGCCGAAAAAGCAATACAATTAAAAAACCTTATGCAAATATACTGAGTAAAAATTTCTATTGCATTTTAAAACTAGAAAAGGAAGAATATTTTTTATCAAAAATGGTAAATATTTAATATTGATACAAAAATAATAGACAATTTCTATTAAAGCAATTAAATCCTGTGGTCTAAATTCTCCTTGCAAAAACACTAGGAGACAGGGGTTTTATGACTTTACTATTGCAAATCTATCCAAAGAGTGAAAAAACTTTTTATATACTAATGGTTTTAGAAAACAGAAAGTAGAAAAAAAGAGCAGGATATTTAACTCATTTTCAGTACTAGAGTTACCTTCACAACGAAGATATTAAAAAAATAAAATTATGGACTACTATTGTTTATGGACTTATGGAAATCCTAAATAAATGGTAACTAATTATATCATGCCATAAATAAATAATTACATCATATTTCATTCATACATAAAATTTGTTCAGCATAAAATTTTATCTATGATAATTGTCTAAAGTAGAACATTAAGGGAGAAACTATGATAATTATACTAAATTTTAAAAATCTGTAACCATTTCTGATTAAAAAGCAATGTATATCAAACTAGGAATGGAGAGAAACTTTGCTAACTTTATAAAAGATTTTTTTCCTACAATATCAATAGCAAAATTAATATAAAACTAGTAGAATTTTGTTTCAAGTAAAGACAGCATTGTCCAAATCAACAATTCTGTTTAATACTTTCTAGATTTTTTTCACCAAGAAAAATAAAGAAAGATACAAAGATAAAAAGGAAAAAAAACATGTACAAATGATTAGGACTGACCATAAAGTTGAGCAAGGTTACAGTACAGAAGATCTGTATAATTAATGGTATTACTATACATTAGTAAAAATAATTAGAAAGTATAATAGAAAAATATACAACATAATAGCAACAACTTACAAGTACCTTGTATTATACTTTTTTAAGAAGCACAAGAGGTTTGTGAAGGAAAATATATTATTTATGATCATAGATTATGAACAATTGAAGAAACCAAAGTATTATTAAATAATAGACACACGCTGACTTTCTCTAATATAATCTATAAATTCATTGACGTTACTATGAAAATTTAAATAGAATTTTCTTGGTACTAAGAAACTGACTCTCAATTCATGAAGTAGAATAATTTTCCATGAACTGTCAACTTTGAAACAGAAGAGTAATGAATAGATCTGGCTCTGAGACACAAAGATTTAAGTAAAAAACATGATCATTAAGAAAGTATGATATCCGGGGGTGCCTGGGTGGCTCAGCTGTTGAGCGTCTGCCTTCGGCTCAGGTCATGATCTCAGGGTGCTGGGATCGAGCCCTGCATCGGGCTTCGCTGCTCAGAGGGAAGCCTGCTTCTCCTTTCTCCCACTCCCCCTGCTTGTGTTCCCTCTCTTGCTATCTTTCTCTCTCTGTGTTAAATAAATTAAAATATTAAAAAAAAAGAACAAAGTATGACACCCATAGCATATAGACAAATATATCTATGGACTCCAATAAAGATTCCCAAGTAGACTCAATTATACATTTAAAGGTAAAAATGTGTTCATAATAGTGTGGAAGACAGATTATCAATTTAATGCATTAGTACAAAACACTTTTCAATGAAAAAGTATTAGATCTGTATTAACAAATACACACACACACATACACACACACAACCTATAGATATAAGCCAAATGTAAAAAACAAAACTTTATAACATTTTTTAAAGATATATTTATTTGAGAGAGAGAGAAAAAAAAAAAAACGAGTGGGTAAGAGAGGGACAGAGGGAGAAGAGGAGAATCCCAAGCAGACTCCCTGCTGAGTGCAGACCCTAATGCAATGCTGGATCCTAGGACCCTGAGATCAGGACCTGAGCTGAATGAAACCAAGAGTTGGTTGTTCTAACACAGCCATGCAGGTGCCCCAAATAAGTTTTTAACTATGTATAAAAATGGTTTTATTTTCTAGAGACATTAAGTTATTTTATTTCTGAGAAAGGCAAGTAAGTTATATATCTTAAAGAAAAATATTCACACTTTTTTAAAAAATATTTTATTTATTTGACAGAGAGAAAGAGAGAGAGGGAACACAAGCAGGGTGAGTGGGAGAGGGAGAAGCAGGCTTCCTGCTGATCAGGGAGCCTGATACAGGGCTCAATCCCAGGACCCGGGGATCATTCCTGAGCCAAAGCAGATGCCTAAGGACTGAGCCACCCAGGTGCCCCAATATTCACACTTTTATTCACTTAAAATACTGGTGTGACATAAAATAAGAAAAACCACTTAAAGTTTTGAAAAAGAAAGATAGGCAGATGGAAAGTATTTGCAAGATGTAACAGACAAAGTATGAGTTTCTAAAATGCATTTTAAATAGAACTCAAAGCCAATTTGGAAAATACAATTAACTCAAAATGAAAATGGGAAAAGGGATATCAAAAGGCAAATTACAGAAGAAAACTAAATGGTGAATAAACTTACGAAACTTGTATATGTTCAGGTTCCCTGTTAATTAAGGAAATACAAATAAAAACAAAGAGATAAATGTAATTTCTCAACATAAATGCAGTCAAATGAAAATACAGCTAATACCTAGGGTTGGTGAGGATGTGAGGAAAACAAAAGCTCTCAAACCCATTGGTGGGGGAATAAATAGGTGCAATCACATTGCAGACGCTTCTAACAATCTGCAAGGCATTTTGTATTTGGGTAATCTCCTATCAAATCCTGTCTAATATCCACATATGCCACATAAGCATATAGAAAATGTCCTGGCACCTCCACTTCAACTTGCCCCCTAGGGGATACAATCAAGCTTAGCAGGTGAACCACTGCAGACAGGAGTGAAATTTTATTTTCAAGGGAAGGTATATGTAAACTGTGGAGAAGTCAAAGGAGGTTACACTATTCAAAGTTAAAATGATTGGATTCAAAACACTGCATCCAGCATGGAAACGGAATACCATATACCATCTCTTTGAAAATAAATTATGAAAAAAGGATTCAAATAGTAAGGGGAAAGAAGGGAGAGGGGAGGAGAAAGAGTGGAGAGGAATATGATTCTTATTCCTTAGGATTATCATTTTTAGATTTTTAACTCCAAAACATCTGTTGTCCTATGGTTTTTATTTTGTAATACCTATACACATACACATATACACACACTTAGTATATAAAAGTATATTTATATATTTTAGTATTTATATATACATGTATGTATATTTTTGCTTCCAACTTTTTAAGTTAAAAAATAAATAAATAAAGGTTACACACAAAAATTGCAGTCTCACTGGCACTGATCACCAGTTCCACTTCTTCATTAAAATCCCTGAAACACTACCATAATGCATTTAACATGTATCCTCTTCCAGTTTCTAATTATTATTTGCCACATTTAAATATATACAAAAATAGGGGAGGAGCAAGATGGCAGAGAAGTAGGAGGTTGAGATAGAGTCGGATCCCAGAAGTTCATCTAGATAGTTATTAAATCATTCTAAAAGCCAGCATACTCAACAGGAGAAAGAAGAGAGGAAGAAGAGCAATCCTAGAAGCAGAAAATCGACCACTTTCTGAAAGGTAGGACGTTTGGAAAAGTGAATCCAAAGCGACAGGAAGAGAGACCGCAGGGGGAGGGGCCGGCTTCCTGCAGCCCCAGAGCCGCGGAGCACAAAATTGGAACTTTTAGAGTCCGCTCCGCTGAGGGACATCACTCCAGAGGCTAAGCTGGAGGTTTACCCCTCACAGGAATAGAATGGTTTCAGGACCTGTGAGATCATAAAGAGACCAGGGGTGTCTGAGTGCGGCAGACCTCCCAGATATCGGGGTGGAGAAGCGGCGGCAGAGAAAGAGCTGTGCAGTATGCTTTCGACTGGGGCTTACCCTAGACCATGGCCGCGGCCCTTCCAGTGGGGATCACATAAGGCATTCCGGAGAGACCCCCTCCTTCCTCCTTGGGGAGGAGTGGTGCGGGAGTGCACAGCAGGAATCTGCTGAGTCTGGAGACTCCAGACGGGGCCGCGCGGCAGAGATAGAAACGCGCCACCAACGGTGGCTGAGCTCCAAGCCTGGGCGGGGACCTGGAAGACGGGAGTGATTGACTGCTTTCCTCTGAGCGTGCAGTGAGGAGCAGGGACTTCAGCGCTCAGCTCCTCTGGCCGGAGACTGGGGGCCACCATTTGCATTCCTGGCCTTCAGGGAGGTCCGGAAAGTGCTCAAGGAACAAAGACTCCCTAGAGCGAACCTGAGCGAATTGCTTGGCCCCTCCCTGGGCAAGGGTGGACAATTCCGCCTCAGGCAAAGACATCTGAGAATCAAGTTGAAAAGGCCCCTCCCCAGAAGATCAGTGAGAATATCCAGCCAAGCCCAAGTTCATCAATCAGTGAGAACTGTGGAACTCCAGAGTACTTTTCTCTCTCACTCATCTATTCTTAGCTCCATAAAATGACAAGGTGGAAAAACTCACCACAAAAAAAAGAATAAGACACAGTACCCACGGCTAGAGACCTAGTTAATACAGACATCAGTAATATGTCAGAAATAGAGTTCAAAATGACAGTTATCAAGGTGCTAGCTGGGCTCGAAAAAAGCATGGATCAAAGAATCTCTTTTGGGAGAAATAAAATCCCTTTCAGGAGAAATAAAAGAAATAAAATCTTACCAAAATGAAATCAAAAAAAGCTATTAATGAGGTTCAAACAAAAATGGAGGCTCTTAATGCTAGAATAAATGAGACATAAGAAAGAATTAGCAACATAGAAGACCAAATGACAAAGAATAAAGAAGCTGAGAAAGAGACAAAAAACTATTGGACCATGAGGGAAGAATTATTAGAGAGTAGTGATACCATAAGATGCAACAATATTAGAATAATTGGGATTCCAGAAGAAGAAAGAGAGAAAGTGGTGGAAGGTATATTGGAACAAATTATTGTAGAGAATTTCCCTACTCTGCTGAGGGGAACAAACATCAAAATCCAGGAGGCACAGAGAACCCCCCTCAAAATCAATAAAAATACGTCTACACCCTGTCATCTAATAGTAAAACTTACAAGTCTTAGTGACAAAGAGAAAATCCTGAAAGCAGCTCGAGACAAGAAATCAGTCACATACAGAGGCAGGAATGTTAGATTGGCAGCAGACCTATCCATAGAGACCTGGCAGAACAGAAAGGACTGGCATGATATATTCAGAGCCCTAAACGAGAAAAATATGCAGCCAAGAATACTATACCCAGCTAGGCTGTCACTGAAAATAGATGGAGAGGTAAAAAGCTTCCAGGACAAACAAAAACTAAAGGAATTTGCAAACACCAAACCAGCCCTACAGAAAATACTGAAAGAGGTCTGCTAAGCAAAGAGAGAGCCTAAAAGGAACATAGACCAGAAAAGAGGAGAGACAATATACAGTTAACAGTCACCATACAGGCAATAAAATGGCACGAAGTTCATATCTGTCAATAGTTACCCTGAATGTAAATGGGCTAAATGCCCCAATCAAAAGACACAGAGTAGCGGAATGGATAAAAAAACAAGACCCATCGATATGCTGTCTACAAGAAACTCATCTTAAACCCAAAGACACCTCCAGCTTTAAAGTGAGGGGGTGGAAAACAATTTACCATGCTAATGGACATCAAAAGAAAGCTGGGGTGGCAATCC
>CM052799.1:103810251-103966423 GCA_028533885.1 Nasua narica | reverse complement strand
TTGCAAATGACATATCAGATAAAGGATTAGTATCCAAAATCTATAAAGAACTTCTCAAACTCAACACTCAAAGAATAATCCAATCAAGAAATGGGCAGAAGATAGGAACAGACATCTCAGTAAAGAGAACATCCAAATGGCAAACAGACACATGAAAAAATGCTCAACATCGCTCGGCATCAGAGAAATACAAATCCAAACCACAGTGAGATACCAGCTCACACCCGTCAGAATGGCTAAAATTAGCAAGTCAGGGAACGACAGATGTTGGCGAGGATGCGGAGAAAGGGGAACCCTCCTACACTGTTGATGGGAACCCAAGCTGGTACAGCCACTCTGGAAAACAGTATGGAGGTTCCTCAAAAAGTTGAAAATAGAGCTAACCTATGATCCAGAAATTGCATACTGGGTATTTACCCTCAAGATACAAATGTAGTGATCCGAAGTGTCCCATGCACCCAAATGTTTATAGCAGCAATGTCCACAATAGCCAAGCTATGGAAAGACCCTAGATGTCCATCAAGAGATGAATGGATAAAGAAGATGTAGGAATATATACAATGAAATACTATGCAGTCATCAAGAGAAACGAAATCTTGCCATTTGCAACAACGTGGATGGAACTAGAGGGTACTATGCTAAGCGAAATAAGTCAGTCAGAGAAAGACAATTATCATATGTTTGCTCTGATATGAAGAATTTAAGAAGTAGGGCAAGGGGTCGTTGGGGGGTGGGGAAGAGAAATGAAACAAGATGGGATGGGGAAGGAGACAAATCATAAGAGACTCCTAAACTCACGAAACAAACTAAGGGTGGCTGGGAAATAGTGGGGGTAGGGTTATGGACATTGGGGAGGGTATGTGCTATGGCAAATGAGGTGAAATGTGTAAGCCTGATGATCCACAGACATGTACCCTGGGGCAAATAATACATTATATGTTAATAAAAAATTAAAAAAAATAAAAATAAATATATACAAAAATAATATATAGTGTTTGGGTGTATATGTTTCTGTGTTTATTTCCATTAACTTGCCTTCCTATTTCACATTATATATATTTTTCTATTTCTGGTGTTGATATATAATAATGTATCCATTTTAACCCAGATAGTAGTCCATAGCATAATCTTTGATATTTTAGAAATGTATTACTTTCCTGACAGACATTTAAGTTGTTCTTAATTTTTTGCTGGCAAACTGTTAACTGTAGCCCTCTTGTTGATACCAAATGTGGAAATCTCCTTGCTCTCTGAGCTTCCAGTTCATAAGCAGTAAAGCAGTATCTGTTTAACAGTCAAAAACACTGTATGATGCTCTTCCATATGAAGTCCATTTTAGTGATAAGGAAATGAGGCTCAGAGAAATCAACTTCTAAACATCATCGAGGTGATTTGTAGGGAGCAAATATTTGTATACAGGCCTAGTTCATTTAAAAAACAGTGTTGTAATCAAAGCTTTGTATAATATACCTAATTCACAGAAGCAGATTTTTATATTATTTTCCCATGTTTTCACAAAGAAAATATTTTTCCCAAACATATAATTTAGAGCAATGATGATGAATACTGTTCCCTAAATAAGCTAAAATCCAATAGATACAAAGTTTTAACAAAAGGATACAATTAAAAATATTTTTACTTCCTTTAAAGGTTTAAGTTACAAAGAATGATAAGGCCTGACAGAAAAATGATTGACTGTTATGAACTCAGTTAAGACAATCAAACGATAAGGAAATGAACTCATGGGATTGCTACTGGGTGAAGGAAACTCAAGTTTATCACCTTCAGGTCACAAGTTTGAATCTTGCTAGCCTAATGCAGACTGAAGATCACTACTCTCTGACAGCTGTGTGCATTTTTTTATCATAAAACAATAGGAATCAACATTTTCATTTCTGCAGAAATGTCTCAGTTACAAAATAAAAGATACAGTGATGGTCAGGTCCTCTCTTCTCAAAAGCAGAAAAATAGAGAACAAAAGTTCACAATTAATAAAAGTTCCATATTTTACTAATAGAAAAAAAAGTTCAGGATGTGTACATGTGTTATGGGTGGGAAGATGATGTGGGATCAGGGGTGAGATCCTGTGAAACAATGAAAATAGGTAAACATTAAGTTCACTCAGAAAGAAATGGCTGCAAAACTGGAAATCTTCCATATCAAAATTTGCCAATTACCAGTGATTCCTTCATTCTATCACACTCACTTTCATCAAAAAGTTTAACAGGACACAACCAAAAATCTTCTGTAAAGGAGGCATTAAGGAGAATACTATGCAGCCATCAAGAGAAACGAAATCTTGCCATTTGCAACAACGTGGACGGAACTAAGGGTACTATGCTAAGCGAAATAAGTCAGTCAGAGAAAGACAATTATCACATGATTGCTCTGATATGAAGAATTTGAAAGGTAGGGCAGGGGGTCGTTGGGGGGTGGGGAAGAGAAATGAAACAAGATGGGATGGGGAAGGAGACAAACCATAAGAGACTCCTAAAACTCATGAAACAAACTAAGGGTTGCTGGGAGGTGGCGGGGGCTAGGGATATGGACATTGGGGAGGGTATGTGCTATGGCAAATGCTGTGAAATGTGTAAGCCTGATGATCCACAGACATGTACCCTGGGGCAAATAATGCATTATATATATATATAAAAAATTTAAAAAAAAAGGAGGCATTAAGGAGCAGGTGGGTATATATATACGTTTTCATAAAGTTTCATAAAGTAGATTTGGCTACTAACATCTTGCATGTATATTTTCAGAGACTGTTCATTATTTAGAAATGGCAGATATTTATGGCATTGAGCATACTCAAAGTAAACATTTTTAAATCTTAAGAAAATGGAACATTTAGTGTTAACGGTTTCAAGCTGGCCCTAAGATATCAATATAGGCTTTCCTGCAAAGAAAGTGTATTTCTTTTCTAAATTATCCTGATTTTCAAATGTGTATAATTTCTTCTTAAGTTACCTATTAAGAATGCTTCATTTATATAGAATGGGTATTTTTTAAAAGTGATTTTCCTTATAAATGTTGATTAACAGGGCAAAAACAAGATCATATTTACCCCACAAATAACCAAACGAATAATTTGTACAGCAAATATATGACATAAAAATCTATAAGAACTGAAACAATGTAATAGGTAAAATGAATAGATATTCCACAGAAGAGAAAATATGAACAGTCAATAAATATAAGATGACCTGTATCATTAGAATTTAGAGCAAATGCTACTTAAAACAACAGTAGGAAATGACTACAAGAACACCAGGTTGACAAAATTAATATGTTAAACAATGACAAGATTAGTTTAGGATACAGAGGACCAGAAACTCTCATTTGTTACAGGTGGGAGAGAACCTTGATATAGTCACTTTAGAAAACAATGTAGGGGCACCTGGATGGCTCTGTGGGTTAAAACCTCTGCCTTCGGCTCAGGTCATGATCTCAGGGTCCTGGGATTGAGCCCCGCATCGGGCTCTCTGCTCGGTGGGGAGCCTGCTTCCCTCTCTCTCTGCCTGCCTCTCTGCCTACTTGTGATCTCTCTCTCTGTCAAATAAATAAAATCTTTAAAAAAAAAAACCGTAAAGAAAACAATGTCACACAACCCAGTAAAACTTAATCTGATGCAGCAAATCCACATCAAGTGTATGACCTACAGAAACCCTTCGCCTTGTTAACCAAAGTACGCGAATGATTGTAATAGTAGTGCTTATAACAGCAAGAAAATAGAAACAACTGAAATGTATATGGGAAGGAGAAGGAAGAATGAATAGTGGTGTATCCATAAATAGAACATGGTGCAGTAGTACAAATGAATGGGCTACAATTTATACATTATTATAGTTGTATCTGAAAAATATGACATAGTGATAGATTTCAGAGGGATACAATATGTAGTATACCCCTTACATAAAGTTCCAACACTTGCAAAATTAACATATGTTTACTAGTAAATAGACATGTAGTAAACTATGAAGTAAAGCAAGGGGATAAACATGGCATCAAAATTAGTGTCTCTCCTTGGATTCAAAGGCATGGGATCTGATTGTGAATGGGTACACAGAGATTTTCAAAGACCGTGGAGTTATCAGTATCCTATTTCTTTCTTTCTTTTTTTTTTTAAGATTTTATTTATTTATTTGAAAGAGAGAGAGAGAGATCACAAGTAGGAAGAGAGGCAGGCAGAGAGAGAGGGGCAAGCAGGTTCCCTGCTGAGCAGAGAGCCTGATGTGGGGCTCGATCCCAGGACCCTGAGATCATGACCTGAGCCGAAAGCAGAGGCTTTAACCCACTGAGCCACCCAGGTGCCCCATCAGTATCCTATTTCTTAAGCACTTTTCAAAATAAACATAAACCTGAATGAATCAATATACACACAAATGAATGAATGAAATCAAAAGATATAATGTTGTCACTGACAAATTCTGTGACTTCAGTGAAGTTGCTCCACCCTTCTACCTATAATTACACATTGATTAAATGAGGAGATTATATGGGACTATATCCAAGAGCCCCTTATGGTTTATGCTTTGATTCCATTTGATAATTTCTGTGACACACACTATTTTGATAAATGTGGGGAATGTATCTACAAATTACTTAGAAGTAGAGACTTAACCTTTTATGATTTTCTACATCTGTTAAACCATTGCCTAATCTTTCCTCTTAAAAAATAAATCCCTAATGAGACACTGAATTAAACCACTACTATAAACAAAGATTAAGAAATGTTAAAATTACTGATCTATACATGAGGTAACATAATACCACATCTATACATATCAAATATTTTGGTTACTGGTATAAGCAATGAGGAATTTTCAAGTACTATGTCTGGATAAAATTTTAAGAGAACTGAAATCTTCATATTCACAATCAACTTCCTACCATGAGGAAATAAGAATCCTTGTTTTTTCAACTCTCAGTTAAGTTAACTTTGTTTTCTAAATAATGAATGAATAAATAGATAGATGAGGTTAACTTTGCTTGTCCCAGAAGCTATCCTGTATCGTGTTGAAAAACTACTGCCAATTTTAAATCTGAAATGAAAGAAGTATGATCAGAATTTTGTGGGTACATCAGGTTCGATTTGTATGTAAATCATAATATCCATTTGTTTAAAAAAACAATTATTGAAGTGGATAAGTTTCTTTCTGAGGGTCAGTTAATATTTCAAACATATGGCAAATATAGTTTTCTTTTAACTTCCCCTCCTCATAAATTTTTGGGGATATTAAAGTTAAAAATATCCAGTTTTGGACCCATCCATGTCACCTAATTTTTGTGCATTGTAGGACAATATGTTACTAATCAGTAAAGCAGATACAGAAGTATTGCTCTAACATTCCCTTTGCCTCTTTTTTAAGATTTATTTAGTTACTTGAGGGGGGAGGGGTGGAGAGGGGAAGGGAGAGAGAGAATCTCCACCAGATGCCCCACTGAGTGAGGAGCCGACTGGGGGCTTGATCCCAGGATCCAGAGATCATGACCTGAGCAGAAATCAAGAGTCAGATGATGCTTACCAGAATGAACCACCCAAGCACATCTCCCTTTGCCTTTTAAAGGGAAGACAGTTTCATATGATAAATGACACAATGAACTGGAGGAAAGGCTGAATGCCTGAAAGTAAAATGTCTCTATGCTCACTGTAAAATGGGATAGGGCCAATAATTTTGTGAATCCTCTTTGCTTCAGCCTCCATCTCTCTGTACCTCTATGGATTTTAATTGGTAACAGTGCTGAAGCCACCATCATTATTGTAGTCAAGGAATAGTGGGCAACTGAAACAAAAAAATTGCTTTTTGAATTCTTACTTGATATAGTCACAGGGGGCTTGGCCTAAAGCCAATTCTTTTTGAGTATTCCTCTCTCTTTTTTTCTCCTTTCTTCAAATTGAAAGCAAATGTTTTGATCTAATAATCAAATACCTATTATTATAAGACCTATTGATCAAGTGCTAAAGAAATAATCAATTCATGAATCACCTAAAATGCATTAAACCATTTTTGATAACCAAAACCTTCCTCATCTTAGTTTTATCTCTTTAAATATACGCCTCCATAGAAGAGATAAAGCATTATGCTGTAAATTTATTCTACTCTTACCCTTTTTTTTTAGATTTTATTTATTTATTTGACACAGAAAGAGAGATCACAAGTAGGCACAGAGGCAGGCAGAGAAAGAGGGAGAAGCAGGCTCCCTGCTGAGCAGAGAGCCCAACTCGGGGCTTGATCCCAGGACCCTGAGATCATGACCTGAGCTGAAGGCAGAAGCTTTAACCTACTGAGCCACCCAGGCACCCCAATTCTACTCTTACTCTTGAAGTTTTTTCATATTTCTTAAAAATCGATTAAAAGGAGGGGGCATATGTGGATATTAGACAGGATTTGACAGGAGATTACCCAAATACAAAATGCCTTGTAGATTGTTCTATGGTCATCAGTACAGTAAGTCATGATTGAGGCTTATAATTTTACTAAGTTGAAACAGACTGAGTTCTAAACAATTACCAACTACTATACGGCATTTGATTTTCTGTTCTTTGGCAAGCAGAAGCAACATTTCCCATGAAATAATTTAAACATTTCTATACTATATCCTATTTATAATAGTATCTTTTTAATATATTTTAGCCTATTTAATCTTCAAAAACTTTTGGGAAATAAGCTTAGTCATTCACATTTTACAAATGAGGAAACTAGGGTTGATATAGTCAAAGCTCCATTGCTAGCAAATGGACAAACTAGGATGTATTTTCTGTCTTCAAAATAATTTTAATGCTTTTAAAAATGAAATTTCAAATGATATTTGTGGAATATAGATGTGTGGATCTATGTGATACATAGAAGAATAAAAATCTAGCTATTTCTTTCTAATCTCTCTTTTGAACCCCCTACCTAGTACAGGAAAGGGTGATAATTGGACAAGTTATAAATTTATGCATTTTACCCTCACACCTGATCAAATACCATATCATGATGGGGGGCGGGAAGGGTCCGGTTAAAATAAATGTACTTCTTTCTTTTTTGTTCTATTTGGATTTTATTAACTCGTTTACACTTAATTTTCCCACACCATTTTTTATTTTATTTTATTTATTATTTTTTAAAGACTTTATTTATTTGACAGAGAGAGACACAGCAAGACAGAGACCAGGTTTTAATGGTCTCTATTGAGGGATTAGATGCCTTTAGGTACATATGTAGACATTCATATTAAACTCCATAATAGAATTTCCTGTCCAGGATGCCATTATCTGGGTGCCAGAGAAAGTCTCTAAGTGTATGTTCTCCAGGCACTGTATGCACTGGGAACAGGGTCCATATGTGCCATTCTCTAGCTGTGAGGAGAAGTGAGTAGAAATAAATGTGGGTATACTGGACTAAGTCCAACAAACCATGATCTCTCTTATCATGCCTTTTACTTTTTTTTTTTAAGATTTTATTTATTTATTTGTCAGAGAGAAAGACAGAGAACACAAGCAGGGGGAGCAGCGGACCGAAGGAGAAGCAGGCTCCCCATTGAGCAAGGAGCCCGATGCGGGACTGGATCCCAGGACCCTGGGATCATGACCTGAGCTGAAGGCAGACACTTAAATGGCTGAGCCACCCAGCCATTACTCCGTTTGATTTCTTAATGGCATCTTCTACTAACTTCCTACCATACCTGCTATTTATCCTAAGCCTATATTTAGAATGACCTCTGTGGAATAAAAGTCCAATTAATACCTTCACACGCACTGCCAGGTATACAAAAACATCTGGGCCCTTGCACATGGGGTCTGAGAAGCCAGGAGCTTAGAGCTATTCATTTCACACCACTGCTGTGCTATCATTATTTTCTTGACAGACATGGTTACCTTCAGGGCTTCTCCCAGAGTTTGATTTGTAAACTTGACTGGTCATTAGAACTATGCAGGAGGCACTGAAAAACACCAATCTTGCAATCTATTCTTTAAGACTGATTTAATTGGATTAGTCACCATCAGAAAAATTAAATGAGAACTTCAAGGGATACAGTGCAATGTTGGTATTTTTTAATATTCTCCAGCTGATTTTCATGTGCTACCAAGACTGCTTTCCTAGAGTCTGGCAGCTTTTTCCGGACTGTTTTCAGGGAGTCATCATACCAGTCTTTCCACCCATGTTCTAGGTTTGCCTCATATATGCCTATGTGGCTCATCTGTGCCATATGCCTCCTTTCTTTGCTCTACCATATTCTAGAGAAGGAAGGAATAGAAGACAGAGTGACCTGTTCTCTTTACCTCCTTATAGACCTCAGCTTTAATGATTACACTATCATAGGATATTATTCATGAAAGAAAATTAAAAATACTACCCATGTCAATTTCTTATCAACACAGAAGTCCTGCATTAACATTTATTCACAAAATAAATCAAGTTAAACAAATTACAAAAAGTAACCACATAACTGAATTTAAAATTCTTTGATCACCGAAAAAGTTAATTCAGGTCCATCCTTTTTTTTTTTAAGATTTTATTTATTTGTCAGAGAGAGAGAGCAAGAGCCTACAATCAGGAGGAGTGGCAGGCAGAGGGAGAAACAGGCTCTCCACTGAGCAGAGAGCCTGATGCAGGACTTCATCCCAGGACCCTGGGATCATGGGTAGAAGGCAGAATGCTTAACTGACTGAGCCACCCACACATCCCTCCCAGGGCCATCCTAAGAGTAAATTGCAATAAAATGAATTTGATGGTATAAAACATGGCATAAAGATGAGTATTAGTGAGATACACACACACACACACACACACACACACACACACACCTGAGTATTTCCAAGAAAGAAAATGTTTACACCTGATTCACTTGCAAAGTTGTATTAATTTATAATTCACATTTCACACTTTAAAAATAATATACGTTCCTTAAATTCCTTCAGTTTCTTTCTTTAAAAGAATATTTATTGAGCACTTTCAAATCCTACAGAAATTCTGAGAATTTCCAATTTACAAGAGATGAAGAAGAGATTCAGAATGTTTAAGTAATGCATGCAAGTTTACATACATACCAAATGAAAAAGTTGAGGGTTAAACTTGGTTCCACCTATACCTGAGAAATGCGCAATGTTCACGAAACCTTCACCTATGCAAAGATAAAGCAAGTCTAACTTTTTTGTTTTTTTCTGTTTGGTTTTTAAAAAACAAAGCTATGACTTTCTGTTCTGAATGTATCATTTTTGAAAGTTGAGGAAGTTGCAAAATTGCTGTCCTAGACACAGCTCGTTCCCACTCAGGCACTCCATATGCACTTTACCACTTCCATCCCTGCAGCACTGGTTTTCCCCTCCAAATTATTAGCTAGAGCAGAGTTTTCTATACATTCAACAGTATTTAAATCTTTGTCATATTTCACCTACTGACATACATTACTAAAGTGTGTGTGTGTGTGTGTGTGTGTGTGTAAATCTCTACTGGTTTACTTGGATAAAACTTCAGGATTACTCAAACAATGCCCATGGCCATATAAGGCCTCCTTACAGCTCTTTACCTTAACAGTACGATGCTCCCCACCTGGTACTTTTCACTACTTTATCCAGCTCTATTAAACTGAGATTTATTTTGGCCCAATTATTAATCCAAGAACCTTTCCCAATACTCTGAGCTTCTGTTTTTCTGCACCTTTCCTCTGTCAAGGACATGTGGATTAAATCTCTTCCTGCCTTAGTTAGATTAGAATAATCCCAAGGTTCCCATCACACTGTATAATCAAGGTCAGTCTCTGGCTGCCCAAGATACTGACATAGAATGCTTCCACTGCGTTCTTCTTTTCTACTATGATCTCTGCCTCTCTCCATCTTCTTTTCCTTGGAGAGCATTTGATTTTCAGTGTAAAAAAATGAAAAATTTCCTTGTTCTATAGTTTTTGTAGTTTTCCAAACTGGTACTGTCATTAGTATTCAATTTGTCTATGCTTTAAAGAGGCCAAATCTTCCCTGTTATCTCTAAACATTTTTACCTATGTGATTATGAAATATGTGTGTATGATATATGTTAAAATATACATATATGTATACATACATATACCCTCACACCTGATCAAATACCATATCATGATGGGGGGCGGGAAGGGTCCGGTTAAAATAAATGTACTTCTTTCTTTTTTGTTCTATTTGGATTTTATTAACTCGTTTACATTTAATTTTCCCACACCATTTTTTATTTTATTTTATTTATTATTTTTTAAAGACTTTATTTATTTGACAGAGAGAGACACAGCGAGACAGAGAACACAAGCAGGGGGAGTGGGAGAGGGAGAAGCAGGCTTCCCGCCAAGCAGGGAGCCCTATGCAGGGCCTGATCCCAGGATACTGGGATCATGACCTGAACCCAAAGCAGACACTTAACAACTGAGCCAATCATGCACCGCTCCCTCAATTTTTAGAAAGAAAAATAATATTACTGCTAGGCTCCTGTTACCCTTCACCCAAAAATCTTTGTAAAAACAAACACCACTGAACTCAGTAACTTTATCCTATTTGTAATGGAATTTGAAAACAAAACAAAACAAACTTTGATATTCTGAGAGTGTAAGTTAGGAAAACAGCACTTGTTCTGATTTGGGGGCACAATCATTTATGTATGCATACATTCCATGTCCTTCAGCAGTATCAGTACTATTACTAAAGGAGGAAACAAAGATGGCTTATAGGGCTAAGATGAAATTTGCCTGATTTCTTAGAATAGCTTCTTTTTTTTCTATCTGACGGCTAAGCTGTCAGCAAACAAAGATATGCCAATTATGTCAGTATTTATGAGGATATTAAATTTCCTCTGAATTATCTATCATGGAATATAATAAATGTATTCTTTTCAAAATTTAATTTAATTGCAAATAACATTTTACATTTTCCAATTAGTTTCTATTTTGCTATTAAAATAAAAAGTGATCAGAATTGTTGTCAGCGATATCAAAACAGTTTTGACACCATCTAAAGTTCATTTATTTAGAATCAAGAATTGACATCAATCTACGATTTAGATTTTCTAAAAGCATTAGCAGTTTCATATTGTAAACTGCACTTGAAAGAAGACATTAAAGGAACTCAAGTATATTATGAGCAACTTTATGGTATTTTATTACAGTTATAACCACATAGGAAATTGTTCCTCTTTCTACATTCTTTTATTTTAGAATGAAATTAATGTTCATATGAACTGAGAGACTTATTTATTTAACCAGTATGATATAAATTTAGCTTCTCATATATTGCCACATGTCTAACTAATTTGTAAATAGTAACCTAGTGAATTGTAGGATTTCAAAAAGCAACACTCTTTAAGTGTTTCTTTTTTTAAATGGAAGTGCCTATCCATAGAATGTTGGCTCTCAAATATTCTTACGAGCTGATTGTTATAATGTATTTGTAATGATATTAACTAAATACTCTTTGGGACTATTCTTAAAGCTGACTTTGAAATAAGTTTCTTTAAGTTTAATTGTGTAACAATGTATTCTAATTAATTCATACTGTTCTTCAGATCCTCATTTCCTATATACAGAAGCAACAATCATTCTTGTATAATTTTCAAGAGACATTAAAATGCAAATATATGGTATTCCAAAAGAATCTAAATCACTTGGATTTTCTATTTCCTCAACTTTATAAAGTCTTCTATTATTGCTTCTGGGCTAAACTCACTAATTAATTCCTGGTAGTAGTAAATTCAATATTTAAATTTCTAATTACACTATCATTATGCATGTATATACTTTTGTTTCATTGGTGAATCAATAAAGATTTTGATAGAACAACATTTTAAATTATTTTTTCTTCATTTGTATAACATTCTAATTGCTTTTTAATAATTTCTGTGGGCTCATTTTTTTTACCTTTCAGAAGACTATTTATGTGAATTATTTCTGGTGTTAATACAAATGATTATAACTACCTTACTCAACAGTGTAGTTTAAGACCTTGAAATATTATCAGGTAGACATTTCAAATAGTTGATTTCACAAAAGATGTAAAGTTAGTCATATATTTTTTGTGCTCAATTAAAAAAAAATTATTTGCCAACTCAGTTGCTCCAAAACTCAGGTTTCTGTCATTAATTTTTTTTCTGACTATACTACTATTCATTCCATAATGGCATGTGTTATTTGTAATATAAATATACTTACATTTTGAAATGGCATTTAAATAGTATATAATATGTGTTGAGTGATGTTCTAGGCACTTTTCAAGTAATAATTCACTTAATTCTTATTTTACAAATAAGACAAAGCAAAATAGAGATTAAATAACTTAACCTAAATCATATAGGTAGTAGGAAAATGATACAACCAGGATTCAATTCCAGGCAAGCTCACTTGAGAGTTCTCCTAAGCAATTAAACAATGTACTTTCTATTGTATGAAAGCAATTTGTACAACTAAATGACACAAACTGGTAGTGTCTGCCATAGTTCTAAACTAAATTCTAATATTTATTAGTTTTGGAACCAGTCAGATTAGATGATTTCAGGCTATAAACCCAAGGGAGGAACCATCTACATTTTCCATTTATCAGTGGTAATTCTGTTGTGGTCATTGTGTCCCCACTGATAAATGTTTGGATACCTCTCAGTTCCCTGGCTGGATGTTCTTACTTAACCTTCAGCTGAAGATAATAGACTTTTGCATACAATGTATTTTAAAGGAAGACTCTCCTACTAGACTCCCTGAACTACATGGATTTTCTTTTTTTCTCTTCTGAGTCCTAATTCCTGTGAGCCAATGAAATGTGTGATTTAAGTTCAGCTTGACAAAATGCCCTCAATTTTCAAAGCCAACTTCAGAGCTCTATTTCTCTACCTACTTAAAGATTTTAGAAGTGAAAACTCCTTACTTTGTTGCTTGCATATCCAAGCATTTCCATTTAAAAAAAAAAATTGGGGCACCTGGGTGACTCAGCGGGTTAAAGCCTCTGCCTTCAGCTCAGGTCATGATCTCAGGGTCCTGGGATCCAGCCCCACATCCAGCTCTCTGCTCAGCGGGGAGCCTGCTTCCCCCTCTCACTCTGCCTACTTCTCTGCCTACTTGTGATCTCTCTCTCTCTCTCTCTCTGTCAAATAAATAAATAAAATCTTAAAATAAATACATACATACATAAAACTTATTCAGGATATTAGTTGTTTGTAGTGGAGAACTGATTGACATTCCTCCATAACCAGAAACTGGAATTTGTTTTTGTTTTTCTTAAAAGCATGGTATTCAATTTCTCCTCATTTTGACCATAGATTCTTGTATTCAGGCATATTCAGAAAGGAAACTTATTGAAAGCTTCAAAGGATACAAAGGGTGAGGACAGAAATGCTTGCCATAAAAACTCGTATCAGGTGGTTATTTAGAATAATAATGTGTGCTACATTCATACACTGATTTTCCAATGTGAATTAATACTATCAAAATTGTTCTTCCTTCATCTTCAGGTATAAACATGAGACACTAGAGAGAAAAAAATTAGAACCCAACTGATAAAACTTTAAAACTATTCTTCTACCAAATTTGACTTGTTAATAACTAAAACTTCTATTTTTATGTCTTAATTTATACATTTTACTATATACTCGGTTTTCAAAATTATTTTATTTAAAGTGCTATGTTACATTTAAGTGTTTTGCAAGTTGTATGTGGAAAATACTAAAACAAAAAAAGATGAAACTAAAATATCTATCAAAAGATTTGTCATTATTATTATTTTTTTCTTTTTGAGAGAGGGTGTGCATGAGCTGGGGTGGAGTGGGGGCATGGAGTACAGAGGGAGAGGGAGAGAATCCCAAGCAGGCTCCAAGCCCAGAATGGACCCTGACATGGGGATGGATCTCACAATGCTGAGATCATGATGTGAGCCAAAATCAAGAGTCCGATGCCTAACCAACTGAGCCACCCAGGTGCCCCTAAATGATTTGTTACTATTAATATAGAACAAAAGCTGAGTGTTTGGACATCTGGCTTTGTTATTGAAGCCAAAGATATCAGATATCAATAAAAATTATTATTGATTATAATGGTTATTTTTATTCCAAGAGAAAATATTCATGTAGAGAGATTTTTGTGAATAATGTAAAAGGAATTTGAATTTTGGATTAGTATTTTTAAATTCTGATTTGATAAATCAACTGTTTTAATAATTTAGATATTTAATAGTTTTGAATAGTTATTTCTAAATATTTTTTTAACATCTTATTTATGGAATTCTACAACCACACCATATTCACTGACAAAAATGTTACCTTGAGCTACATTGTATTCATTAGTATTTAAGAAATTCTAAGCCTCACAGAACTCATATCTAAATGGGAACGTTATGGATTCCTATGGAGCATTATATTGGAAGATAAAGATTCATTTTATAATTTTACTACTTGTGACCTGTTTTGGTTGATAGAATGTAGTGGAAGTAACAGTGGGCCAGTTCAGTGGGCCCCAGAGCCTTGAGAATAACCACATACTTTCTTAGAACTCTGCCACCACCATGTGAAGAAGCCCAGGCTAGTCTGCTGGGTAATGACAGACCCATGACCCTTCACCCTAATGGCCTCAGCCAGAGGCCAACTGATTGCAGATGCAGGAGCAAGCCCAGTCAAGATCAACGAGTCTGGCCCAGTGCTGAAGAACTGTTCAGTCAACCTGCCAGCTCATAGGTCAAATATATAGGCTTATTGTTTCAAGTCACTAAGTTTTTGGGCACCTGGGTGGCTCAGTCATTAAGCATCTGCTTTTGGCTCAGGTCATGATCCCAGGGTCCTGGGATCGAGCCCTGCATCGGGCTCCCTACTCTGCAGAGGGCCTGCTTCTCCCTCTCCCACTCCCCCTGCTTGTGTGTTCCCTCTCTCATTGTGTCTCTGTCTGTCAAATAAATAAATAAAACCTTAAAAAAAAAGTAAGTTTTGAGATAGTATATTATAGGACAATAGCACCTTAAAAATCACTCAGCATATCCTAAGTACATGGTAGGAGCACAAAATGGTAACTTTCATTAATAATCCTATATACTCCCTCAGAGTTTTCTGTGTGCTAATATTATACCATTTTGCATTTCAATAGGTTTGCCCATTTCATCTCTACTATTGTTGCCTTAAATAATCAATTTTAATAGTTAATTATTGTACTGTTAGAACTATTGATCTAGAGGTACTCTATATGTTGATTTTTGTTAACAAGAAGATAAGAACCAACTTTGAGATTAGCAGACCTAGCACTAGTGACACTCTATTTTCTGTTATATATTCTCCTTTGACCAGTAAATACCTACCAGTGGAAGAAGTTTAGATCAAATGAGGCCCAATTCTTTCCCCCAAAATATGATAAGGAAAGGATGCCTTCCATCTCAGAAGGGGGAGATAAAGTTTCCCTTCTTTTTGTATTTATAATTATTAGTCATATCAACTCAGAATAAAGCTCAATCAAGGAGCAAGTCCCTGTTGATTTACTATTTTCTTAATATGATACAGCCCATGGAACTGCTACATATTTCAGAGAGAGAAATCTAGTGCTGGAGTGAGTCTTAAAGACTCAAACAGTATAGATCAAGAAATGAAAGAATAGGGGCCTGGGTAGCTCAGTGAGTTAAAGCCTCTGCCTTCGGCTTAGGTCATGATCTCAGGGTGCTGGGATCAAGCCCCACATCAGGCTCTCTGCTCAGCGGGGAGCCTGCTTCCCCCTCTCTCTCTGCCTGCCTCCCTCCCTACTTGTGCTCTCTCTCTGTCAAATAAATAAATAAAATTTTAAAAAACTTTAACATTAATAGAAATAGCCATAATATTATAATGTATAGTCAAAAGACAAAACTAAAACAATTTAGTATCGAGTTTGAGGTCCTATATTCAAAGGAAAGCAATGATGGTTTGGGGGGAGTATAGTGACCTTCAAGTAGTGAAATGCTGTTCCCAAAGGTTTGGGGGCAAAAGTGACTTTCACAGAGTGTCAGAAAAGGCAATGTGAAAACAGTATGATTGGCAAGGAGGTTAGGGATTTCCTTACAAAGCTAGCAGGTCCAGTTTTCTAAGCTAATGTAAGCAAACTAAAGCTGAGTTAGAGGATTGTGATTGGTCTATGTAAGATTTCTTGCAGGTGTTTCCCAAAGTGCAAACTGATTTAGGTTTAGATTTGTGATGTGGGCTGGGTCACTGGGGCAGCCTCCATTTTGTGAGTCCCAATATACAAATTAACTTTATCAGTATTGCATATATAAGCTTTTCCTTCCCAATTCCAATGTGTGTGGGGTGGGGGAGTGGGCAGGGGATAGGATTCCCACAGAACCAAGAAATTCTCAGTGACCAGTGGGTGTCCTATAATTTAACTCAATTCTGATATTCTCTACCTGGGGATAGTATCTGATTCCAACGGCTAAAGGCTCAGTCCCACACCAACTGCCCGCATCCCACCTCAAGTTGCTAGTCACAAGTCTGGGCTCTTATCTATGCTTCTGTGCTTCTTCCTTTTTTTGGTAAGATTTATTTATTCCAGAGAGAGAGAGTGTGTGAGTAGGCGGAGGGGCAGTGGGAGAGAGAGAATCTCAAGCAGACTCTTTGCTGAGCATGGAACCAATGTGGGCTCAATCCCAGAACCCTGAGATCATGCCCTGAGCCAAAACCAAGAGTTGGCTCAACCAACTGAGCCACCCAAATGCCCCTCTCTGCTTCTTTTAGAAATCAGTTTCCCACGATCCCCTCTTTAGGTTTTATTAATTTGCTACAGTGGCCCACAGAACTCAGGGAAACAGTTATATTTGTTTACCAGTTTGTTAAAAGGATACAGATGAACAGCAAGTTGAAGAGATACACAAGCGAGGTCTGAGAGGGTCCCAAGTATATGAGCTTCTCTTACTGTGGAGTTGGGATCATCTAGAATGTGGATGTGTTCACTATCCTAGAAGTTTTCTGATCTCTTTTTGGGTTTTTTGTTTGTTTGTTTGTTTTTGTTTGGTCTCCATTGCACAGGCATGATGGATTAAATCATTGGCCACTGGTGACTGATTCAACCTTCAGCTTTGTCCTCCCTGGAGTCAGGGGTTGAGACTGGAAGTTGCAACTATCTATTCATGGTTGATTCTCTTGGGAACCAGTCCCATCCCTAGGTGCCTTCCAAAAGTCACCTCATTGACATACACCCAGTGGTGGTGAAAAGGGGCATGTTATGAATAATGAGAAACCTATTGCACCTTTATAAAGCATTTCAGGAATTGAGGACGAGGGAAATTATTATGACAAAAGATGTTCTCATTGCTCTTACTGCTCAGGAAATTCCACCAGTTATGGGTGCTGTGAGCCAGGAACTGTGAATGAGACTGAAATATATATTTACTTATTATAAATAAATATAATAAGTAAATAAACACACACATACATACACACAATAGCAGAGGTGCTAGCTACTCAAAATACCCTATACTGATTAAATGACACTTGTTAGATGGTAGCAGGTAGGATGGTGGGAAAAATAGCAACCCTATCATATTAGAAATGATTGCTTAAAGGAATTAGAGGCCCTTAATCTGGTAAATAAATATGGAGTAATGAGATGGCTGTCTTCAGAGAAACTGGACTTGTGCTTCCTTACAGGGATCGAAATTAAGGATAAAAGCTATAGTAAGATAGGATTGAACTTTATGTGAAAAAGAACTTCCTAATATTCAGAGCCCCACAAAAATAGTACACCTATTTTGGAGGTAATAAATTCATAGTTATTTTAATTGTTCAAGCCACAATTAGAGTTACTTGGTGCATTACCATAGATGTTATCCAAGCTTAAGATGTGACCTTATCTTTAAGGCAACATGTTAGACTACAAAGCATAGGAAACTAATGTAGGGGGATCAGTTTAACCTGCATTTTTTCAAAGATTTTATTTATTGATTAGAGAGAGAGAGCACGCATGAGTGAGCACAGAGGGAGAGGCACAGGAAAAGGGAGAAGCAGGCTCTCCACAGAGCAGGTAGCCCGACACTGGGCTGCATCCCAGGACTCTGAGATCATGACCTGTACCAAAGACAGACGCTTAACTAACTGAGCTACCCTGGCCCCTAACCTAGATTTTTAATACTCCTTCCTTTTCCCCTGCTATAGATGGGCTGGCACTCCTGCCTTAAGGAATAGAGAAAGTGGGTCGATTACAGGTGTAAGCTGTTACAATCACCACAACCATGAAGCTCTGCTAAGTAACTAAAAGTTGCCTTTTCACTGCATATGTTTGCAGTAACTCAAATCAGTAGAAGAGGCAAAGCAATGTGAATGTGTTGCCCATGACTTATTTATATATAATATAATAATATATATATTATATTGGTTCCTGGGCCAATGAAGAGGCCTTGCAGGACCTGAGAAAATTCAAAATACACATGCTCAGACTGGATTTATTAAATAATGACACCAACAAAACAACAGCAAAACCTTCATCTGACGCTTCCTCTTACAACACCCACATTTCCATCTGTTTCCTCTTTGAGGGTATCTTTCCTGACCCTCACACAGCACTGTGCCAACACTTTCATTATCAGAATTTTACATTGTAATATGTGGAACGGCGAGAGGCTTTTGTCTAACTTGAATTAACCCCGAGTAGTTCTTCCGTGGAGGTAACCCTAATGTTAGTTTGTCGTCTTCCAAGGAAGTGTCAACAATATTGTTTTTCAAGCTCAGAGCCTGAAAGAGCCAGCCCTCTGCTTTTCTTTCTTTACCATTGATGTCAGTTGGTATTAATATGATACATCTCCCTTTACACAGCCTTCATATTTCTGGTTCTCTTTTTGTGAGAAAATCTTCCCTTCTTTAAATTGGAATTACATATATAAAAAATCTTATCTAAACCCAAATATACTAAATATATTGGAATTTTACTCTTTCACCATTACATTGCTAGCAGAAATATTTAGCCTAAAAATTAGGAACCTCCTAAGAAATAGTATTCAAACACAGAGTTGTTTATTATTATCTGAAAGCAAATCTTCTTTCCCAGGAATATTTAAGAATAGACTTGAGATACTCTATATAGGAAACCCAAAAGACTCCACCAAAAATTTGTAAAACTCTTACAGGAATTCAGGAAAGTCACAGGATACAAAATAAACATATAGAAATCTGTTGTGTTTGTATACATCAATAATGAAGCAGAAGAAGGAGTAATCAAGGAATTGATCTCATTTTCAATTACACGAAAAACCATAGGAAATCTAGGAATAAACCTAACCAGAGAGGTAAGAGATCTGTATTCTAAAAAATATAAAACGCTGGTGAAAAAAACTGAAGAGCACACAAAGAAATGGAAAAACATTGCATACTCATGGATTGGAAGAACAAATATTGTTAAAATGTCTATGCTACCCAAAGCAATCTACACATTTAATGCAATGCCTATCACAATACTATCAGCATTTTTCATTTATATGGAATCATATACTTCATTTGAATGGAATCACAAAAGACCCTGAATAGCCAAAGCAATCTTGAAAAAGAAAAGCAGAACTGGAGGCATCACAATTCCAGACTATAAGTTACATCACAAAGCTATAGTGGTTAAGACAGTATGGTACTGGCACAAAAGACACATAGATGAATGGAACAGAATAGAAAACCCAGAAATGAATACATAACTATATGGTCAACTTCAAGAAAGCAAGAAAAAGTATCCAATGGAAAAAAAGAGAGTCTGTTCAACAAATGGTCTTGAGAAAGTGGGACAAGCACATGTAAAAGAATGAAACTAGGCCATTTTCTTACACCATACGGAATACATAAAAATAAATTTAAAAAAGGGGGCACCTAGGTGGCTCAGTCAGTTGAGCAGCAAACTCTTGATTTTGGCTCAAGTCATGATCTTGGGTTCCTGAGATCACACACCACAATGGGCCCCATGCTCAGCAGGGAATCTGCTTGAGGATTCTCTCTCTCCTCACTCTGCCCCTAACCCCATTCATGCTCACTCTCTCTATTAAACAAACAAACAAACAAACAAACAAACAAATAATAAAATTCAAAGTGAATGAAAGACATAAATGTGAGACTGTCAGACAGGAAACCATCAAAATCCTAGAGGAGAACACAAACAGCAACCTCTTTGACCTTGGCCACAGCTACTTCTTGTTAGATACATCTCCAGAGGCAAGGGAAACAAAAGTAAAAATAAACTACTTAGACTTCATCGAGATAAAAAGCCTTTGCACAGTGAAGAAAACAAACAAAACTAAAAGATAACCTATGGAATGGGAGAAGATATTTGCAAAACATGTATCTGGTAAAGGATTAGTATCCAAAATCTGTAAAGAACTATCAAACCCAATACCCCAAAACAGAAATCCAGTTAAAAAATGGGCAGAAGACATGAATAGGCATTTTTCTAAAGAAGACATACAGATAGCCAACAGACACATGAAAAGATGTTTAATATCACTCATCAAAAAATGCAAATCAAAACAACAATGAGATATCACCTCATACCCGTCAGAATGGCTAAAATCAACAACACAAGAAACAACACGTGTTGGCAAGGATGTGGAGAAAGGGCACCCTCTTACACTATTGGTGGAAGTGTAAACTGGTGCAGTCGCTCTGGAAAACAGTATGAAAGTTCCTCAAAAGTTAAAAATAAAACTACTCTAGGATCTGGCAATTGCACTACTAAGTATTTACCCAAAGGATACAAAAGCACAGATCCGAAGAGATACATGCACCCTAATGTTTATAGCAGCATTATCAACAATAGTCAAATTATGAAAGAGTCCAAATGTCTATTCACTGATGAATGGATATGGAAGATGTGGTATATATATATAAAATGGAATATTACTCAGGCATAAAAAAGAATGAACTCTTGCCATTTGCAATGACATGGATGGAGTTTAGGATTATTACACTAAGTGAAATAAGTTAGAGAAAAACAAATACCATATGAATTCATTCATATATGGAATTTAAGAAACAAAACAAATGAAGATAACATGAAGAGAGAGAGAGACAAGCCAGAGACTCTTAACTTTATTAAACAAACTGAGGGTTGCTAGAGAGGAGGTGGGTTGGGGGAATGGGTTAAATGTGTGATGGGCTACGGAGTGCATTTGTTGTGATTCTCACTCAGTGTTGTATGTAAATGATGAATCATTAAATTCTACACCTAGAAACTAATATTACACTGTATAATAACTAACTGGAATTTAAATAAAAACTTGAAAAAAAAGACTTGGGAATTTGATAAAGGAGTCACTGACTGGTATCTGAGATTCCATCTCATTTTGTGATTCTATAATTTATATATAATATTTACTTGCATATGTCTTACTTTAATTCAATGATAATAGGGCCCTTGAGTATCAGTACATTTTTTCCCTGAAAATATCACTCTTTCAAAAATATAACTTTTTAATCTCTAAAATGAAAATCATAACAAATTCTTAAGTATCATATAATCAAATTATTTCAGTTTTTATTAACTGTTCTTTCATCTTGTGTGTTTTTTAATGTTTATCAAAATAGTTATTTTATATACTCTGTGTGTTTCAATTCTTGATTAAAAGGAAAAAATATGTCAAGAAAAAAATATAGAGAGATACACTTCCCAATTTTATTTCCCATAGAAGTGAAACTTCTGAAAGTTTGATATATCACACCTTCAATATCTTAGCTCATGTTATTAAAGTATAACTAGGCAAGTATAATGAAAATAGAAATTAATGGTCCCGCCAGTTAAAGTAGAGTCTCAATTCTTTCTTTCAAGGTATTCCAAGCTATTCCTGAAGATTCAGTCTTAATGCTTAAAAGCTAGACTTTTCCTAAGGCCCTCCTATCATTCACTCAGAACATTAGCCTCATCTTACTGTAGTTCCTTTATTTCAAGCATTCTTAATTTTTATTAAGATGGCATAATTTAAGATACTTTCCAAAATAAAAGCAAAGACTAAAACCAGACAACTATTCCATCTAATATTTTTCTTTTCTTCTTCTTTGTATCTAGTGCTATTGCTCTTAATGGCCACCCTAGTCAATCCCATTTTATGAGATAATACTCTTCTCAAATTCCAGCAAGCTAATATAGCATTGCAGGCTAACCACTGTGAAGATTAATATATTGCTTAATTTAATCAGCATTTCAAGATATTTTATTAAATATATTTAATACATACAATATAACAAAATACCTATAAACATAAATCCAATCTATAAATATATTAGAAATTATTATTAAACAAACAAACCACTTCACTTATAAATAAATACTTGCTCAGACATTGCTCCAAGGCAAGTTTGCTACAACTTTGTTCATTGAGAAATAGAAGTTAATCTAAATGCATTTTATCCTGACCATTCTATAAAGTCACTCTTTGCATAGTAGAAGGATTTTATGAAAACATAGCTTCAGCTTGTAATGGGTCTCCCAGAGTGTTTTCCCAGGTTCAGATTGGTTAAGGGGAGCCTGTTAGCCTAGTGAAGCACAAGGTTGGCCTCTCCTACCAGTGAGTTCTATGGCTTGAGGCAACTACTGTGCTCTTCAAAGGAACCTGACAACACTTATTACTAGGCTTGTTTAACAGACTGCACAACAACACAGTTAAATCACTGAAACACAAGGTCAGCCTATACCTACCTCATATTGATCCATCCAAAAAACTTAGAGATTGTAAGCTTCCCAGCTAACCCCTTTGTTGGGGCATGGAGTGGGGACAAGTGATGTCAAAGACAGAGGCACATCCAAGGACACCATTGATCCAGCTACAATGTGCTCAGGATAGGCCAACCCAGTCCCCACAGATGCTTATGGGAAGAAAAACTAGAGTTAGAACCAGTATTGATATCCTAAATCTGACATGACAATGTACTGCAAAATACATTCTTTTCTATTTTTTACATAGACTGCCACCTCAAAAAGGTGAAACACTCTCTATTTGACTCTATCTGTTTTTACATGTGTTACCCACAGGTCCTAGAATCATACTGACTCTTAGGTTGTTCTTCACACGGAGACTGCCGCTCTCTTTCCGAAAGGTTAGAAAGCATCTACATGTAAAGTGGAGGCTCACTTAGTGGCTGTGACATATGCATCAAGATGTGTCTGTTTTGTGCCTGTGAGTCATGCTGGCTAGTGATGACACAATGCCACAGTGTGCAAATGAAGGGCAACAACTTCAGTACAAATAGACCATTCTTGCACCTTCCTAATCTTATGGTTAGAGTCACTTGTCCTTTTAGACCTTCAAGAATTCTCTCTCTCTCTCTCTCTCCCTCTCTCATTCTTTCTCCTCTTGCCTCACTGTGCCCTCACCGAAACAAGGCTTTTCTACAACGCCATTACAAGTTATTATTCTCTCTGTGTCTGGTAAGCCCCAAGACCCAATTTTTTTTTTATTGTCAGGTCCTAATGTTCACATTCAAGGGGAGAAAGCATGAGCTTCAGGTCCAAGCCAAGTTCTTAAATACAGTTTTACGAGCAATGCAGTGCTCAGAGTATTTTAATTCCCACTTAGCTCCTTAATGTATTGCTCAATTGATCAGTCTCCAGAGTAGAGGAGGGTGAATGAATGGGCTCCCCCAGAACTCCCATCACTCCTGTGAGCAGATTAGTTTTATATGAGCATGATAGTTTAGATTGGAAAAATATACATTTTAGGTATTCAGAATTGAAATATTACCTTACTTAATGAGTTAACGTAGTTTGCTAAGATCCCTAATTTTAACTTACTGAGACGTTATGAAACTATACTTAACATAGTATGGCCAAAGAAAACATAGAGTCAGGCTGTGGTCATTATGTTCAAATTAACTTTAGGAAAGTAATTGTTTAGAATCAGAGTACTGAAAGAGGTTCACTATTAACCAAAAGGCCATAATTCATCATAGAACATCAGTATTGGGTTAGAAGGGAGATGACTTCTAGTCTGAATCCTTCCTCATATAAATGAAGTAATTGAGGTCCAGGGAGGTTAATGAATTTGCCTGAAGTCGCCTAGCTAATGAGGTGAAGTGAGAAACGTAGAGCCAGGCTGATAAAGTCGAGCAAACGGAAGCACGTGTCACACAGTTCTGGGAGTGTATGTGTAAAGATTCATACAGGAAACATAATTATTTCATCAAAGCAGAATCATTCTGACTAGTAGTAGAATAGCATTTTTCAGGATACATATTTTAGTAATTAAGTTTTAAAACACAGCAACCATATTTTAGGCGTGAGAGCCTGAAAGCATATTTCAAATATTTCCTTAACTTGGAAATCTAGATATGTTTAGTTGCAGGTTTTAGAGATGTCTGAATCTGACATAAACTGCAGATATATCACAGAAGGAGGACTTTAAAAATCCGTATGTTGCATTGTAAGATACCTGAAACTGTATGTTTTATTTCTATACCTCAGTGAGACAGCTTTGAAGCCAGCGTCCAGGCACCTTAAGATGAATCAAAGCAAAATTCTGAAAGAAAATGAACAGAAAACATAAAGTACTTCTGTTCCTAAAGATGACTGAGCACACACGGAGAGTCTGCTATATACACTCTGTAATAGAAGGTGACTTAACAAGAAGCAATTTAGCCATGACAATTTCCTATTTCCACTTCAGCTGAAAATGTTAATCACACACACCGAAGGGAAGGATGGAAACATAGTTTGTAATAATGGAGACACTGAAAATTTAAGTGTTAAGGGAGAAAATATTTTGACATCATATTCTTCAAAATTTTAACCTGTATATGTTACCTCGCATAATGCCTCAAACCTATTACCTTACCAATTTAAATAGAGGCAGAGATCATTAACAAAGGCAGTATGTTATTCTAACTAGCACCTTAGATTAATTTAACAGGGTGATGATAGTTATTTAAACAGTTTAGCAGCTAGGTTGACCTAAAAAGTTTCTCAGAAATTGAATTTTGGCAGAAGGCCACAATGTGTATGGGTATTTGAACAGCAAAATTTGAATATTTTCTAAATGCCCAAGAATCATTAGTAAACCATTTATCATTGGTAGTGATAGATTTAGGGATGAGTATTGCTGACAGACTAAAAGGACATGAAGGGGGATATAGGAAGTGTCCTAGGAAAAACAACAGCAACCTTCAAAAGACTCTACTGTAGTTACATGTTATACCCTGGAAAAAGTGTTTCTGTGAGAAAATGAGATTTTCTTTGTGGAGTCAACCAAAGGTATAATTTTCATTTTAGTCTTAAGTCTGCAGGAGATATTTGCAATGATCAGACAGTCTATTCTCCCGCACCCAGGAAGCCCAGCTTGGCAAAACAAGAGCTCCACAAAAGGGGTTGAGAAACAGATATAAACCACTCCAGGGCCTAGGCTGATCACCTTAAAGGCAATGGTTCTATGCTATTTTGCAACATTAGTAACATTCCCAGGTTCAACTTCCCTTACCCAATTCCATAGTTAAGTGAAAAAACAAAAAAAACAAACAACACCACCAAAAACTCAAAACAAACAAAAATTAAAACCAAAAAAAAAAGTCCTCTTCTTCATGGTTTCAGATACTTCACTATATTTTTGTTTCATATCATATATTACAGTTATAATGTATCTTCCTATATTTTCAGTGAGGATATAACATTCAATGGGAGAGAGAATATTTTTGTCTTCTTTATTACTTTATGCTTCATGTTTAGGTAGCATAGTGCCTAGGAAAATAAACATATGTAGAATTTAAAAAACAATGAATGAATATTGGGTATTCTCATCCTTGTGTTTGTAGGATATCTATGAGTTTTCAACTCTCTCTATTTCTGGAATATAGATGGCTACTCTTACTCTGGCCCAATTCCATCTCCTAGGAGACTGTATCTAATTTCTAGTCCCTCTCATTTCAGACCAAATTGGCTTCCTCCATAAGCAACGTAAGCATTGATAAAGAGCCGCACCACCTTCCAGAAATCATAAGGTCACACTCCTGACTAATTCCTTAATTAGATCTTCCTTATATTATTGACACACGCCTGAAACTGACCTGGAGCTTTGCTACACTGCTTGGAACTTGGCTGTTGCAGTTGCAGGTAGCTCAGGAGTGTGTGAGAGAGAAAGCAGTGTTACTTTTATCCTCCACTACTTTCCCTATTAAAACTTGTTTTTTCTCTATTTCTTATGTCTCCATATCTCCAACATTGTAGTAACAACTGTATATCGCAACACTGCAATGTCTATTTACCCTTTCAAGATGGACAATTAATTCCAAACATCCTGCTGTGTGGGGACCAGGAATCATGTCTATGAGACTAGACATTCTGTAGTCTGAAGACTAGACAGTCTTCAGACATTTAATATCCTCAGCCTTATCTTTTATAGCACCAATTATTCATTGTTCTAGTAAACTAATGTGAGATTTTGTACATACCTTGGGATTTGAACAATTTTAACATTTGACTCACATTTTTTTAAAAGATTTTACTTATTTATTTGACAGAGAGAGACTGCAAGAGAGGGCATACAAGCAGGGGGAGTGGGAGAGGGAGAAGCAGACTCCCCACTGAGCAGGGAGCCCAAGGCAGGGCTCAATCTCAGGACCCTGGGATCATGACCTGAGCCTAAGGCAGACACTTAACGACCTTGTCACCAGGTGCCCCTTGACTCATTATTTTTATCTCCTCTTAGTGTGTGTATATACAGAATACTTGTAGTGAATTAGTCTCTAATTTTTTTAAGTATCCTTATCTATAGCTCAGAAACTTTTTTTTTATTAACATATAGTGTATTATTTGCCCCAGGGTAAATGTCTATGAATCGTCAGGCTACACTTTCACAGCACTCACCATAGCACATACCCTCCCCAATGTCCATAACCCAGCCATCCTATCCCACCCCCTATCCCCCACCCCCCCACACACACACCCCCAGCAACCATCAGTTTATTTAGTGAGTTTAGGAGTCTCTTATGGTTTGTCTCCTTCCTGATCCCATCTTGAGAAACTTTTTTTTTTCAAATATATAGTAAAGTTCTTTGGAAAATGCCATCTCTGTTTTCTAGCTAACCAACTTCCAAAAAGAGATATGAAATATTAACTCTCATAGGCCTCCAAGAATTTATAACAGAGAGGAGATAAAAATATTGTTAAGAGAGGCGCATGGAGCATGAAGTAAAATACTGTAATAGAACCTGAGTGAAGTAAAACTTGGATGGAACATCAAGGAAAACTTTTCAAGAAAGACTGTATTGTCATAGATTCACAGGGAGCCACAGTGCAAGAGGAAGAAACTAAAGACGACAATATGCTGCATTCCAAAGAATGTGCTTTATTTCTTTGCTTACTCTCTATCATGGCCTTTGGGAGAAAAAGTTGAAAAAGTTAATAACATTGCAAGGAAATTCAGACCATGAGAAGCAACCAGTTTCCATCCTGCTTCACAGCAAGGAAGGCATTTAGACATATCTGAGAACCATTCGGCGTTTCAACCTCAGGCAGATCTTCTGAACAGCAAACAGAGAAGAGAGCTGGGATGTACAGCAGGGAGAGCTATTTTTTCCACTTGTTCGGACATGACAATGTTTATTTTTAAATGCCAACAGACACTACATGACAATATTTCTGGCCCCTTAGGCAGGTGCATATTTCACAGTCCCAGGTATCAGCCATTAGTCTAGGTCTCTCTAATGAAGAAGAAACTTCTTGAAGAAGGTCAAAGATATTTTTAAAGCTCAATTCTATTCTAAAATTACAAGAAAAAAAAAACAGAGAAAGAAAGTTAAATGAAGAAAAGATAGCGATGTATGTGAGTAAGTTATAGTCACTATCACTTTCCAGTTTCAATTTAATTTTATAGGGCCTTGCGCATAGTAAAGGCTCAATATATATCAAATAAATTATATAAAAAGTCAATAGTGGGTTGGGGGCTACACCTGGGTAGCTCAGTTAGTTAAGCATCTGCCTTTGGCTCAGGTCACGATCTCAGGGTCCTGGGATGGAACCCTGTGTCGGGCTCCCAGTTCAGTAGGAAGTCTGCTTCTCCTTCTCTCTCTGCACCCCCCTCCCCACTGCTCATGCTCTCTCTCTCTCTCAGATAAATAAATAAATTTTTTTAAAGATTTTATTTATTTATTTTGAAAGAAAGAAAGAGATCACAAGTAGGCAGAGAGACAGGCAGAGGGAGGGGGAGGAAGCAGGCTCCCTGCTGAGCAGAGAGCCCAAGGCGGGGCTCCATCCCAGGGCCCTGAGATCATGACCTGAGCTGAAGGCAGAGGCTTACCCACTGAGCCACCCAGGAGTCCCAATAAATAAAATCTTAAAAAAAGAAACAGTCGATTCTGGGAAATATTTGAATGATACATAATATATTTTAGAGTAAAAAACCAGTTACTTCAATGACTCAATGGTATTCACTAATTCTGAAGCCTTTAAAACTGAAATAGGGCATTGTTAAAGATAATATCCCCATTTACTAAGCCTGAAAGTTTGGAGAATGTAAATATTTAAACTAATTCATAGCATTTTACCTCAGACCACAGCCAGAGAATGTTATGTTAAAAGTGTAAAGTACATGAAATTTGTCTTTTCTTCATGATACTATTCTTTCAGAATAATTTCCTAGACAAACGCTTTGTCCTGGACACCACAGAACTTAATTCCTGCTCATTTTTTTTTCTTTTTAACCTGAAATTCTCATTTTCATGAATTCTAAATCTATTCTTCACTTTCCTCACATCTTTAAAATATATTCGTCCTTCGAGAGCCTGGGTTGCAAAGTTGGTTAGGCATTGACTCTTGGTTTCAGCTCGGGTCACGATCTCAGGATGATGAGACCAAGCCCTGCATCAGGCTCCACACTCAGCATGAGGTCTGCTTAAGATTCTCCTTCTCCCTCTGCCCCTCCTGCTTGTGTTCTCTCAACCTCTCTCTTTAAAAATGAATAAATAAATCTTAGAAAACAATCAAAATTTAAAAAGAATAAAAAATATTCATCCCTTATCTCATCAATTCTAGGGCTCCAACAAGGTCATGTGCTAAATGAATCCCTCACACACAGCAGAGAGAGGAGGTCCTTCATGCAGTAGATATATTTATCTTAATCTTTGATAAATCCTTAATTTTTAACCCAGTATAAGCAAAAATTTCCTGAATTATGTATTCTAAATTTTCACTTCTGAGTTGGCATGTGTGTCTGGAAGGACTGTCTGGGGGAAACCATGAAAGGCAGCAGTGGGGAATCTGAAAGGTTTATTTTAGCAATTGTGCAGGGGGGTTTATTAGCTAGTTTCTGTGGTATTGTCCTGTTACTGACCAAGAATATGCTAGAAAAGTAATAGGGTATTAAGTCTCAGGCAGCTGCTGAATACCTAAGGATCTAGAAGAAGGCACTGAGATTCCATCCCAAAGGTAAGCATGGTCAAAGTCACAAAATCACGTGTGAAACATTGTGCCTGATCGCATATGACCACATATTCTCTGACACTCTGCATTGCAACATAGTGGCTGTCCTCTTCTCTGGAAGGTAGCCTGGCCGGGACCATTCTGATCAGAAGAGCATAACCAAAATCACACGGGAAACCCTTGGCCCCGCCATGACGAGGACTCACAGCTTCTGCTTTGTTCTTTTGGAACTTTAAGCTACCATGTAAAATGTCTGACTACCACGATGGAGAAGTCTACATGGAAAGAGGGAAGAGCTCAGCTGAATGCTGTCGCTCCAAGATACCAGGCATTTAAGTGAAACTGACAGGGGCCTTCCAAACCAGTCCATCTGGCAGCTGAACAGCACCAAGTTCATTCTGCCATGCCATGTGAAGCAAAGGTTATCACCTGCCAAGCCCTTCCCAAATGTCTGACCCACAAAAAATATGAGATGATATAACCTGGTTGTTACTTTAAGACACTAAGTTTTAAGGTTATTATGTAGCAGTTAATAACCTGAAAAACAGCATGTTGTGTCATTTTCAGCAGCCTGGCTAACCTGTTCTTGTACCCAGCTGGGAGAATTCTAAACTGCTTTTTCAAAGAAATCCACATATATCTGCACAAAGCTGGAGACCTATCCTGACATCAGACTTTGAAGACCTCTCTAAATGACAAGTTTCTAGTCATCCCCTGTGAACACACCATTGCATTAATAGAACTATTATGTGTTTTGGTTTTCCAACTGCCTCATGAACAGAGAGAGTGGTTGTGGGAGATGAAGTAAAATAATGTCCATAAACTCCTTGAGAAGTCTAAAATGCATGCCAAAAATAAGGTACTATGACTGTCCATGTTTTATGAATACTTTTCTCTTTGAACTATTTTGTACTAGAAAACATTTAGTCTGTAACCAAGGGAACAAATAAAATGATATTGTTATAAGAAAAGCACTTTTTCAAATAGATCTAAAAGAAAAGGAGTCTTTAAGAAATGTTTAAGATATATCGGGGTGCCTGGGTGGCTCAGTGAGTTAAAGCCTCTGCCTTCGGCTCAGGGCATGATCTCAGGGTCCTGGGATCAAGCCCCGCATTGGGCTCTCTGCTCAGCAGGGAGCCAGCTTCCCCCTCTCTCTCTTTCTGCCTGCCTATCTACTTGTGATGTCTCTCTCTCTCTCAAATAAAAAAAATAAAAAATCTTAAAAAAATGTTTAAGATATAACTCACATATCATAAAATTCACCCTTTTAAGGTATGCCACTCAGTGGTTTTTAGTATATTTACAAAGTCATGCAGCAATCACCACTAATTCAAGAACATTTTTGTTATCCAAAAACAAACCTTGTTCTTAAAAGATATCATTGAGGAATAAAAAAAATTTAAAAAGATGGAGATAATCAGGAAAATAATTTAGGACAGACACATAGGTTTAAACATACAGGAAACAAATCAAGGGAGTTACAAGTAGGGAAAAGGACAAACTATGAGTATAGAAAAGAATCAAATAGGCCAGCCACAAGAGTTGGCTCTCAGCTTACATCTGGGAACTTGACTGTTAAATAGGCAACCACGCTGATATGAAATGTTCTGTGAATGATAATAGTGTCTCGCTTTGTGTTAACTGTACAAATAATATGATCACACTAGAACTTAATTTTGCCTCTGGGAGTCTGGAATTTCAGTATGTAATAAGCCAAAAGTGGCTGCATGACCCAGTAAAACTTAGCATTGGGTCTCTAATGAGCTTCTCTCGCAGAAGGCACTCACACATGTTTTCACAACTTGTTGCTGGGGGAATAAAGCCCAGCTCGTGAAACTCCATTGTAACAAGACTCTTGGAAGCTTATGTTCAGTTTGCAATGGTTGTTGACCTATATGCCTTTTCTTTTTGCTGATTTTGCTTTGTATCTTTTGCCATAATACTTTTTACCGTGAGTTTGACTAGATGCTATGTCCTATGAGTCCTCCTAATGGATCATGAAACCTGGGAGTGGACTTAGGAACCATCCAACAAAATGTGATACAATGGATCAGTCCTTAATTATTTTCAAAAGCTTTTTACAATTCTGCTCTAAGATCTTTCCATTATCTTCTTAGCAACCACTTCAATTTTTAAAAATGAACAGCTAAAACTGTGCCCCAACTTCCAAGCTGTCTATAACTTTGTTGTTAGGGAGATAAAAAAGTAAAGTGTATGGCAGAATTAGAAAAGAGGTTTTGTCAAGCAGCCTTGGAAAAGTAAAGAAATGTAATTCTTATCTGCTAGAGAGAAGAAAATTATATATATATAGTTGATGGAAATAGATTGTAGAGTTCTAAATTTGTCTAATCAGGGACATGAAATCAACAAGAGAAGAACAAATGTTATAATTACCTATTGAGCAAAAAGTCATTTCAAAAATCCCTGGGATTATGAAAAGCTTTTTTCCCCCCCATACCTACACTAAGGTAAGTTAATAGATCTTACGAAAATCTTTTCTTAAGTATTCCATCATGAGAATTGAAAATAAGTAGATTGAATGGCACTAGACTTCTTTATGAAAGAATATATTGAATGACAAAACATTATTTATTTGTAAAGAGTCATCAGGAGCTTAAGGAAAAGATATAATAGAAATTGCCTTTGCTTTACATTAAACAGAAAATAGTTGAACTATTCTAAATTGGTACATAATTTGTAAGAGCTAGAAGAAGAAGCTATTGTGAGCGTAGTATAGCTTAAGTCTCCTCGTCTGAGGACAAAATAACATAAAGCCTATTTGTCATTTTAAATTGTAATTGTGAGTTTAATAAATACCAACTATGCTCTGTTTGCAAATGATATATCAATAAGAGGTTAATAACCAAAGTATATAAAGAACTTATACAACTCAACACCAAAAAACAAATAAATTGATTAAAGACTAGGCAGAGACCCTGAAAAGACATTTTTCCAAAGAGGACATACAGATGGCCAACAGGTACCTGAAAAGATGCTCAACATCACTAATCGTCAGGGAAATGAAAATTCAAACCACAATGAAATTATCACCTCATGCCTCTTAGAATGGCTAAAATCAAGAAGATAAGAAACAAGTGCTGGAGAGGATGTAAAGAAAAAAGAATACTTGTGTACTGTTGGTGAGAACGTAAATTGGTGCTGCCACTGTGGAAAACAATATGGAGGTTCCTTAAAAAATTAAAAGTAGAAATACCATATGATCCAATAATTCCACTACTGGTTATTTACCCAAAGAAAACAAAAACACTGATTTAAAATATATAGGTACCCCTATATTTATTACAGCGCTACTTACAATAGCCAAGATATAGAAACAACTTATGAGTCCATTGGTGGATGAATAGATAAAGATGTGGGGTATGTATATATGTGTGTGTGTATACATATATATTGCATTAAGTATATATTGTTATATCATGTATTAGAATATTTTGGAGCCATAAAGAAGAATCAGATCTTGCCACTTACAAACAACATAGATGGACCTAGGAAATATTACGCTAAGTGAAATAAGTCAGACTGAGAAAGATAAATACCATATGATTTCCCTTATACGTGAAATGCAAAAAATAAAATAAACAAATAAACAAACAAAAACTAAAATCAGACCCATAAATACAGAGAACAAACTGATGGCTGCCAGAGGGAAGGGAGATAGGGATATGGGCAAAATGATTGAAGGGAAGTGAGAGATATAGCCTCCAGTTATGGAATGACTAAGTCACAGGAAATCAAGGCACAGCATAGGGAATATAGTCAATGGTACTGTAATAGTGTTGTATGATGACAGACTGCAGCTACACTTACGGTGAGCATAGCATAATGTATAGACATTGAATCACCATGCTGTACACCTGAGACTAATGCAACATTGGGTGTCAACTATACTTGGATAAAAAAATAAAAATAAAGTCTAGTTCTCTAAGTCCTACTCATAATTAAATCTTTTTCATTAATAGTCCATACTTATTGGTTATCCCACTTTCATTGTTTCTATAATAAAGTTCATTTTAACTAAAACAATGCTGTAAGTCAAGCTCAAGTTCTTAATGCCAACACTTGAAAATCACATATATCATTTATATTCATCTTTTATTGTCAAAACAAGCCTCTCATCCTCATGTTTATTCTAAGGGACAGAAAAACTGAAATTCGACCATGCATCTAGAAGAGAAAGAACCAAAATGTTTTTGAAAAGTCTTAATAATTATTTCAACTCATTTTGAGAGTCACTTAAAGATGTTTCACTTTGACCTATTTAAGGAACCACATAGATGGTGTTCTGCTATCCAAAGAATGCAAAGAGACACAAAGAACACACTATGGTTGACTCTGAGTATGCCCATCATCTTATTTTGATAAAAAAAAACCTAAATAATAAATCATCCATTTAATAAAAACCCTGCTAATCTATAACCCAGATGTTATGATAAAAGATAAGAATTCACTGGTAAAAAAGGCACAATAGCTTGCTCTTAGGTTTGTAACATACGCCTACTACTGTTCATATTAACTCTGAATACATTACTGCCTTCAAAAGTATGTACACATACTACCTTTATAAAAATGGTTTATTTATTTATTTATTTGAGAGAGAGAGAGAAATCGCAAGTAGGCAGAGAAGCAGGCAGAGAGAGGGGGGAAGCAGGCTCCCCGCTGAGCAGAGAGCCCGACGCGGGGCTTGATACCAGGACCCCGGGATCACGACCCGAGCCGAAGGCAGAGGCCTTAACCCACTGAGCCACCCAAGTGCCCCTAAAAATGTTTTTAAAATGTGTGTTATTAGCAAGTGGCAAAGAAGAAAGAACACACAGGAAAGGAGCATAAGAATGTTATGAAGGTTATTATATGATTATATACCAGGTTGTCAAGAAATAAAATAATCACAGAAATACTGAACCCTGAGATATGTCCCATTAATTATTGTCAGTGCATCATGTATGGGTTTCCTCTTATGAATGGAAACGATTACGTATCTTAGATTCAATCAGTGATCCAAGCAGTATTTGTGAAATGTTAACTAGCAATTGAATGAATGCCACGGATTATCCTGAGTCTGGGACATATATCTAAACAGTTTGTGCAGATAAATGAAAGTGGGCTGACAAGATTCTGTGTCTAGTGAATTTTATGAGAAAGGAATTTTTAGACCTTTTTCCTTACCTCCGTCCCCCGAACAAAATTCCAGAGGTGAAATCCAAAGGCTTTACCCCTTAAATAATCTGGTATTGCCTATAATCTCCTGGTCAAACATCAGCACTGAAACCATACAGACTCTTCATGATGTTGAATTGATACGTGTTCTCTATTCATCTCAGAATGTGCTCAGATACCGCTCTTTAGGATATCCCTAAATAAAGCTTTAAGGTCACCCTATAACATTTAGGCATTTAAAATGAGTCCAAGAAAATTTTCTTCTACCATTTCTGTATTTATAGGACACCAAACCTAGTAAGATACATTCATGAAAAGTCTCTCACACCACCAAAGGTAAGGGAGAAGATATGGTGATTTATCTGTTCTTTAAGCATCATTTTGGGGCCTGTGTTATATGGAGTGATTAACTTGATCAGCCTTATATAGGTGGGTAGGGAAAGGGGCTAGATAACAAGTATTAAGGAACTTTAAGTTTTTTGTATCTTTCTTTATATCATGAAAACAGTGCTCTGGAAGCATCAAGAAGAGGCCTGATATAATCTTGTGTTTGTGGAAAAGGAAGTGATAAAATGTCTAACTTAGCATTAAAGAAATGCAGGAACAGAAGTAATTCTCAACACTTTTGATTTTTTTCATCTAAAGGATATTCAATTACTATAACCCATGTGGCTTCTCTCTGCCCTTTATGAACTCTTCCTCAAAAAGCTATGAGGAGAAAAAAAATCAAACTACTTGCTCAGTTAACAGACAGAGGCTTGAAGCCATTGAAATATGCATTATATTTATTATGTTATTTGTTGTCCCAGGCTAGTGAAAGTTGGAATTTTCTAGACACTTTGAAGCATATACTAATGGCATAACAGTCTACAGAATGAGAAGAGAGTATAGGGAAGAATATTGGCTAACTTTGCAGTGGTCTCAGCCTGTTTGTGTTTTAAACAGTACGACTTTCTTTTGGGAAAGACATCCTTCATTTTTTAATGGTCCTAGTGGGATTGTCATTGTATTTGTTTCCCCAAGATGTAGGGACGGTCACCTGACACAGACCCCGAAAATTCTCATGCCCCAGACTGCTGGTGATTGTTCTTGGTCCATTGGCAAGTAACCCAAATATGTTCAATCACATCGTTAATGTTGGTAATGTGCTTTCCAGGAGTAAGATACTTTTCCCTAAGAGACAGCTTACTGGAATGGCGTGAACCTGGAACTGCCACTTGTCAATGTCTCTGCCATGTATACAGAAACTATACAAAATTCATCCAAGTGAAGATAGGAAAAAAGATTTTTCGTGCCCTGAGATCCTTTTTCCAATCCTTTAGGCTCTTTTACCTATTCTGCACTATTCTTACATCCTTCTCAGCTTCATAAATCAGAATATTTCCTTTTTGCATAAATTTGTTGCAGTGGATTCTTACCTGTGATAAAAATTTAGTCTTTGGGGACTAAACAGAGGTAGAGGTGTCTACAAAAGATAATGCCATATACTCCACAGAGTTTTATAATTTAATGAAGCCTGACCATATTTTAATTTAATGATGACTGACCATATCAAAGGAGTAACTCCCAGGTTCCTCTCTATTTGGCCATAAAAAACAGCACTGGCAAAGGATAAAGTAATGCAACAGAAAACACATCCCTTCACAAATCCAGGAAGGGAGGGGAAGACAAGAGTGAGCACCACTGTACAGGGTATAAAAGAATCACAAAAGAAGATTGTAAAAACTTAAGATTTGGATACATCAACCAAAATTTATAAGTAACACTGCACAGTGTTCAAGTTAAAAATGTGTCATACTTAAGGCTATTGTTTTTTTCTCCATACAATATCTATTAACACATAATCATTTTTTCTTGAAAAGAAACTTTTTTTCTGAAACATCAAGGCTAGTATTTTGGCAAGAAGCTTGATTTTTTTTATTAGTTTTTTACTGGAACCAGAGCCAACTGATCTTGCCTTTGTGCCATAAATTTTTCTAGCCTTAGGGATACATAATGAGCACATCTCTACTAAAATGAAACTGAGTTTTCACATTATAAAGTGAATATTCCTAATACATAGAGATAACCTCACTGTTGACATTTTCCCAAGAATCTTAATAATGCATATAATTTAAATATTAAAATATTATAATTTGAGTATATTAACAATAGCAGGGCTGATGCGGTGTTCTTTAAGAGTACTGAACTCAAAATATCTGAATTTTTTATTATTTTCATCTGAAACAGAATAAAAGTATTTTTTTAACCACCTAGAGTTCACATCTTCCCCAAACGTTTTGCACCTTCTCTTTATACTGTGGTAGTTCCCAAATTGTACACCCCTTTTTTCAATAGAAAACAAATGACAAATGAAATACATTTCCCACATTCTCTTGCAGCGAGGGTACAGTTAGATGATCTAAGTTTTACCCGCTGTCACCTGACTTTCTGAAATGAGGATGTGAGGGAGACAAACATGAGGGGATCGCTGCGTGGAAGACCCATCTCCCACAAGCAGGATGGCAAAGGATCTGCCTTTTCTGGAGTAGCTTCATGTGCTCACAGAGGGCTCAGCCCTGAGCAGCCTCAGGAATGTTGACAGTCATGTGGTGTGGGGAGCACTTTCACTGAGGACTTTGTCCTGGAATCCAAGTCTGGACTCCGCAACACTGCTGGGTGCAGGAGATATCAAACAACATGACATAAACCACTTTCTGCTTACATCTGCAAGCGTCAAGTCAATTGTTTCAATTAAGGATGAATAACTGTAGATGTAAAGTTAAAAAAAAGAAAAAAGAAAAATACAAAGGAAAATGCTCAGTAAACATTAACCTACTGTATAAATCAAAAACAGTGTTGTTTCTGTGGTGATTATCACATGCTCTTACATAGTTCTGATTTGTGACTCTACTATGCTTTCGGTTTTTGTATTTCTTAAAAACAATGAAGCAAAATATACATACATTTTATAAAAATGCAGATTATGCTGGGCTTTTAAACCTATTTTGCCCTACCATTTCCTTCTTTGTATAACTGCCTATTGGACAAAACAAGTCGATCCCAAAGATTTTAAGTATTGTTCAATACTTTCAGAACAATTGTTCTAAAATTGTTGAATGAAACGAGGAAAAGGAAAGGCCATGAGTGAACAAGGGTTTCAGCTAAGTCTGAAAGTGAGGAGGGCAAGAGTGACTCTGACAATCTCATGTATCTTTTAAACTCAGCAGCACTCTATCCTCCTTCCCAAAAGGATGTCTAAATGGCACTAGACAATGGAGATATCTGGGAATAGGGTGAATTGATACAGAAACATTACATGCATGTAAATGAGAACAGTCAACTCCTAGAGGAATCAACCAGGGAGCAGAATTGTCACTCCTTATAAAAAGAAAACATATATGTGCACACCCCAGAGCAGCAATAGCAGTAGTGGCAACAACAAAGTAACAGATCAGGTAACATGATACAAACATAATCAGTGGATTTTTTTTTTTTTCAATAGAGTATCTTAGACATGCTTTAAGGAAATTATATTGATGGGACTAGAGGAGTTTTAAAGTGAAAAATATTTCTGGAAGTGTTCTTTGTTGACATGTAAAATATCATTCACTTACCTTTCAATGTTCAAACTCATTAAACAAAAGACTTTGCACCTACTGTCCTGCCCTGCTCCCTTCCCCCTCCACCTCCTCCCTTGCTTCATAATGCAAACACCTTCTCTGTGGCAAAGCTATTCTCTGCTTTTCTTGGCCTGTCTCTAGCTCTGGTTTCTGCCTTCAGAGGATGAACTACCACACGTTTTCCATTTGTGATGAGAAAGCACATAGAAATCACATTGGATCTCTGAAGTTAAAGTGCCATCTTGTGCCAAAAGGATGCATCTCAATATAGACGTCATTTAACATTAGCAAGACACATGATGGTTTTCCTATGATATAGATCTATCAAATGTATATAACACTCCCAATACTAAACTTCTTAAACATGAACGTATTCCTAAAAATAGATATCTGGCTTTATTTCATTTTGTTAGCGATGTCATGTTCCGCTTTCTCTGGGTGGCTGAACCCACACATTCTGCATGCACGCTGCTGCATTCTCCCTGCTCTTATTGCTGGACTATCAGCAAAAAATGGATGCTACAGCCTCATTCGTTCATACAACAATAAAGATCGTTTAAGACTTAAGTAATAGTTCTTTAGTTTTTTCAGGACCAAGGGCAAACCCCGGTCTCTCTAATAAACTTGTCCTGCCTGTCCAATCATGCCACTTGGAATTGATCCACTCTATTTCAAGGATTTAAATGGCAGCAATGCTCAACACATACCCAGGAGGGAAGGCTAGTGCCAGGACAGACCATGCTGCCCGTGCCACAGTCAGCAATGGCAAGGAATCCCGCACAGCAAACAAAATAGTTTCCTGTTTTCAGCCTGACAGCTTTCGAAAGCTGCCTCATGGGACTGGCGAGAGGTTTCATCACACTCGTCATGCTAACACTGCTGACATCCTAATGGCACACAGGATTGTCTTTGACTTAGTATTAGAATTCCGTAAATTAATAATGTATAGGTGGAGAACTTAAAAGAAATCTAGATCATATTTTTAGAGTGTGGTAATATAGACCATGAAACAAAAAAACTGTCAAATGTTGGGAATGGAAAAATATATCTTTCAAAAACCCCCAAAAAACCATATCTCTCATATAACTTCAACCATGATGAAAGAATAACAGTTACTAAAATAGAGATACTAGTCTAAAGGGAATGTAAAATCAAGTAGAATTCCCGGAGAACCTGATTTAGGGGTCAGTGGATCTGATGATTCATAGATAATTAAGAACTAATTAGTGTCCAAATATGTACCTAAAATACACCCAAAGACTCAGTAAAATAAGATCATATAAAGGATGAACATGTATAAAATTCTTCCATCCAAAAATGTACTGTCTCAGTCTTTTTTTCTATTTAAATTTTGTAATATTTAAACTCTTCAAAATATCACTTCTTTTCTTTATAATACAATCCATGGTGGGGTCATAAAAGAAACCATGATACACAGAAAAAATATATTCTTGAGGGTATTTTTGTCACTTTTGGTTGATCAAGAAATAAACAATATTTGTTGAATTTCTAAATAGTCTGATCCTACATCTAGGATGTAGGATCTACATCTAGGATGTAGGATCTACATCTCCTCTTTTTACTGGAACTTTGTCAGAGAATATGGTAGACTTGTGAGGATTATTACTAGTATTAATGTCTTCTAAAATATGGTAATAAAATAGTACCTAATTTTACCCTTTTTTTAAAATTCTCCCAAGGGGGTGCCCTGTTCCTGGAAGTACTGCAATACCAGGTCGATGCGTGGAATGGACGGAGGAAGCTCCTATTCCAACTCCCTGCTCCAAAAATCCATTTAATATATTGTCCTCGGATAGAGGATATATCAGATATTAAACTGATAAGAACATATACTACACTTGATCTTAGCCAAAAGGCCGAGAAGCGATGTTGGTTTTTTTTTAAGAATTTATTTATTTATTTGACAGAGAGAAAGATACCGTGAGAGAGGGAACAAAAGCAGAGGGAATAAGAGAGGGAAAAGCAGGCTTCCTGCAAAGCAGGGAGCCCAATGTAGGGCTCGATCCCAGGACCCTGGGATCATGACCTGAGCCAAAGGCAGATGCTCAAGGATCTAGTCACCCAGGTGCACCTACCCTTTTGTTTAAAGACTTAGCAGGTAGCTTTTTTAAAATAATTAATTCTTTTAATTAAGTACCATTATATGTCTACCACTTTACCGAGTGTTTAAAAATTTATCTTATTCAATCTTCACAACAGCTGAGGCTCAGAATGGTAAAGCAAATTTTCCAAGATCAAATAGATAATGTAGGTTGTATGGGGCACATAGCTTTCTTTTTAATTTTTACATCTGCTAAAACCATACTTTCAACCCAACTTTCAACAACCATGGCAAACAAACAAGAAAATGTGTTCTTTATTTAATGATCAAGAACTATTACTTCAGTTTCAACATCCCTTCAATAAATGCATGTTTAACTTACATTTGTAGTTTATAGGTAGTTTAACTTACAGAATATAAATGCTCATGGTGGTTTTGTTCAATTTCCTACTAACAAGGAAATACATGGATACTGTATTAGGTTCTTCTGTTAGATATCTCAGGATCTAAACCCATGAATTAAGTTTAGTGGCATCAGCTGTCCCTGTCACATCCACTTGGTCTCTCAGTATTACCACGTCCCCATGACAAATGGCTTGACACTGCCTTCGGCTGTTTTCTCTCACATAGTTGAATGTCTACAGTAACCACTGTGTCTACAGTGGCCATGTTAGTGATACACAAGAACCCTGAGGCAACACTGGTAACATTCTCACTCCATACAAGATATACCCTTACTCCACTCTCCTTCCCCCTCTGTTTCCACAATCCTTCCCTTTCTCCTCTGAGTGGGTGAGGTTGTGACAGTGGATATTTTAGGGACATTATCACAAAACTGTAGCATCCACAGACTACCAGTCTTAAAAGAAAACAACCCCAAAAAAAAAAAAAAAGAAAAGAAAACAACCCAAACCAATCATGGTTTTTAATCATTGTGCTGAAGCACAGGCACTGTTGTGTGATCTTCCAGGAGACATTCCATATGTTTACAGACTACAGAGAGCTGTGGATGAGGCAACACTCTGAGGGGCACATCAACTTCAGGTCACTGTTTGACAAGGGGTCCTTGAAATAACATGACAAAGTCTGGTGGCAGTTCAATATTTTAATGAACGAAAATCATGTCCCTTTATTACCATCAACCACTCTCCTTTTTCCTTTTCCCAATCTTTTGGGTTCATCAGTTGCATCTGAGGACAGGACATTTTGGAGGGAATTCAAGTCTGTAGAAATGCTAAAGGCTTTGGCCACATAATTGATCCTTTTTTTTTTTTTTTTTGTAGGCAGATTTCCCTTTTAGAAACTCATACTTTCCCTCTCTTTGCATAAACATACACACGTGCACACACTCAAAGGCATGTTTTTCAAATAGATTTCTGATGCAATTTCCACAAGGTGGGAGAGAAAACACATGCTTCGATTCAATTCATTTCTATTCAAAAGGATTGACAATACAACATACTGAATGTCTGACTATGCCCAGGTCATAAAGAAACAGAACATGAAAGCCATTTCCAACATGCCCATGCTTATATGCTATTATTGATTGGTTTTGAATCCCTCTTTACTCTGACCCCAACTTCTGCCAGCAAAAAAAAGTCTGCCTTTCTGAAGCTTCTGACACAAAAAGATGAAAACACATAACCATATACTTGAAAAATGAGAGAAAAAATGTGCCTGTCTCATGTTGCCTGTCTTGCCTCTGGATACGATTCTATCAAGGCAAGTGGCAGGTCCTCCTCAATATGTCACCCGCATCTGCCCTCCTAGTCTTCTCATTCATACTGACAAAACGAAAACCTGAAACTGTAAAGTAAATTTAAAGGGGGAAAAAAGCCTAGAACAGAAGGACTCGTGTATTGTACAGAAGTATGACGTGGGCTTTGAGTTTCCCTCAGTAGTCTCCAGTTCTTCTCTGCCCCATAAGGATTGGGATGATATCATATGCCCAGAATGCAAGCCAGGAAAGCATCCTTCATGTGCTCATTCACTTCCTCCTTCCATGTCCACTGTTTGCATATCAACTGGGTGCCAAATGCTGGGCTAGATACTCAGCATAGAAAGTCAAGAAACAAGATCTCTGCCTCCACATTACAGTCCAGGACAAGAGACCCCAGGAACAGAAAAAGATAGGGCAGGGGAAGAGGGCAGGAAAGGAGGGATCCCCTAAGAGTTATGTGAACTGAGTCATAGGAACAAGTAAGCATTATTCCACTGGAAAGGGGTCCAATGACAGGCCAACAAAGGCAGAGGACACCTCATGCTCTATAGCATGAAATAGTGGGGTATTTATGTCAGCATAAAAAAGGAATTTGGAGTTAGTTCAGGCTGCCCAACATCAATCTTCTCAGGATCGCATACGTTGGTTTATTACTTTTTTTTTCTTACTATGTTTCTTCACTGTGTACTACTCTTTATATAGGAGAGGCCTCATGATGAGTCTTAGCTTACCTTACATCAGGAAGTTTGGTCCTGTCAGAATGATTTCACTTCATTCTTCTCTGCAGCCTGAAGATCACAGGTCCTCTCTTCATGGCCTGCTCCATGAAGCTGTATTATACCATGTCTGATGAAGAGTACAAGGTACATAGAAACTTATAAAATTGTCATAACCTGATTTATACCTAGTTCAGTCTAAGAACAAATTCCCTTCACAATAGCTCCTTACATTAAACCACTAGAAGTAACTGAGAAGAACTTCTCCTAATATTTGTAAACATCTAGGGTTAGTAGATTTCTAGAGAAACATTTAAAACCGTTTCTAATGCAGATGATCTGATTCACTTTCGCAGGAAAAAACTCTCAACCCGAAGATCAACTTCTTAGGTTATGGCAGTTTTAAGGAGAGTTTTAAAGCTAGGTCCAATAACTATTAGAGAATGTATACCTTGTAATTTTTCCTTTCGAGATGATAAAACATGTCTTTGAATTTTTAATAAGGTGTCAGAACTGATAAAAATGATTGACAGATGCATGTGTTTTGCTTTAACCATCTGTCAAATGACATCCCTGTGAAGTCCAACTCTATTGTCTATAATCTTGGGGAAAAATCAATTTTTTTCTTTAAAAAGTATATATCATAATTTAAAGTCTGTTTTACTGCTGCTTTTGAACTGAAATAAGATCACTAACTTCTCCTTTCTTACTGTATACCTAGTCTTCCTCCAAAGTTGTATAGGAAAGTCACTTTCAGTTCATATATTGTTTCTCTGACAGTCTTATCACTCTTTCTACTTCTTCTCTGAAAGCTATATCTACCTGTATGTATGTGTGTGTGTGTATATATGTATATACACATATATAAGTTCTTGGTTTTCATAACAGAATCAATTTTGGGGAAGTTCACTCTTAATGGTGGACATAAAACTGTATCTAGTATCATAAAAATCACAAGTAATTAATTTATTATTTGCCATAATCACCCTACAAGTGAAAATTGAATGCATTTATTTTTCTTGCCACATTTTCAACAATTTTCTTCACATTTTATGTCAAATGTGCAATAAATTTCTCAATATAAATTATTTTAAAATCCCAATTTTAACATCAATCCCATGACATACTACCCACACATTGAATGATAACATGACCAAAGTTACTGAAGAAAGTAGAAATAAAATCAAAGCTACTCTATTTCTTCCAATACTGTTTGGTTTTTACTTTTGATCAAGTATTTAAAGCACTTTGCTTTTATAATACTTAATTGTTCTCATATCTTCTTTGCTAGATTATCCAACCACTAGAGCTTGACTGTATCTCTCATATATTTTCATATCTCCAACATTTAGTACATTTTCTATATACAGAAGACATTTAAATTGTTTTTGTGAAATAGCTAAAATTACATAAGTAAGATAATATATGGGAATGTTATGGAAGGATCATGCTAAAATTATCACTGCTATAGAGAGGCTAGTCTTGGTCGTATGACTTAGGATATCTAAAAAGATTTGACTTTCAACTATGTATTGTCTACTAACATACAAAAATAATTAATTTTGAGAGTACAGAATTTTTGGCAATTTTTCTACCCTTATAATGCACTATTTTTGTACTTTTCTTACCAATTCTTTTACTTTAACCTCTTTTGCTTGTTAATTCAACCTCTTTGCCAAGAAAATCAAATTAAATCTACTTTAGATATGTATACTGTCAAGTAATTAAATTGATTTGGAGTAATCAGAGTCTAGATGTTATATTCATTTTATATCAAGTATTAAACATAATTATCCTAGCCCTTTGCTAAGGTAATGCAGTCATCCTGTTATTATAAATAATTCTATAAAGTATTTCCTAAAGAAAAAAAATCAATACTTTGTAAAATAGTAATTACTTATGTAGTCCACTCTTTTATGGTTTTCAAACAAGTTAAATAAACTTCTTGAGCAACATTCTAATGGGTAAACTGATGACTGACCCAATTCCTGGTATCTTTAGTGGTTTATGCCATATGGTAAACTTCAAATTTTCACAATCTTACTCTTGGTCTTGCTGGGTGTATACTTGGCAAGATATTATTCTAAGTGTACCTCATCATCTCCAAAGCACCCCATAAGAGTCACCTGCAAATAATTGATGTGTGGGGTTAGACATGAGTGTGCAACTTTCTACAGTGTCAGGGCGCAGTTGAGGTGATCTGGATCAGGGCAGATGTCTGGAATGATAGGCTAGACAGAGTCACCTGTGATTTTTAACTTAAGGCTACTGTGAGCACACACTTGCATCACACGGAGACATCTACGCCCCTGCATCTCAACAGCCCTGTATTCCCAAAGATTTGGCTGTGAAAAATTGCAAGTAATCTCTAGGTAGATGCTAAGGAAAGATAAATAACTTTAACAAATGTTTTTCTAGAAAAGAGTGCCTATAGGAACTTAGGAAAAGTGACTATTTTCAGAAAAGTTACTTTAGGTAAACCATCATGGGAAAAACATTACTATTATTATTTGAGAACATATGACACAATGAAAAACCAGAACCCAGAAGAAGAAGAATCAGATTAAATGAAAATGTGAGCATAGCAATTCCATTTCTGAATGAACTAACTACCTTCAGAATCATATTTGGGGGCACCAGGGTGACTCTGTGGGTTAAGCACCTGCTTTCTGTTCAGGTCATGATCTCAGAGCCTGGGATCCAGCTGCCTTGGGCTTTCTGCTGAGTGGGGAGTCTGCTTCTTCCTCTCCCTTTGCCCCTCCCCCACTCACATTCAGGTGCACGGGTGTGCGTGGGTGCGCGCTCTCTCTCAAATAAATAAATAAATATATTTTTAAAAGCATGTTTGGTGTGAGGTTTACATAAAAAATAAAAACCAAGGGTCTTTAAACCAGTGATTGCCAAATACTAGTATACATTAGAATCAGCTGGAGCATTTTTTAAAGGCAAACTTTTGAGTCTCTTTTCCCATAATTCTTATTTCATATTTACTGATTAAGATTTTTTGAAGAGGAATTTTATTTTTTTTTTCAATTAAAATCATTCCTTATTAAAAGGTATTTTAAGTAAGGTAATGTGGTAATGGGTTTGATTTTCAAGAATGACATCAAGGCTTTACTTTGAGGATAAGTGGGCAACTTTGGATTTAGAAACATTTTTCCCCAGAAAATAAGTGAAATCATTTATTTTGACAAATACTGTTTTAATGGAGATAAAACATAGAGCAACATTAGGAAACCTTATGCCTTACATGAATTTAAAAACTACTTATTGTCATTATTATAACTATCATCTTGTAAAATGTTCCTCAACAACAACAACAACAAACAGATTGAAAGGAGCTATAGACAGACACATAGACATCCACACATATACAGATATACACATAAAGAAAGGCATACCAAACTGCAGAAACATAGCCTTATGCATACTTAGATAAAATTAACAGTCATTTGTGGTCAAAAGGCAATAAATACTTAATTTAATACATCCAGGCATTATTTTCTGCTGTTATAAATAATAAAAACTATGGGAATGATTTTTGCAGGACAACTACAAATCTAATAGAAATATATCATCCATTTTGAAGTATAGTATTAATAATAAAGCTATAGCTAGTAGAAATAGTTCTATGAAAAAGACATAGTCACTTAAAAAACACACATTTCATAGGTTGTTTTGGTTTCATTTTCACTAATTTTACATTTTTCCTTGTGGAGGTCATGGTTGACCTTTTATCCTTAAGAAAAACAAGACAAGGGGCGGGATGCCTGGGTGGCTCAGTGGGTTAGAGCCTCTGCCTTTGGCTTGGGTCATGATCTCGGGGGTTCTGGGATCAGCCCTGAATCCTGCATTGGGCTCTCTGCTCAGTGGGGAGCCTGCTTCCCCCTCATTCTCTGCCTGCCTCTCTGCCTACTTGTGATCTCTCTCTCTGTCAAATAAATAAATGAAAAAAATTTTAAAAAGAGTCTATTTAAAAAAAAAAAAAGAAAAATAAGACAAACTAGAAAATTAAAAAAATAAATCTTCACCACAGGTTGAAGAGGAGAAATCCCAGTGTATATGACTCACTCTTCCATGACTGAGAGAGGAGTCATGTCATGTATGAAAAAAATTAATATTCCTTAATTGATTTCTCCTATGTAAAACAGATTCATGTAAAGTAAATGAATTACACCAACAAAACAACAAAAAAAACTAAAAAGAATTAAACACAATAAAACACAATAACTTGAAATTTCTGTATGAGAATGTGTGTGTTTCTTGGCATTAAAACAGTCTGATTATGTGATAGTTTGATTTTAAAGGAAGTAATTGAAAAAAACAGTGAAGAGAAACTCCACGGCATATAGAAAGTAGTTTCTTTTTTTATTTATAGGCAATATTATAAAATAAGACATATCAAGATTGATGTTACTATTTACTGAATGAATAAAAGATAAACCAATAAAAAAGAACCAATAACAGGAATCTCTAAAAATAGGATTTAAAAAATCATCACTCTTAGATATATCTATTACTTAGTAAGTTTTAAATTGCTCTGTAAGATTATTCTCAAAGCTTTCCTGAAGTCAATTAGTTTTCTAAAACTTGTTTTCACGCTCAAATATTTAATATTCTAGCCCTATCAAAAAAAAAGTATGTGAGAATGTTTGCCTTTCAATATAAATGGATTTTGCAGAAGGATATATATTCAGTTGTCAATCCAAACTCTAAAGTTGTTCAGGTTTCTTGACTGTATTTGAAATTTCAACACGATTTCTAACACCACTGATAGGTATTTATGGCAAAAATCATTCTAATTTTACCTTCCTAAGTAATTCCTTGAATTTATTTTTAAAAATAATAGTTGTATCATTCCTTTTATGAGAATAATTATCTCAGATTTGTTTCCTCCCATTTTCTTTTTAATTCTGCCAAATGACACCCTACAGTATCTCTTTCTGAAGTAGAATGACAGACTGACAGGTGTTGTCAGCAAGAAGTCTGATGACTGAGAGATGTGTTCGTCTTCTAATAGATTCAATAAGGCATAAAGGAGAGACAAAGCAGCAGTGACGCAGCACAGGAAAGCCTTTGGCAAACCCTCTTTGAAAGACATGAGATCTCTGAATATTCTGATCAAGGCACAGATAGTTACAGTCTGCCCTGTTGTCTTCTTAAAATATTCAGCCAACATGCCTATTGGCGTGCTATTATCTAGAAAACAGTGATACAGATCATAATGAGGCCCAAGTCTATCAGATTTTTATACTTCCAAAAGAAGCTGTGGTCTAGTGTTGTTAGAAAATGACATAAAAATCTATCTTAAAGGTCTGTTATCTCTTATTTCCTCTGCGACTTTGAGACTGTGCTGTGAGCATCTTCTCAGCAGCACAGAACTCAAGTCCTCTGTGAGTCTTTATACCCGCAGCAAGACTTCCTCCCCTCTTCCTCCCACCTTCATATGGTTCTCCTAAGAAAACACTGTGTGCTGTGTATTCATTTTCTGCAGCCCTTGGATCCTGAGTGTAGCTGAACGGAAACTGACCATTTCTGTAATAAGCAACCTCTTCAATTAGTCACACTGTCACCTGTGATAATACAAATTCTTCTTTGTGAGTCTACTCATCAGCTGTCATTCATATAATGCCAGGTGCTTGGCAAAGCACTCTGGAATTTTTCATCCATCTGTCCAGTCTTAGAAATGACCTTCCATTACTTTCCTTCGTACACATGTTATCTTTAAATAGGACATTTGCATAACAAAAGAATTCCTCCGCCTACACTAGGAAGTTGCACAGTGGGAGAGGTGACAGTATATACTATATTCTTTGTAATCCATAAGATATTAAAGGCTGTTGCCATCCCGCCCCAGGGCACCAACACTTCAGTTTGTTTATCTAAGGGCAGCAAATGCTAATTGTTAACAAAAATACAGCTTTCTCTTTTATCAACTACAAATTTATTAGCAGCAGAGAGAAATCTATTCTACAAATAGGTATTTGTACTGTAAATGCTTAAAGGAGTAACTAATGAGGCCATTTATTGTCCAAATTTGACTAATTATTATGCTGAGAAACTGCCTAGGAGCCAGTATGTGCTTTGAAATCAAGCATTTTCAGTAAGTGCTTCAAAGGAGTTGTAACCAAACTAACAGCAAGAACTTCAGAAATCTGTCTATTTATATAGATCCCAACTTGCGTGATGTTATATAGAAAATGAGCTACCGGCACTTTAAAAATAAATGATCCACAGGCAAAAGTAAAGAAATCATGAACAGCCTCCCAAGGAGAAGTATTCTAACTACATTGACCATATAATTAATCCTCTGGACTGGAATACTTCTGAGTATTGTTGGATAGATCTTGAACTTTTGAACTTCCTGTTTCTCATGGCACAGTAACTGGGCACTTAGTGGATGTTCAATAAACATTTATGACATTGAACTGACAAGTTGGTAAAATATAATAGTGAAATGTAACGTTAAAAATGGCAGTATAAAAAAATGGCAGTATAAGCAAGAAAAGTCAATAATCCTTTAATTTTAAGATGTTGAAAAACAACTCACCACTCATTTCATCTCTACTTCCTTCTTCATCTCTTTCATTCTCATCCTGTTAGAGGAATAGAAGAGTGTGCGTTAAGTAAAACTGTTTGTAGGATGGTAATCAAGACAGCAGAAATGAAAACTGAGGTGCCATAAATCATATATTCTTTAAGAAGTGTGCCTTAAAGTTTTATCTTAGTTTTAAAGGAAAATCACTTCAATTTCATACAGCCAACATAATAACAGGATTGGTAAACTCATGATAAAGAGATTAACTTATTAAAGATCAGGGGGAAAAAAAGGTGACTATAAGCTGAAATAAACAAAAACCCAGTCTGTCTTTTATCAATCCTTGCAGTCTTTTAAATGCCAGTTAATAAGGTTTGGTTTATAAAACATTATTTTTTATATATATTCTTAAATATATCCAAAGTGTTAACAAAAGACTGCAAAAGGGACTATTGCCACTGTAGGAGTCTATAGCGTGTCTTCCCAAAATGTACCACTTTGGCATGTGGCCTAGTTCGAGATGAAGGCAATTAAGAGCTGGCAGGCTCAAGGCAAATCTTTGCCCCTCCCCTAACTCCCTCGAAGAATCTTGAGTGGGTGTCTTATCCAGAATAAGAGTTATTACCAGAGATAAATTTTATCTGAGTGACCAGTCTGTCCGACAGGGTAAACTTCCAGTTCCTAAACATCTTGTCTTTTTCTTATTGAAGAAAAAATTGCTTGTGAATTGCCCTCCTCACCTTTGAAACCCCAGACCCCAATCCCATTCCGTTAGCTCAAAATATATACCTCATTTTATCTTTCAGTCTTTGAATCTCATGTATGTGAAGTTTTCATACTTATAAAATTAAATTTGATTTTTTCCTTTAATCTGTCTCTGTCGATTTAATGTTTAGACCAGCTAAAAGAAACTTTGAAGGACTTAGATTTTTTTTCCTCCCTAATGCTACCATATAACTGAAAATTAAAGAAATGTCAAGGACTGAAAAGTCATTGTGTGAATCTATAAGTAAAATAAATTAAGGTCAGAGTTCATCTGACTCTGAGAATTATCATAAAGATTAACAAAGATTTCAATATCATTGTATATCACAAGCCAACTTTTTTTTACAATTATGCAATTATTTTGGCAGTTTCCTGGCATTGCTAATTTTGGTCTTTGCAAACATAATGGAGCCAAATTTTGTACCACCAAAATTATAATAAAGTACAAAATTTTTAGCTACTTTCTTCATTTATTAAGACTGGAAGAATCCAGAGACTACCATGCACACTTTAATGGGATTGGATCGCTTTACTTTTATCCTTCAGCTCCTAAAAATGCTTTCAGAAGGTAATCAAATTTGTGTCCTCCCAAGTGAAAATCTCATTTGGTTACTGTAGAACACTGTTTGCTTGCATATTTAGAAACTAAAATTTGGAACCAGAGACACAGCAGAAAAGAAAAATCACTATATACAAATACTTAAACAGGGCAGGGAGTAAAGAGAAAAAAGCACCACACTAAACAGAGAAAAACTCCATTGTGGAATGTTGCAGTATTAATTACATACAGATGACTTAATATTTAGGATAACTTCTATAAAATGTATAAATGACGAGTTAGTCTTGTGAAGCCTTTTTCCCTTATGTTTAAGAATGGGTTAAGATCTCCAGCTAGGGAAATTGTGTTGTATTATATCTCTGAGTCATGGTAAGAAGTATGGGATGAATTTTCTCATTGAACTTCTATCCTGCTCTAAGCTGAAAAAAGAAATGAACACATCCCGTGAACAGGGAGTGGAAGGAGTGGGTATAGTAGCATGATAAATGCAGAAAAACACTTCTTCCAATGCATCACAGATATTATGCAGCAGTTTATCTGTACAAAAATAAAATGTGACCCCTTATAAAACAGTCAAGGTCAGTTAAGTATTGGTCATGCAAGTTAAAGTTCCCTCGGCCTTTTCAATCTTTTACAAGACTTTTCCCTTCTTCCTAAGAAGAATAAGATCTTTACAGAGGGTTTTGGAGTCCATTTGAATGTCTCATTCACCTTTCTAGTTTCTGTTACATGCATTTCTACCAAAACCATTACTAAAGAAATTTTAAAACACTCTGGATTGTTTGGAAAACTAAGAAAGCCTAATGCTAAACAACAAACTTATTTGTTACAGATTTTATGTTTCAAGTACTAGTGTGGCAACTAAGTAATTTTTTGTGCTAAGTATATGGACTGCTCTCATTTTCTCCATAATTTTGAAATCTCTTCTTAGAGTAAGGAGGGACTCCACAAATAAAATTGCATGAGGCAGATATACACATTTGAAGGTCCCTTTTTGCTTGAAATTTGCATTTCACTTATCAGAAATGTAACTTAAAATTTATATATTTAAATTCAACAATTGTTCAGCTTGGCTATTTATTATAGCTTGAGATATTAATTCACTATCAGGTCACTGTGCTTGACAAGATAATATAACGAATAGCTTATAAACACAACTTCTTTAAGGGAAGGCTCCCCTCCCTCTCTCTCTCTCTCTCTCTCTCTCTCTCTTTCTCTTTCATATTCTCATATTCTGTTGTTTAATGAATGCCTGGAACAGCCTGGCACATAGGAGCTCTCCAATAAATATTTTTCAATGGGGCGCCTGGGTGGCTCAGTTGGTTGAGCAACTGCCTTCGGCTCAGGTCCGCGATCCTTGAGTTCCAGGATGAAGTCCCACATTGGGCTCCCAGCTCCACGGGGAGTCTGCTTCTTCCTCTAACCTTCTCTCCTCTCATGCTATCTCTCACTTTCTCTATCAAATAAATATATAAAATCTTTAAAAAATATTTTTCAATGAATGGAAAAATAAATGAATGAATGATTGACTCAGGCATTAAACCTATATTTACACATAGATTCAAAGCTAGCCTTATAACTTAGCCAAAAAGGAAAAAGGTATTTCCAGAACACGAAGAAGCCAGAACTCTGACTGGGCCTCCGACCCAAAATTTCACATTTGGCTTATAATTTTCCTGAGGATACAAGCTGATTTATTTATTTTTATTTATGTATTTTTTATTAAGTTTACTAAAATATGAGTTGAAGAGAATGAGACATATCCACTAAGGACTGAGGACTATCCACTGTGGTCCTCGTACATCCTTGTCCCCAAAAGCTGTTGCTTACCTCCCCTGCCCCACCAGCACATGACCTTAGCCTTGAACCCTCCCTCTCTCTTGCCCCTGATAAAAGCCAAATAGCCCAAACAATAGTTGCTAATCTGCAAAAATAATTCCTTTCTTTACTGAGTGTCATCCCTGACCAGCTAGTGTAAAACTAGCCTAAAAGACTCAGCCATGCCGACTTAGATTCCTGGCTCCTTTGGAGTTTTCTCATGTCTGGTATTTTCAAATAAAGATTTATGCTAATAGTTCTGTATTCGACTTTCTTCACAAGAGAATCATCCATTTTAGAACCCGAGCAAGCCTTAGATATATGTGACTATGTACACTCAACTTACAGGTCAGTACACTGAGGTCTTAACCTCTGTGAGGAAGGTAAGACAAGCAAATGTTTTTATGTTTCACTCAAGCCCTGAATACTTAGTATAAAGTATTGCATACGTTTTAAATTACAGAGAAAAACAAAAAGTAAACACTTTAGCTTTTTGTTTTTTGTTTTCATTAAGAATTTTTAGTTTATTGGGGAGCCTGGGTGCCTCAGTCATTAGATGTCTGGCTTCAGCTCAGGTCGTGATTGCAGGGTCCTGGGATGGAGCCCCACGTTGGGGCATCGGGTTACCTGCTCTGAGGGAAGCCTGCTTCTCCCTCTCCCACTGGCCCTGCTTGTGCTCCCTCTCTCTTTGTCTCTCTCTCTCTCTCTGTCAAATGAATAAAATCTTTTTTAAAAAGAATTTTTAGTTTACTTATAACTCCTCTCAATTATTTTTATATTTAATTTCATTCTATATATAATTTCAGTTGAGTATTAGTTTTTTGTTTTTTTTTTTGTTTTTTTTTTGTTTTTTTTTTTTTTGTCTGCTTTGTTTTGGTTTGTTGTTGTTTAGTTCTGGGTATAAACATGTGAGAATAAAAGCTCTTTAAAGGTACCTGTGTCTTGGCTTTTATAAAATGTCCTCCTGAAGAGGATGAGCCCGTTAGATGTTCTTTAGATGAGAAGCCTTTGGTTTTCATTGTTCTAGATGTATGTCCAGCAATGCTTACAACCAATCTAGAGACCCATGACATTCATAGACAAACCTATTTCTTTCCTGACAGAGGAGAAGTTGTGCCCTCTAGACTCTGCTTGGTCCATCTCACTGTCTATAACAGGAAGCTGAACCTAAATTCAACGACTGAATCCAAGACTAAGAGGGTCCCAGGAGGTATCCCCAGATCACAGAGAACAGCCAACAAGAGTGACCTCACCCTTTGTGCTCTGAGCACCTAGAGACAAGGCTTCTACCACATACCACTCATCAGAGTATTTCTGAGATTAATCCTTTATTAGTCGTTTGACCAATAACTAAATCTATCAGGTTTTGTTTAGGATCCAAAATATAAACTTCCATACTTACTTATCTTTTCCTCAAACTCTCTTCTATCCTCAAACTAATCTGCACTTTCTTCTCCCTAACTCAATCTAATTTCTTCTAAACCTTTTACCATTCTCCTTAAACCACTCCTTCCACTGTAGGAAACACTAAAAACAAACACACCAACAAAAAATTTAAAAAAAAAGCAAAATAAAAAACACTACATTGACTACTTTATCGAGAATCCTCCTCCACTTTCTTGATATAATTGGATCCTGGTCCCTACCTAGAGCCACTGATTTTCCCAGAGCTTCCCAGAGTGAAAGCTTTTCATGTCACATGACTCAAGTTTCAAAGGAAATGTAGCATTCTACTTTTTCTGAGTGCTTCTGCCAGACTCTTTCCATATAATGCTCATATTAAAATCTTCCTCCAATGACATTGAGGACAGCCTTATTACTGTCACTACCAACCTCCTGATTATTCCTTCTACTTCAGAGAAAAAAATTTTAGCCCTGGCTCTTGGTGTTCCTCTCTACCACAGTTCTACTATTCAGAGATAACCTGAACAATAGTTTTAGCTTCTTAAATTTCTCATTTTCTGTTCCTATTACTTCCTCTATTCCCCTGTAGCCACCTAATCTTATGGCCACACTAAAGCACTTTTGCTAACTCTAAATTGCTCCATTTCTGAAATTTAAATAATAATAAAAAAATACCACTTTCTGAAAACTGTCTCCTATCTCCCTTTGGGTCTCTCTTATAGTCACCCAAAAGCCTTATTCTTCAACCTTACAGGGACCCCAGATTTTATTTTCTTGCATCATCTCAATCTCTTAGAACCTTCCTGCCTCTACTCTAGCCTCAACAATTTCATGGTATGTTATTTCAATCCATTCATTTTTAATGTCAACAACTACTCTCTTGTATCTCTCTGACCCAGCTACCCAGGAGAATCATTCAGTATCTTTGTATCTATGCTTGCAAATTTCAGCAATTGCTTTTTTTTCTTTTCTTTTTTTTTTCAATTTTTTATTAACATATAATGTATTATTTGCCCCAGGGTACACGTCTGTGAATCATCGGGCTCACACATTTCATAGCATTTGCCATAGCACATACCCTCCCCAATGTCCATAACCCTACTCCCAGCAACCCTTAGTTTGTTTCGTGAGTTTCCCCACAGTGCTACAGATTAATGTCCTATAAAGTCACAGACAAGTTTAACCAAATCCTTTAAACCAGGATATGGAAATACTGGTTGTATAAAAACAAGACTTTCCAAGGAATAGTAGTAATGAAAACATTCTAACAAACACAACCTTTTGTTTTTAAGGGAATTATTCTCCCTGCCTTCAACCTCCATATGGATTCTGTTCTAAATAATGTAACTGTCAGAGAGTTCCAAACAAGTACTGACCAAAAAAAATATAAAAAAATAGCAATAATAGCAGCATAGCAATGGCTAATCCTAGGAATTAAATAATAATTATAAAGGAATATAACTTCTAGGTAACAATAACATGTAGATTTAGAAAGTGGATGGGGCGCCTGGGTGGCTCAGTTGTTAAGCAGCTGCCTTCGGCTCAGGTCATGGTCCCAGGGTCCTGGGATCTAGCCCTGCACCAGGCTCCTTGCTCAACAGAAAGCCTGCTTCTCCTTCTCCCACTCCCCCTGCCTGTGTTCCTGCTCTCGCTGTCTCTCTCTCTCTGTCAAATAAATAAATAAAATCTTTAAAAAAAAAAAGTGGCAAAAGTGTTAAATTCTTCCAGTGCTTTTTTGTTTGGGTGGAAGATAGAGAAATAAATTTTAACCTTTTCATTGTGAAGTCTTCATGTCAGAAGTTTAAGAGTAACCACTAAAAGTACAGAATATATAACTTCTCCAAGCAAAATAGAAACTAAAGTTTAATAAAATTTGAACTATATGAGAAAAAGAAAAGAAGGAAACTTCCAACAAATCCATATTAAATAGAGGAAACAAACAAAAATGCTAGAAATAAATCTAAGTATATCAGTATATGTATCAATATGGATGAATATTTTTACGATAAGGGAAAAAGGTAGTTACAAACACCACAAATCATATGAAACTTTTTATGTGAATTATAAACACTGCCTAAACAAAATACATATATATTATAAATAGTATGAAAAATTTGCATGAGAAGCATATATATCATTTGCTGAGTAGATAAAGGAAAGGAAAGTAGATGGACTGTGGAGTACGGTAGATTTTAATTTGTATCTGTAAAATTTTCTTAGAATACATCAAACAAATAGGGGAGTGCGCCAATATTAGTTGAATCTTCAGAAGAATACATTTATAAGTGATATATTATTTTCTTTATGAATACTCAACACATTTTATCATTTTATACTTAAAAACAAAACTAAAAAATAAAATCATGAGTTTTTTCAACTAATAAATCAATAAAATTAATGTATTGAACCAAAGTTTAGTAATAACATATAGAAATGTATGATGAAATTCTAAAACAATAATCAGGACATGAAATTGATTTCAAATAATTTTTCAATAAATATCCATTCTTTGAGATCATCACTGAATCTAAATATTTGATAATAACAATAATCTTTTATGACTCAAGTGTACACAGCATTGCATATTTTCAGATGAAATTTATGATCCAGATTTGACTTCCTTAGTTAATTAGCCATTTGTAATCATTTATTTAATTCATAAGCATTGTCATATACTTTGTCATTCTTGCTTGCTTTTATTTTGGGGCATTGCAAAATAATAACCAAAATAAATTCCTGTTGTAACTAATCTCTTAGATTTCAAGATTAATTTGTCTGCCCTAGGTAGGGTTGATATGGAAAAAACGGTAACATTTAATATGATGCTCTACCTATCTTTAATAACTCCATAAAGATATACTCGTAAAATAGTTGGAAAGTCAACTTGCAACACATTTCAGGTGATGTAGTGTCAAGTGTTAGCTCCTGAGGACAGGACAGGAAAAGAAAGACGGAGATAATACATCTGAGGGCCAAGAGACAAGGCCATAGTAATAATATAGAATGTATATTTAATAGTGTCAAGCAAATAAACTGAGTTCAGTTAAAGTTAGTTATATTTTTCCTTCTATTTTTTTATAAATGGCAGACTATTTTTGTAAGTAGGCAAAACTCTTATACTATTTTGACAAAATGTATTTATCTAGGTAAACTTAAGCTTATAGTGTTTTCAATCTCTGTAAAAACATACATCGCATTAACAGTATCTAAATTAGTAACCTTTATGTCCTTATTTTTTACCATTGTTTAATTCATTTTAAAAGCTAATAGTTGGCTTTTAAAATCATGCATTTAATAATATAAGTATTTCATGGGGTTAATTTGTTTTTAATTTCAAAACATTTTAGGTATCAGGAAAAAAAGGGAATAAAATTAAAGCTTTCAGTGTCTTAACGAGAAGTTTTATGAATCAAACATATTGAAATATGAGAGGGGCACCTGGGTGACTCAGTGGGTTAAAGCCTCTGCCTTAGGCTTAGGTTGTGATCTCAGGGTCCTGGGATCAAGCCCTGCATCGGGCTCTCTGATCAGCAGGGAGCCTGCTTCCCCCCCCCCCCCCGCCTGCTTGTGATCTCTCTCTCTCTCTGTTAAATAAATAAATAAAACCTTAAAAAAAAAAGAAATATGAGAAACTCCTTACAGAATTCCTGGACAAGGCAATAAAAACATAAACTGTTCTGGGACAAGTAGGAAAATTAAATACTACCATAAATGTAAGTAAGAACAATAAAGACAGAGAGGGCCTATGATGATAAGGGGCACAGGGCCTTTCAAAAGGGGCTGCCACAACTCAGTTCTGGCCAACTGCAGCCCTGTTGAATATAGTTCCAAGGACCCATATGTTCTAATTGTTTTTTTCAAATAATCACTGGAATTGAAATATTTAGGTAAATGTAATGAGCCTTATCCAGTTATAAGCAAACACAGGAAATGTGTGTGTGTGTGTGTGTGTGTGTGTGTGTTTAAACACAGCTTGGGAAAAGACATCATATATATGGGTCTTTGTTATAAAATATGTCCTTCATTTTCTGTGAAGTCATGTTAATGTATTATATCGAATTTGGAATGAAAAAATTCAATTCATTTGGCATCTGTATTTTGATCAATTTATTTTTGATACAAAAGTGATAAAACTGTTAAGTACAAAAGTTAAACAATCTTATAGATTGTGTTAGAAGAATATGAAATATTCTGAATGGTTTTAAGGAAGGCTTCCTGTACAAGTAGAATTTTTCTATCTCTCAGTATCAATCTTGTAGCCTAGACCTGTGGACATAAAGTGCTTAGAGTAAGTATTTACAATTATCGCATCTATCTGGCTCATACACACTGAAGAAACCTTCTAGGACAGGATTTGTCCTTTTACTCATGCTGGAGTCTTACCTAGAATGAGATGGAATATTGTACAAATTGATATGATTTCATCATTGTTAGTCACTGGATTTGTTCTCTGGTTGGAAATAGAACAGGTAGCATACTCCTCGTGGTGTCACCCTTGATGGCATCCTTGGATTGAATGATCCACATAGACAGTATTCAAAAAGCTTATCAGTAGTATTATTAAAACTCCACAGGTAACTAACCTGCAGCCCACCTTTCCACTTCTTGAGTGCATACTTTTGATGCTTTAGTTGTGCCTAATATCTCTTTTGTCAGTCATCTTTGTATAAACACTTGTTCCTCACTTAACTCTATTATATTCAAACAGGTAACATAACCCAGAGGAGATTTGTTTCTGAACAGAATACTGCAGAAAAAAAGGGTGGGACTTATTTGATGCTTTCACTCGAAAGCTGTTTTCCCTCATTTTGTGATGGAAAGTATTATTTGACTATTAGTATTATATTCCTCTTCACCCTCTTTGAAAATGTTTTTCTTCATTTTATCTTGGCTTCAACTGATCTGGCTAACAACTGTGTCTAGATAAGGGAAAAATTCCCCCCAAATGCTATTCTACTTAACTAAAAATCTTCCCTTTTCAATTAACGTATGGGTATTAATAACAGATATGTGATACTCTATAAGCAGATAATCAACTGAAGGACTAAATATTGTATACAGTAACTTTCAAATATTTTATAAAAACCGAATTTCAAAATCTGGTCTCTGGCAAAGACATAGATGGTGAAAAAAGTACTAAACTAAGGGTCTGCAGAGGATGCTTCAAGTTCAGAGAACATCAGTAAATACTGTTCTGACCTTGGGCTTAACTGCTCTGAGACTTCATTGTCCTATTCTCCATGTTGAGAAGATTAAAACATTTACTATGCAGATACAGACTTGTGGAAAACATTATGCACAACTGAGACAAAATATGTGACAGAATTTTGTGATAAAACTATCCAAACACAATGAATCACTACTACTGAACGTTAAGCTGAGCTCTTCTCATCCGAGTCTTCCTACTCATGTCTCTCCTGGAAGGAATTATATTTCCAGAGGCCCCACTTCACAGAATGAATTCTCAAGAACTGAGGCTGGACTTTGAAGCCAAAGAAACTGGCATTCAGCTGTAAAACACAATCAAAGATACCCTGCTGTCTGTATCTTGGGCAAAGACAGACACTAAAAAAGCGGCCAGTTCTTCTCAAGTAGGAAAGTCTGAAATCAGAGCCTCCCATAAGCACAGGAAAAAAAAAAAAATCAATAGAAAGTTTTCAGGAGACAGGGCCTCAGGATTTTCTAAGAGCCAAGGGTCCAGCAGTAGGAAATCTTTGTTGGATACTCACAGCAGGGATAGCGAGATGGTGAGAACAATTTGACAAGTTTGATGTAAGACAAGAAAAGGTTCTAGACGAATTTGGCACTTGTGTCCCAACTCAGTCTCTCCAATATTCTTACACAGTGAATGCAATTCTACCACTGATTTGTCCATTTAGAAAGAAGTATAACCTGTTTGAGCCTGCATCAATTTTCCTCTATTAATCTGTCATATGGATTCTGGCACTTCAAATCAATGTCACTTCAAACCAATGACAGACATAGATAAATAGGGTTAAAGGAACAGAGTAGAAAAGTCTTAATTTGTAATATGTTGGTATTAAAACAAAATATGTTGGTATTAAAACAAAACAAAAGTATTTGTTTGCTACTTTTTTTCACTAATAGAACCTACTCCACGACTACCCCAAAGTGAGCTGTGTACACAAATAAAAAATAAAGTCTTAGGTTTTCAAATATCATTCAAGGTTATTTTTTAAGAAATGTTTTGTTAAATGAAACAGAAGTAAAGCAACAGAACATTTTCATCCATTCAGGCCATAATGTTGAATTTACTTAAAAATAAAGTTTCAAATAGGATAGTTCCTTTTTGAAAGAATTGATGTAACTTCTAAAAATGGTGAAGCATTAAAAATAAAAACAGGGGTTTATGCCAAAGAAATCATGATAAAATCACTGGTACAATTTGTTGCAGCCATAGGTTATACTGACATTTTTCTTGGTTCGAAATCTGCCAGGCTATCAAGTTCCTTTCCTTGAGACATTTCATCCTTAAATTCTTTTTCCCCTAAATGTTGATATACCATTAACTCTGATTCTCATAGATAAGTGATCCAGATATTTTCTATACATAGCTATCCAATTGTCACCATAACACTAGTTGAGCAATTTATATTTTTCCCAATTATTTATTCTGCTATCATTACCATATACATATTCACCAAATATAAGTCTATTTTTCATCTTATCTATTCCACTTATTATTCTTACTTTAGTATTATACTTTTGAAAACCGCTTTAGTGTTCATCTAGCATGTACATCAGCACTGTCTAATAGAAATATGTGAGCCACATCTATAACCTTACATTTTCTAATAGCTTTATTTATTTATTATTTATTTTTAAAGATTTTATTTATTTATTTTACAGACAGAGATCACAAGTAGGCAGAGAGGCAGGCAGAGAGAGGGGGAAGCAGGCTCCCTGCTGAGCAGAGAGCCTGATGTGGGGCTGGATCCCAGGACCCTGAGATCATGACCTGAGCCGAAGGCAGAGGCTTTAACCCACTGAGCCACCCAGGCTCCCTGTCTAATAGCCTTATTTTAAAAAAAAGGTAAAAAGAAGCTACGGACATTAATTTTATTTATATATTTTATTTAACTCAATATATCTGAAGCTTTTTCAAATGCAATTACATTGAAACATATAATCAAATATAAAATGATAGCTAATGAGATAGATATCATATGCTATTTTTTCATATTAAATATTTGAGATCTAGCATGTTGTTTACACTTAAAGCAGATCTCAATTCAGATCAGCCACAGTTCAACTGTTCAACAACCATATGCAGCTAGTGGCTACTGCATTCAACAAGACAGATATAGACAAGGAAATGCAAAGGAAGACACAGTGAAAGTCTTGACAGAATATATTTCTGATAGATATTGTAAAGAAGGATGTCCTTTCCAAAACATGAATCAAGCATCTCTGAATGAAGCTACTTCTAGTTATTGTTCTTTAAAGCTTAAGTTAACTTCTCTTGAATCAGGCCCAAAAGGATGTAACAAATATCACAATTGTCTCCTTTAGTAATTAACTAGAAAGTTTGTCAGTATTGTTTAATAAAAATACAAATTGTAATTCTGTATTCACTGGGATATTTGCTTTGAAATTAATTTTACTCATCATAGATTTTATTCATCATCATAGGCATCTTCAGCTGCCTGATTTGATTATTTTTTTTCTAAATAACTTAAATAACTTCCTGTACATCTATCATGTCAATCCTCCCTGCCCCTCCCACTCCCCTTACCCCAACTAGTTCAATCTCCAACACCAGGGAGTAATCCTTTTAAAATATTGTCAGATAAGGTTATTCTTTTGCTCAAAACCCTCCAAAGAAATCTTGCTCATTCACAGTCAGATCCAAAATCTTTACAGTGGCCTACATGACCCACAGAGCTGACCTGTTCTTTAACCTTCTCTTCTACCACTCCATTGACCTCTTTTCAACGCTATTCAGACACACGGGCATTATCACTGCTTCTCAGACACAGCACTTAATGTTTCCTCTGGTTAAATGCATTTCCACAGATCTGCACAGGACTCTGCCCTCTGCTCCTTTAAGTCTTTTCTTGAATGTCCACTTCTCAATAGCTTCTAATCTGGTAACATTACAACATCTCCCGTTATCACTCATCCCTGTTCTCTATTTTACTTTTCTTCATACAATTATCACTATCTAAAATAGTCTGCTTTTATATTATTTATTTTGTTTGCTGATGTTTCTTCTCCTCTAGAATATAAAGTCCAGAAGGGTTATGCGGTTATATTGTGTTTGACGTGCTACTACATCTCCCTGTAGCTAGAGCAGTTCTACAAATTATTTTGTAAATATATTTGGTAAGTACCCAAAATATTTGTCAAACGAATAGATATAAATTTTTGAGGAACATATATATTTAAAATAACATGATAGAAAATGTACACCGCGACTGCCATATATTTTTTTATTTATCGCATTATTTTGAGGGTCTAAAAAATAAGAATACATTTTATATAATATTTATATCTAATATTCCTAGGAGCAAAAGCTAAATAAACACATTAATTAAACATGATTAAACTGAAGACATGCAGCTTCTCGATCCTTTTAACACTTCATTGGTAGATGACAGTGACAGGATTTGAAAAAAATGAGATAAACATACTATGTCTGTTCACAGTTATAATGGAGAGTTAAAACATTCAAAAGCATTAGAAATTTAAACTGACTTTAGAGATTTCTGGGACAAAATTACTATAAAGCAAATGTTGAGTGAAAGAAATCTCAACCTTAAAGTGCGAAAATTATCTAAGGGTGTTTTCTTTCTTTTTTAACAAGCAATTGTTCACATTTTTGACAAATAAACCACAATTATCACACTGTCTTTCAAAAAGCCTCTAAAGTTTTAGAGAAATATGAATTTCTACTAAGTTTTAAGAATCATAAAACAATAGTACTCTACAAATTAAAAGCAGTATTCAGAGAAGAATTAAAATAAATACATCCATAAGTAACAATCTGAGGAGTTAAATGTATTTTAGGGGATATTTATAGAATTTATTAAGAGATGCCTAATGGTAAAATAACATCAGTTAAAAATGAGCTATAATTGTTGAGAATTTACTATATGCTAATCACAATGCTAAGGATGTACATTCCAAAAATTCTGAGAACAAACCTGCTCCTTCTCTGATAGTCTGCATTTAATCAAAGAGAACCCCATACATCCTCAATGGAATTAGCAATCTCTAGTGAGAGGGAAAATGGCCATGAAAAGATATCAGGTCCAATTTAGCCCTGTTATCTTGTAAGGAAGAAGTATCTTTGAAAACAGAAGCTATTTTTAAGAATCTTGATAGGAGGAGATCATACTGGGCTATCCAGGTGGGTCCTAAATCCAATCATAGTGTCTTCCTAAGAGGCTACGGAACATTATATAAACATAATGGAGAAGGCAATATGGACATGTAGTCAAAGCTTAGAGTGATTTAGCTGTGAGCAAAGGAATGTCACCAGAAGCTGGAAGAAGCAAGACAGAGAATCTGGCCTAGAGTCTCTGGAGGAAATGTAGCCCTATTAATATCTTGATTTCTGCTCAATGAAACTGATATTGAACTTCTGGCCTCCAGAACTATGAAGGAATAAATTTCTGTTCCCTTAAATCAACCAGTTTGTGGTAGTTTGTAATGGTAGCCTTAGGGAATTAAGATCGATTTTTGTAGATTTGGAAAGTGGGGTGTTACTGTAACAAATACCTAAAATGTGGAGTGGCTTTGTCATCAGACATTGGGCAAAGACTTGGAAAAAATTTGAGGTAGCGAAATAGTAAAAGTCTAGACTGCCTTGACCAGAATATGAACAGAAGTATGAATGTGAAAGGTGACTTTGACAAAAGCGCAGAAGACAATGAGAAATGTGCTATTGGAAATTGGTAATAGGTAATCCTTGTTATCTACTAGCAGAAAATTTGCCTGAACGTGTCCTATAGCTATGTGGAAAGCAGGACTCAAGCAAGGAATTTGGATTTTTGACTGAGGAGATTTCTAAGCAAAGTGTGGAAGGTGCAACCTTGTTTCTTCTTGCTGCTTATAGCAAAACATGTGGGGAAAGAGAGAAATTGAGCAAAGAATTGTTAAGAAAAAGAGAACCAGCAGTTAATGATTTGGGAAATTTTAAGTCTGTTCAGATAGCAAAAGATGCTAAAATTTGGAGACTAGCTGCTAGGAAATTGTGCTATGGAGACAAAGCCAAGTGTGCGGCTAGAAAAATTTTGCTCATGATATTAGTTTTGTGTCTCCTGGATTCACTCAAACATCTCAGCACAAACCGAGAATGGAAATGGAATTATCTAGGAAAAGATCTGTGGAGGACTTTCTTGCTAATGTTCTGAATCCCCATGAGACAAACAGAGGACCCAATAGGATTTTGAGAATGTTATACCTGCAGAAACACTCTCAGCTTGGAATGAAAGAGATAGAGAGAGGACAGAATGAAGGAAGACTGTCAGAGTTCCAAAATTCTATAAGTAGAAAATATACAGATAAAGCTACTCACCTGAAACCTGTAGTACCCTTCAAGAAGAAATGATGATACACTGACGGCAGAGCCATGGTCCCAAAGAACGGAGCTGTAGGGCCAAAGGCAGATGCCCAAGCCTAGGAAACAGAGCAGAGACATGGACTCAGAGGGGATTATTTCTAACCCATAAAACATAATGGGATTTTGCCTGTTAGATTTCAAAATTATTTGAGAACCCTGATTTCTTTCCTCCTTATATTTATCCCTTTTGGAATAGAAATGTCTATAACTATTATCCTACTCCAGCTGATAAAGGAAATTTTCAACTTTCAATATTTGTGGTTCCTGCTTCTGGGCTCCCAGAGAAGCTATACTTTAACTTTTACCAAGGTCAAAATGACTCCTCAAAACTTCAAAGCATGGGCTCTTATTTCTTCCCCAAGCATACGTGGTATGTCTGCTTTGTTAAAACAAAACACAAAACAAAAAGGAGCATTCAGACATAAAGATAAGAAAAACAAAAAAATCTTCCTGGTTTCCAGAAGATTAAAGTTACACAGCCTCGTATACATACTAAAAACATAAGATAAAATCTACAACTTTCCGTAATGTCCTTTGTCATGATGATTTGTAACTCTTTATGTAAAATATATATATATGTAACTCTGTACCAAATGTTCCTTCTCTGAAGCATTCTCTTCTATGTGAAGATTCTGTATTTTGGGCAGCTGTCCTATCTTAGGCTTGAATAAAACTCTTTTCCTTTCCTTTAAAATTTCAAAAAAAAAAAGGTTTATTTTGTATTGACGTAGCTCTACACTGTATTTGGGGACCAGATAGCTAGATTTCTAGTTTCACAGGTCCAAAGATGGGGAAGAAATTTTCCCCAGGATGGAACATAGGTAGAATTTATTTTTTTTATTATTTTTTTAAAGAGTTTATTTATTTATTTGACAGAGAGAGAGAGAGAGATCACAAGTAGGCAGAGAGGCAGGCAGAGGGAGAAGGCTGAAGCAGGCTCCCGGCTGAGCAGAGAGCCCGATGTGGGGCTTGATCCCAGGACCCTGAGATCATGACCTGAGCTGAAGGGAGAGGCTTAAACCACTGAGCCACCCAGGTGCCCCCATAGGTAGAATTTAAATTGAGCTGATTCTGCTAATTAAATAATGAGATTTAAAAATTTTGAGTTGGCAATATTTAAATACATTTTGGACTTGTGCTAATGCTGTAACAGGTTGATACTCTTGAAGATATTGGGATGGAATGAATGTATTTTATACTTGGGATGGATATGAATCTTTGGAGGCCAGAGGGAAGACTGTGGTAGACTGAAATGTCCCCTCAAAGATATCTGTCTGAATCCCTAATTCCACATTCTCATGCCTAGGGACATTACCTTCTATGGAAAAAACAAAAACAAAACCAAAAAAAGGCCTTGAAGATGTGATTTGGTTAAGGATCTTGAGTTATGAATTTTCTAGCTGAGCCTTAAATCCAGTAAAAGTGTCCCTGTAAAGGGAGGCAGAGGGAGACTTGAAACAGCGAAGAGGAAAGGCAATGGAAGGCAGAGATGGCCATAAGCCAAAGAATGTATTTTCTCCTATAGCATCTGGATAGAACATTAATACCAATGAAATTAAAAAATACCAATTAAAAATTAATACTAATAAAAAACAACCTCTATATGTCAAAATTTGTAAGGCATTGCTAAAACTCTACTCTTGGGAAACTTTATAGTTCTTAAAACATTTATCAAGAATAAACAAGATTAGAAACTAAAAATCTGGCTTTTGACACAATTATAGGTATAGTACAACAGAGCAAATTCAAAGTAGTTCATAAATTATAAACATAAGAAGAGGCTTTCTGCTCCTCCCAGTTCTACAGACAACCTCATCTTCTGGTGCAGGGTCAGCTGCATCAGACACAATGATTAAGGTTAGAGTAAATAGATTTAGCCATACTGGGCAGCTGGTTACCAGGGCTGCTTTTAACTCTGGCAAAGTGAATATTGTTGCCATCAATGACTATGACCCCTTCATTGACCTCAACAACATGGTCTACATGTTCCAGTATGATTCCACCCAGGGCAAATTCAATAGCACAGTCAAGGCCAAGAATGGGAAACTTGTCTTCTATGGAAAGCCCATCTCCATCTTCCAGGGGTGAGATCCTACCAACATTAAACGGGGTGGTGCTGGTGCTGAGTATGCTATGGAGTCCACTGAGTCTTTACTACCATGAAGGGGCTGGGGCTCACTTGAAGGGTGGGACCAAGAGGTCATCATTTCTGCCTCTTCTGCTGATGGTCCCATGTTTGTGATGGGTATGGGCCAGGGGAAGTATGACAACTCCTTCAAGATTATCAGTAATGCCCCCTGCACCACCAACTGCTTGGCCCCTCTGGGCAAGGTCATCCACAACAAATGTGGCATCATGAAGGGACCCATGACCACAGTCCATGCCATGACTGCCATCCACAAAACCATGGACAGCACCTCTGGGAAGCTGTAGTCCAATGGCTGAGGAGCCTCCCAGAACATCATCCCTGCCTCTATAGGTGCTGTCAAGGCTGTAGGTAAAGTCATCCCTCAGCTGAATGGGAAGCTCACTGGCATGTGTCCCCACCCCCAATGTGTCAGTCATGGATCCAACCTGCTGCCTGGAGAAAGCTGCCAAGTATGATGATATCAAGAAGATGATAAAGCAGTCATTGGAGGGCCTCCTCTGAGGGCATCCTGGGCTACACTGAACGGGTTGTCTCCTGCGACTTTAACAGTGATACCCACTCTTCCACCTTCAATGCTGGGATTGGCATTGCTCTCAATGACCACTTTGTCAAGCTCATTTCTGGTATGACAATTTATTTGGCTATAGCAAACAGGTGGTAGACCTAACGATCCACCTGGCCCTCGAGGAGTAAGAGCCCCCTGGACCATCAGTCCCAATGAGAGCAAAAGGAAAAGAGAGACCCTCGGCTGCTGGAGAGTCCTGTCCCAACTCATCCCCCAACACGCTGAGAATCTCCCAGCATCTACACAGTTTCTATCCCAGACCCCCTAAGGAAGGCGAAGGGCTTGTGGAGCACTACCTTGTCAGGTAACAACAATAAAGTACACCGTACCTAGCTAAAAAAAAAAGAGAGAGAGAGTTCACATCATACAGAGTTCACATCATACAGAGTATGCTTTCTGAACATACTGGAATTGAATTAGAAATCAAAAAGTAAAGTAAAAAATATCCAAAAATACCCCACGCTGAGAGATGTTAGTAAAATAAAGAGCAAGAACAACACATACTCATGATAGTGAAAATCTAAAAAATCAAAAACTATTTAAAAAGATAATCAAGGGATGCCTGGGTGGCTCAGTGGGTTAAAGCCTCTGCCTTCGGCTCAGGTCATGGTCTCAGGGTCCTGGGATCGAGCCCCGCATCAGGCTCTCTGCTCAGCAGGGAGCCTGCTTCCCCCTCTCTCTGCCTGCCTCTCTGCCTACTTGTGATCTCTCCCTCTCTCTCTGTCAAATAAATAAATAAAATCTTTAAAAAAATAATAAAAAATAAAAAAATAAAAAGATAATCAAACATCTAGAGTACTAATAAGAAAAAGAAAAGACAAATGTAAATAAATTTATTCTGAAATAAAAAGGAGAAAAATCTACAGACAAAAATAAGATTTAAAACTACTAAAATTGTGTTAAAAGTATGAATTTCTGCTTCCAGTCACGATGGAGTAAGGATTACTCCAGAACCACTTTTCTACCATTACCAAAGAAAACTCTAGACAAAATAAATAAAATATTTCTTTCAAGCACTGGAAAACAGGCATGCAAGTCTATGAAAATGGGAAGGTGGAAAACAAGTGAGGTGAACCACAACATCACTCCGACTTTTCAGCAATTTCTAGACTGCTAGTGCAGGGTTGGTTAAAAAAGAGCTCACACTGAGTGTGAACTCAGTGATATTAATGAATTAAAGAGCTTAAGATTGGAGTTCTGGAGTCTGCAGATGATGAGAGTTGCTAAGTTTCAGAGGGCTATGAAGAAAGAGAGTCTCTGATATCTACCTAGAAGACTCTTTGAAACTTTACTGAGTACGAGACCACCTACCTACAAAGTAAAAACTCTGAATCCAGGCAAGATAGTGATCATACTCTCAGTTTAGTAATTTCAAGGGTTCAAACATGTTGGGAGACCTTTGAGTTACCACTCAGAACTAGGAATTCTCAGCAATCACCTGAGACATTCATTAGAGAGCCATGAGAAGTGATACCTTGGTAATAAGACAGTATTTGAATTAGCCCTGGAGTGAAGGCTATTCAAGTCCATCCTAAAAAATCTTTAAAATGCTCCCTGAAAGGATCAAACTGATTCCATAACTTGGCCATTTGACAAAATAAAACCAATCTATAAAAAAAGAACAACAAAATCCCAATATTCAACAATGTACCAATCACCATAAAAATAGTTGAAAAGCTTAACACTCCTCTATTAGTAATTAAAGGAACAAGCAAGCATTAAATTTGTAAGGATATAAAGGACTTGAATAACAATATCAACGTGCTTGGCCTAATTGATATTTATAGAACACTACCTAGTAATAGTGGAATGCACATAAAATATTCAGCAAGACAGATTATATGCTGGGCCATATCACAAGCCTAATAAAATTTTAAAAGTTCACATCATACAGAGTATGCTTTCTGAACATACTGGAATTGAATTAGGAATCAAAAAGTAAAGTAAAAAATATCCAGAAATACCCCATGCAGTTTGAAATTCCACAACAATAATTTTCAAATAATCTACAGATATTATGTATCTAGTCAAGGGTATTATGATAGTGTTGTATGGTGACAGACAATAACCATATATGTGGCAAGCACAGTATAATGTATAAAGTTATCCAGTCACCTCAATGTTGTACACTTGAAACTAAGTAACACTGTGTATCAACTATACTTTGATAGAAAAAAAAAAAGTTTGGTAGAATTCACCAGTCGGAGGTGGGGAAGTTGGATAGAAATTAGACAGTATATGGGAATAAAAAAATAAAAATACAGTATATAAAAATTTTGGGGTTGTAGCTAAAACAGTGCTTAGAAGGTAGTTTGAATATTTCATTGCTTAAATTATAAAAATAAAAAAGTTTGAAGTTGGTAATCTTATTTTTCATCTTAAAAAGCTAAAAAAATAAATCAAATTAAAGCCAAGTAAGGAAAATGAGGAGCAAAATAAAGAGCAAATATCAATTAAACATAAAATCAATTCAATAATAAATCAAAAAGAAATCAAAAGATCATTGAAAAGATCAGTAACATTGGTTACTGATCACACTCTACTAAGTATGATCAAGAGAAAGAAGTACACAAATCACCAGAATGTTAGGGGGCGGAGGCAAATAGTACTATATATCTTAGAAATATGATAGGCATAAAAAAGTAATATTATAAACCAGTTTATGGCAATAAATTGACAACTTAGATCAAATGGACAAATGGACACATTCTTTGAAAGAAACAAAATACCTAGCTTGCTTAAGAAGAGACAGATATCCTGAATGGCCATATATTTATTAAATAAATCAATCTGCAGTTAAAAATCTCCCTAGAAAGGTAACTCCAGGCTCAAATACTTTTATTAGTGAATTCTACCAATCATTTAAGAATGAAAATAATACCAATTCTATACAAACTCTTTAGATAAAAAGAGGGAATACTCAACAACTAGTTTTCTGAAGCTTGCATTTTCCTGTACCAAAACCAATCAAAGATGATATAAACAAAAGAAACCCAAACCAGTTTCTCTCGTGAAAACAGAAGCAAAATTCTTTAAAAATATTGACATGTCCAATATAGCAATATATAAAAAGAGTAACATATCATGACAAGGAAGAATTTATTCCAAGAATGCAAGGTTATTTTAACATTTTAAGAAATGAATCAATACATTTCCATATAATAAGAAAATAGAGGAGAGAAAAACCCCATAATCATTTTCATTAATTCAGAAAAAGGCATTTGACAAAATTCAACATCATTCCTTATTAAAATTTTCAGCACACTATAGGAAATTTTATCAATCCAATAAAGAACATCTGCAAAAAACTATAGCTCATTTCATATTTATTGAGGAACAAAGATGTCTACTCTCACTACTTCTTTTCAAACTTTTACTGGATGTCTTAGCCAGTGTAAAAACAGAAAAATATACTAAAAACTTATGCAAAGGAAGAAATAAAATTGTCTTTATTCCTAAATGACACATTATGTACATAGAAAATCCTAAGGATCAAAAATCTATTAGAATAAATATGTGTGTTTAGCAAAATTAGTGGCACAAAGTCAATATATATAAATCAATTTTGACCTTATATCCCTGTAATAGATTATTGGATGCATAAAAATATTTTTATATTATTTAAAGGAGTATCAAAAACATGAAATAATTAGAGTTAAGTTTAACAAAGTAAGCGCAATACCTATACACTGAAAATCACAAAATATTTTTGAGAGAAACTGAAGAGTTAGTAAAGGAAGAGATATCCCATATTTATGGACTATAATATTGAATATTATTCTGACCCAATTATTCCCAAAATAATCTATATGTTCAATGCAAACATAATTAAAACTCATGCAAAAGTTTTTTGGAAGAAATTGATGAAGAACTGAACCACATAATAGTGCAAATGATCTAGACTACCAAAATAATTAAAAAAAATGTCAAATTTGGAGGACTTAGTATAAAGCTACAATATGGCACATCTATAGACATGAAGATTAATGAAACAGAAAACAAAGCTTTAAAATAATCTAACACAATAGCTTGATTTTTTTACAAAAGTGCCTATGTAATTCAATGGAGAAAGAATATCCATTGCACCTACTGGTGCCAAAACAACTGAATACCTTATGTAAAAGAAAATAAATCTCAAGTCTTTTATAACATCATGCACAAAAACTGTCTAAACATGGATCACAGACTTATATGAGCCAAAACTATAAGACTTCTAGATGAAAGTATTCTAGGGAAAATTTTGAAAACTTTGTGATAAGCAAGATTTCTTAGGATACAAAATGCATGAATTACAAAGAAAAAGCCGATAAATTGGAATTCATGAAAATTAAAAACTTTTCAAACAATACAATTAATTTTGTATATTGAAGAAAATGAAAAGGTAATCAAAGTGCTTAAAGAAAATAATTGCACTACCTCTTTCTGACACAGACTAGTATCCAAAATACATCAGGAATTTCTATAACTCAATAATTAGAGGATGAGCAACCTAACAAAAAAGGGTAAAATATTTGAATGAACACTACACAAAAGATAGAGAGAATGCCAATAAATGCATAAAAATATTTGACACCTTTAGCAAATTCAAAATAATAAAATATAATACACACCATTAGAATTGAAAATTTTAAAAACTGGCAACTAGCATTTATAATGCAAAGAGACTAAAATTTTCATACACTGCTGAGGGTGGGGAATATAAAATGGTACATCTACTTGGAAAACAATTCGGCAGTTTCTTAAGAGGTTACATACACACTTAGAACACACAACGTGCATAAATACCTATATACACACAACCCAGCAATTCCACTCTGAGTAATTTACCCCAACATAAAAATGTATACCCACACTGTTATGAACCAAATGTGTCCTCTGAAAATTGTTATGTTGAGTGCTGGTATTTGGAGTTGAGGCCTTTGGTAGATGATGAAGTTTAGATAAAGTTCAGATGAGGCTCTAAGGGCAGCTCTCCCATGGTCCAGTGAGTGCACTTATAAGAAGTAGAAAAGAGATCAGAGTTACCTAGCATCCGCACACTTGCATTGAGGAAAGGACATGTAAGCACACAGGTGAAGAGTGGCTTCTAAAAGCCAAGAAGAGCGCCATCACCTAGAACCAAATCTGTCACTACCTTGATCTTGGGCTTCCCAGCCCACACAACTATGAGAAATCATTTCTGTTGTTTAAGGCAACCCCAGCCTAAGGCATTTTATTTTAGCAACCTGAGCTAAGACACATGCAAATCCTTATACAATAATACACAGAGCATCCTTGTTACTAATAGCCCCAAATTTGAAGCCCAAGTGTCCATCACCAAGAGAAAGACAAATTGTGTTCTAGCCATTTAATGGAATACTTATCCATAGAATAAAAGAAGGTACTTTATAACAATGTGGATAAATCTCAAAATCACTATGCTGAGAGAAGCCAAATACAAAAGAATACATACTGTATGATACAAATATGAAACTCTAGAAGAGACAAATGGATTTGGTAGTGACAGATAACACTTGGGTGGTGGCCTGAGGGCTGGGCTGGGGTAGGAGCTAGAAGGATTTGACAAGGCAAACTCGGGCCAGCAGGAGAGAATGTTTTTGGTTTGAGTTAACCTTGATTGTGGATGAGGTTATACAGTGTGTGTGTGTGTGTGTGTGTGTGCAAGTGAACTCATCAAACTATATGCTTAAAATGGATGCATTTATTTTATATAAATTATCTGAGCATTAGTATAAAAATCAAAATTAAAATGTTAGAAAACCAATATTAAATGGAAGTAAATATAAAATGCAAAAAATTTTAAATATAAAAGAATAAGTATAAAAAAGAATAAGAACAGCTAAAAAGATTCATAAATAATAAATTGAAATGGTAAGCAAAGACCACCTCACACACCAAAGAGGCCCAGATTTAATTTTATAGATATAAAATTTTCCTGAAAGTATAAAGGCATATGTAATTTCTTTCTTATAGGAGTTGTTATAGCAAATAGTGAAAGAACAAATGTTACCTAACTTATTCTACAAAACTATTGCCACCTTGATTAGCAAAGTGGATTGGGAAAGTACAAAGAAAACAAATCACAGGCCTACTTTGTTTGGAATCACAAAAGTAGAAATCCTAAAGAAAATATTAGCTAACTGATTTCCATTATGCCTCACAATAATAATAGAAATAGAAATAAGGTAGGATGGGGTTTATTATTTGCTCATATTTATAAAGGTGTGAAATGATTAAATGTGGTCACTAGTATGGGGCTTATCAGCAACTTTGTAGATTGCGGTTCAGTTTCCCCAGGTACAACCTCACCTCTGACTCAGAACAATAAGGAAGGGCCAGTGTTGCTACAAGACAGTATGTTGTCCACATCACATGAAGCCCACTGGTAAGTGCTGGGCTATTTACTATCCAGTCAGGGCCGTCATGTTCTTCCAAGCCTTTTTGGTTGCTACTCTCCAACTGTTCTAGGAATCTGTTTTATGAGAAAAGGCCACACTAAAGTTCTGTGTGCCCATTCAGCTTAGCTCCAACTTGTGCTTGACAGATGGCATTATCCCCAGCCTATTATGTTGTCAATTATCAGTGGTGGGATGAAAATAGAATATTTATTGTCTTTCTTGAAGTATGATCAATTCTTACTACAGTGCTGGCAAAAATGAATGGGGCCATCAGAGTTACCTCATTTCTTGTTGCACAGCAATATGCTCATACCTTCTTTGTATGCTCCCCAAATTCCTTTTCCAGCTGATATAAGCCATGTGTTTCTGTGAGCATTCGTTGTTTATGCTGCATATTGGATCCTTTCTTAGTTTCAAAATATCTGATGTTATCTCTACTATTTTGCATCTTCTTTCTCGTTTCTGTATGTGCTGGGGTGAGTGATGGCATAAATTTCTACTTATGACACTTTCTTTGCAGTCACTCTGTTGACAGATATGTTGTTATTTATGCACTGGTATTTGTAACTTTATACTTGGGCTACAGAGTGCTTATTCCTCTAGTTAAACTAACCGCTATTTTTCATACATAGAAATAAAAATATTTATCTACCATCAATAGGTATTTCAATTTAGATTTTTTCCCCATCCTAAAGATGGAACTGAATCATTTATATATTTAATCAAGTACAAGTATATATAATGATTCAACAATTCTATGCATTTCTCACTGCTCATCAAGGTAAGTGTAACCTTAATCCTCTTTATCTATTTCATCCATCCCCCACCTCTCTACCAATTGCCTTTGTTTTCTGTATTTAAGACTGGTTTTTGCCTCTTTTTTGTTGTTTATTTGTTTTGTTTCTTAAATTCCCCATATGAGTGAAATGATATAGTATTTGTCTTTCTCTATCCATTTCTTAGCATTATAGCCTCTAGGTCCATCCACATTGTTGCTAATGGCAAGATCTCCTTTTTACGATTAATACTCCAGTGTGTGTGTGTGTGTGCGTGTGTGTAGAGTGCGTGTGTATACACCACTGTTGATCTATGGATGTACCTGGGCAGCTTCCATATCTTGGCTGTTGTAAATAATGATGCAATAAGCATAGGGGGGCACATATCGTTTCAAAGTAGTGTTTTTGTTTTCCTTGAGTAAATGCCTAGTAGTAGAATTATTGGATCATCTAGTAATTCTATTTTTAACTTTTTGAGGAACTTCCATACTGTTTCTACATTGTGCGATTGCATTCCCACCCCCAATGCATGAAGTTTCCTTGTCTCCACATTCTCATCAACAGCTGTTATTTCCTGTCTTTTTGATGTTAGCCATTCTGACAGGTGTAAGGTGGTATCTCATTATAGTTTTAATTTGCATTAAAACTGATGATTAGTGATGTTGAGCATCTTTTTATGTGTCTGTTGGCCATCTTTCAAAAAATGTCTATTCAGATCCTCTGCCCATTTTTAATTGTATTATTATTATTTGTTGTTGTTGTTTGCTCTTGAGTTATATAAGTTCTTTATGTAATTTGGATATTACCCCCTTATCAGATATATCATTTAAAAATATCTTCTATTAAGTGTTGTGTCTTTCTGCTTTGTTGTTGGTTTCCTTTGTTGTGCAGAAGCCTTTTATCTTGGTACAGTTGGAACAGCTTTGTTTTTGTTTCCCTTGCCTGAGGAGACATTTTTAGAAAACCATTTCTGTAGCCAATGTCAAAGAAATTACTGCCTATATTTTCTTCTAGTTTTATGGTTTCAGGTCTCACATTTAAGTCTTTAATCTATTTTGAGTTTATTTTTGTTTATGGTGTAAGAAAGTGATCCCGTTTCATTTTTTTGCATGTTGCTATCCAGTTTTCCTGGGACCATAAGTTGAAGAAACTGTCTTTTCTCCTTTACATATTCTTTCCTCATTTGTCATAGATTAATTGGCTGGGTTTATTTCTGGGTTCTCTATTCTGTTCTATCAATCAATGTGTCTATTTTTATGCCAGTACCACACTGTTCTGATTACCATAGCCTCATCATATATCTTGAAATCTGGGATTATGATACCTCCAGCTTTGTTCCTCTCTTTCAACATTGCTTTGGCTGCTTGGGGTCCTGGGTTGTACACAAATTTTATTTTTATTCTAGTTCTGTGAAAAATGCTGTTGGTACTTTGACAAGGATTTTACTAAATCTGTGGATTACTTTTTTATTCTAGTTTTAAACTTGTGTGGACTAGAAATATGTGAGAAGACATTCTGGTAATCTTTTCTTTGATTTACCCCTGTTGCTATTTCACAGATTTTTTCACCCAAACAAATCTCAGTCACAGAGAATATCATGCATGGCAAGTAACACACCCACTTATGTATATAAAATATTTACATATAATAATCTTTAATATTCTCAGTTTATATAAATAAAAAACAGAATTATTATAAAATAATTTGTAAAAGTCAAACAATGTTTTCAGAAGTGGTAACTCAATATACTGTTCCATTCCTTGTTAATGAAAGAATAGAATTTATATACTATATTATTAATAATACAGTTAAAGAAAACTATTCTTTTACTCCTTGAAATTCTTCAAATTAAAGGCACTCTAAAGGAAATTTTACAAACTAAAGACAATATATATGAGTACTTTAAAACGATTAAAAAAATCCTCTATGCTTAAATAAGTCTTAATTTTCTAGAAAGAATATTGAATTCTTAATGTCTGCTGTAAAGATATTAGATGATTGGAAATTAGCATTTCTCTGTAAAGTCTTGCTCTTTTAATTGTCTAGAAATCCATTGTTTTAGTATTTCAAATATATGCCTATTAATTTTATGGCTATTATTTTTTATGTATCATTTTGAAGTAATAGTATTTTTTTGAATATGACTATAGGGATGTGACTAATAAATCAAGTTTTTAGTTATACTTTATAATAGTCCATTGGATGTATATTTGTTATTTGAGGATAGATAGCAAACATAATATAAATATTTCAAGATTAGCATTGCCCTAGAAACTCTAAACATATTGAATAAAATATAAGTTGTGTTAAACAATGAAATATTTGTGAAGTACATAACAAAATATAATTACATGAAATAAAAACCTCCTGAGGGAAATAATATAAACTCTATTGAAAACATTTATGGAAATAGTAATAATAAATATACATCTGCAATTTAATATTAACCTCGACTTAATATTGCATAGTTTGTATTCCCCTTAGACCCTGGAAATATTCCTTTCCTGCAGATTTACCACATTCTAGAATGTTCCTTTGTTTTCAATCATTTCACCTCAATAAGCCAAGGATTTCAATTCATATAAAATATACATTGTATATGTCTTAATAATAATTCAGTGCTATCTTTTTGAATATTTATTATCAGAGAATAATTCCTTATACATCAGAAATCAGGAACTTGATATTGAAGCTCAACTGCCTTCAAAATATCAAAGTACTGTCATCTTGTTATACCTTTCAGACAAAAGAAAGAATGGCATATCTTCCTAATGCATTAAGGCAAAGATCATAGGGTTGAGGGACAGAAGTCTTGGATTTGAGCCTGGATATGGCCTTTATTGACGTCCCATGTCATCAGATATCTCTAAGTTTTACTCTTTCTCCTGGGAGAATGAATCCACAAATGAACTTTATTTGGAAAATGTAATTCATCATTCATGTATTGATTGTTATCTTAACCAGGAACACCTCAATGATGAGTCAGGACTGATTGATTTGTCCTTAAATTCAAACTGATGGTAAGCTATGTGACATTTTTCTCTTTGATTTCCTATTAGTTAAAATCCAATCAGTTAACAGAGACAGTTAGTATGAGCATCTGGTCACAAAGGAAGTCAAAGAAAAGGAAATCAAACACCACCTTTGGTGGTACCTGTGACAGTAGAGAGTAGAACTCGTTGGCAGGAGGTGAAACCAAGGAGCTACTGTGAGAAATTCATCCAAATCACAACAGGGAAAAATGTCCTGGCTTTTTCCTTCTTCCCACCCTCCAGTGTTCTGCCCTGGACTTCACTGGCACTTGCCAAAAACCAGCCTGGGAACAACAGTGTATAGCACTCAGTATTTTGTGATAAAAAGATCAGGGTGGAGATAGGAATGAATTTGTAAGCAGAGAGGCAAGTGATCAGCAGGTAGGAGCTTATCTCTAGGCTGGCCTTTTCTCAGATGATAATAGGCATTTCCAGAAGAAAAGGTATGTTTACCAAAATAACACCGATAAAATGCCTGCCCTCCATCACAAATTCACCTAGTACTTGATCTACCCCCAACTCCAAAATTTTGCTTCAATGGAATGAAAATAACATTTTCAGAAGAGCAAAACAAGGAGAACTAAAACAGTAAGGATCCTTCCCTTCTGCCTTGATATCACTCTGCTTTCCCTTTGCAGGAGGAGAGGCTGTATCCAAGTTCAACTTTCTCTGTCAGGAGGGACTTAGTCTGATCTCTAGGCATGGCCATCAGACATTCCCAAAGTCTATAAATATCTGGCATACCAAACAAGTTAGTTGGCTTGGCATCAAGAAGGTTCTAAATTCATCCTGTTAGCCCCTTCCCACAAACACACACACGTTTGCTTTTATGTTTGCTGTGTCAGAATAAAAAAAAAAAAAAAAAAAAAGATGGGAATGCATTAGTTTCCTTTAGCTGCTGTAATAAAGTACCACAGACTGGGTAGCTTGAAATACAAAAAATTTACTCCCTCAATGTTCATGGAAGTCAGAAGTGTGAAATCAAGGTCTTGGCACAGCTGTATTTTCCCTGAAGGCTCTAGAGGAGAATCTTTCCTTCTCTTTTCCAGCTTTTGATGCTGTTGCAATTCTTTGGCTTCTTTGGCTTGTGGCCACATCACTCTAATCTCTGCCATGGTCTTTGACATTGCTTTCCCATCTTCTGCCTATGTGTCCTCTTCTGTTTGTCTCAAATTTCCCTCTATTTTTTCTATCATAAGGATAGTTGTGGTTTTTTTTAAGATTTTATTTATTTATTTGTCGGGGGGAGAGAGAGAAAGAGAGAGAGAGAGAGAGAGAGAGCAAGCACACACAAGCAGTAAGAGCAGCAGGCAGAGAGAGGAGCAGAGTCCCGGCTGAGTAGGGAGCCTGATGCAAGAACCCTGGGATCATGACCTGAGCTGAAGGCAGATGTTTGACTGACTGAGCCACGCAGGCATCTCTATTCTAAGGATACTTGATATTGAATTTAGGGTCCACACTCATAGTCCAGGGTTATCTTATCTCAAGATCCTTAACTTAATCACATCAGAAAAGATTCCTTTTTTTTTTTTTAAATAAGGTAACATTTATGAATTCTAAGGATTTAAACTGGATGTCTTTTGGAAGGCTACTTTGTTGTTGTTTGTTTGTTTGTTTTTTACCTACCATAGTGAGGAAAAGGTCCTTGCATTGCATTGCACGAGGATATAGAGTCACACTTGAGGCCCAACAAGGTTCAACTTCAAAAAATGTCTCTGCAGGAAATGAGAGAATCAAAAGGAATCTTACCTTCTCTTTTCTTGTTGACCTTTAACCTATATGAATTTCCAAGTCCTTTTTCACAATAAAGCTTATTTCTTTAATGAGAACTATGTGTTGTTTAGGGCCCTAGAATTCAAATTATAGGAAGTACATTGATTGCTATTTTGGCAAATGATCTAAAATTATTATTCCTTCCGTGTTACTAATATCGAAAAGTCTTGGGGTGCTTGGGTGGCTCACTTGGTTGAACATCTGCCTTTGGCTCAGGTCATGGTCTCAGGGACCTGGGATCAAGCCCCGCATAGGGCTCCCTGCTTGGTCGGGATTCTGCTTCACCCTCTCGCTCTTCCCTTCTTACTTGTGCTCTCTCTGATAAATAAATAAAATCTTAAAAAAAAAGAAAAGAAAAGTCTTGTTACTTCCACTCTACTCCATGAACCTATCAGAAAATGGTACAGGCCTCATTGTCACCACTGCAACAAGCTTGCTATGATGGAAGCATAGCCTGTGTTTCAATACAGCCACATACAGTTATTTTTATATATAGGGTATATGCAGCATAGAAAACAGAAGTTTAATAAAATAAATTAACAATTAATTATATCAAGATTATCCAAAATTATTTAAATGAAATTGAAGTCTTGAAAGAAAATTTCTCAGAAGTGTGCTGAATGTTTATTATAAAACATGTTTTGGGGGTGCCTGGATAACTCAGTTGATTAAGCGTGTGTGACTCTTGGTTTTGGCTCAGGTCAAGATCTCAGAGTCCTGGGATCCAGTCTTGCCTCAGGCTCCACACTCAGCCAGGAAACTGCTTGAGTATTCTCTTCCCCTCCCTTCGCCTGTCCCCCAACTCGTTTTTGCTCATGCTCTGTCTAAAGTAAATAAATAAATCTTTAAAAAATGTTTTATTATAATGTGCTATGGCAAATGCTGTGAAATGTGTAAGCCTGATGATTCACAGACATGTACCTTGGGGTAAATAATACATTATATGTTAATAAAAAATTTTAAAAAATAAAAAAAATGTTTTGTTATACATTATGTTTTATTATTAAATAAAAGAGCCTATATTTTCTTAAAAAGAGTAAGCATCATGGAAGATATAATAGCAGAGAAGCATTTCATTGTTTAGATTCAGATTAGCAATCTCTGCCAGTTGCCTGTTTTTACATAAGAGCCCGTGGAAGAGTTTTGAAATTTCAAAATGGTTAAAATAACCAGCAGAAGACAATATTTTACAACACATGAACATTTTAGGAAATTCAAATTTTGGTGCCCCTAAATAAGAGTTTCACTGAATACAACTACCCCCTACGGTACACCTGTGGATGCTCACATGCTCCAACAAGAGTTGAGTAGTTGTGACAGAGATGATACGGGCTACAGAGCCCAAAATATTAACTGCCCCACCCTTTATAGGAAAGTTTTTCCAACACCCAGGGTAGATGACTGAGCCAAAAAAAAAAAAAAAAGAAAGAAAAATCCCCCAAACAAAATATATCACGTATCCTAATTGTTATAGTCTCTGTCCCCTTACTGTTTCTCTCTCTCTCCCTATTTCTCTCTCTGTTTGAATTTCTTCTAAGCCTTCGATGACTTACTAATGACTTTAGGAAAAGATTTAAATTCCAGGCCAGTACTTCAAAACTCCTAAATCTAGCACCAAATTATAGCATTTGTATGTCCTACATAATAAACAAATAAATCCTGACAAGTTGTTCCCCTTCTCATCATCCTCACAAATCTAGAGGGTTTGCCATCTTATTGCTGCTCCTGAAGGAAAGCCTACCCTCTGCTCTCCATCCTTGATTACAAAATCTTCCCTTCCTATCAAATCATTGTATTTCACTCTAGGACAGAGTACATTTATCCTCTTCTTTTTTTAACACTTTTCATTGATGACATCCTGCCATGTATCATATTTGTCTCTTTTTTTTTTTTTGCATTAAGGACTCCAAATGTTAAGTAATATTTTTCCACTTTTACAATATCCACCCCTAATATACAAATTACTGCATCTCTCCTATAATTAGGGGCTATTTCTCCTATAATTTGGATTCTTTTACTACTCCTCACAGTGTTTTTCAAGTTATAAATACTTGATTTCTTTTGGTTGTATCTAGAATATTCTGAAACAAAAATAGTGAGAGGGAAATCAATGCATATTTTACAAACAAAGATTATGTGAACCATATATATTTCATTTTCTTTAACTGTTTTAAAGATTTTATTTATTTATTTGACAGAGAGAGAGAGTGTGTGTGCACACACAAACAAGCAGGCAGAGCTGCAGGCAGAGGAGAGGGAGAAGCAGGCTCCCCGCTGAGCAGAGAGCCCGACATGAGGCTCCATCCCAGGACCCTAGAATCATGACCTAAGCTGAAGGCAGACACTTAATTGACTGAGCCACCCAGGTGCCCTACATTTTTGTTTTAAATTTATGAAAGACATAGGAGAAACAGAAATAGGAGCGAGGGTGGGGAAGAGAGAGGCACAAGGCCTTTGAAAGTAACACCAGAAAATACCAACAAAGCCCCTGCTCTGACATCTGTGTTCCAGCCCCAGTATCCAGATCTCTGCTGAATGAAATGGTAAAATCAGTACTGTGGCCATCTGTACCAATTAACTGAACACTAATGTTCTTGCTGCAGCTGATAGTTGAGACCTCTGCAGCACAATAAAGTGCCTGGAAATTCTATTTGCCATTTTGTGGAAAGGGGTAGGAAATATTGATCAAGGCTATAACATAAGAGCTCATTCAATTCAAAGCAATAGAGAGACATTAAGACAACAAATATTTTCAACGAAAAAATAAAAAGGGGTCGGTTGTGCATCCGATATGCATAATTATGAACAGTTGCTACCTTCCTAATTGGATGACTGGGAAAAGCTTTTTAGCTGTGGGCATCCAACTGCCAGGGTCAAAATTGTTCACTGTGTACACCAGTGTTTGATGAACTGTCTTCATATCCACAGCTCTTGCCATGTCTAAAAGTACTCACCTTTAGACTTGAAATAACAAAAGCCACCCAGCCTTCATTTACATTATGATGAGAAATGGGAAAGGAGCATGTTGCTAGTAAATGAGAAAGATAACTTTTTCCTTAAAGCCTGTGACAAATTCAAATCAGCTAAATCACAAAAAAAGGTCATCTTGTGTTATTTCCTGAAGCCACAAGTCTCTGAATTTTTATCTACTAATTATACGTAGTTCATACAAAAATACTGACTTAATTTTGGTTCCAATGAATTTGGAGTTATGTATACTTGCACAAAAATATTTTATTTAACTCAGGATACAAGGCTGTCAGAATAGTATGTAAGCTGATAAAAATAGACTCTGGCATCATTGAAGCAACAACAGCGAAAGGAGCAACTGCCTTTGGTAATTGGAATGAGGCTAGTGATCCAGGAAGAGCACTGGTATTTTCATGGTCCTGTAGTATTGGTCTTCATTTTATCTGAAATTATCCAGATACTCCCAGTCAATTTTGCACAGTCCACTGTGCAGCATATAGATGCCTATGTCAGCCATCCCACATTGTTTTTTTTCCATAGCGACGTTCTGTAACAAAGTAGATTTTATCCAAAAAACAGCTATCATACAGTAAGGAAAAATGCAACTTTCAGAGTAGAATGAAGGAGGCATTTCTTCCAATGCACTGCTACACTGCAAAAAAACTAGGTTAAGATTTAGCTTACCTCTCAGATAATACACTGCAGCAAAATCAGCGGGGAATTTATGTCTGCCAGGGAGTAGTTATAGTGACAGATATAGATACCGCAATCTGGTTCCTTTCTAATTGTTCTGTCATTCAAAACATTTGTGTGAAGATTAAGAAAGAAAAAAAAAGATGATACTTAAGTATGGGTAAGGCTGAGATATAAAGTGAAAAGCATCCTTATCCCCCAGTTGCCTGTTTCCTACATTCTTGCCTGTGTGTCTATGAATTTCAGTATTTGTTAAGTACAACTCTGTTTTGCTATAATAAGAGTCTTTCAAAATACAACAGACTAGAACATGAGTCGAGCCTCCATGTTTTATGATGCTATTTCCCCAGGCAGCCCAGCTTACTGTACCTCATCTTGCCCCAGTGTTAGCCTTAAAGGGAAATATTAAGAGTTCCATCATTGCCTGAAAGGTGAAATACATCTTTGAAGGCTTCATAGAGGCTAGGAATGGAAATATTATAAAAACATCACCAGAGAATTAAAAACATTCCATATTTGTTTTTTAGGTTTAAGAGTAAATGTCTGAAAGGCTGTTCTAATACTAAGTTTCAACAAAACATTATCAGGCAAAGTCTTTAGATATAATGTGGCAAGTCATATTCCTTTTCTAATTATAATTTGTTAAGCAAAAAACATGCAACATATAAATACAGCAGCAAAAGAATATAGATAAATCTAAAACTAAATTATTAGAGTAAGTTCTCTATTATTTGATATCTTACTAAATACAATTTTTGTGAACAACATGTGTACTAAAGCCCTGTGTGAGAGTGGTAAAACAGCATGGGTAATTGGTCTTCTGCATCAGTATCTTAAAGCTATTAAAATTAGTACGTATTTTTCAATTTCATGCAAAACTTCAAAGTCTCAAAATTAAAACAACATTTTCTGCCATACTGTAAGGACCATGAGGATGCATGTATGTGTGTATATATATACGTATATATATATGTATATATATATTTTGTATTTGCTACTGATAAAGATGAGTACCCAAAGCAGTTCATGATAGAAAATAAGTGCTCAGGGGCGCCTGGGTGGCTCAGTGGGTTAGAGCCTCTGCCTTTGGCTTAGGTCATGATCTCAGGGTCCTGGGATCAAGCCCCACATCGGGCTCTCTGCTCAGCAGGGAGCCTGCTTCCCTCTCTCTCTATCTCTCTCTCTGCCTGCCTCTCTGCCTACTTATGATCTCTCTGTCAAATAAAAAAATAAAATCTTTAAAAAAAAATAAAATAAGTGCTCAAAAAATATTTAAATAGGGGCACCTGGGTTGAGCGACTGCGTTCGGCTCAGGTCATGATCCTGGAGTCCCGGGATCGAGTCCCACGTCGGGCTCCCTACTCTGGGGGTACCTGCTTCTCCCTCTGATCTTCTCCACTCTCATTCTCTCTCTCTCTCTCTGTCTCAATTAAAATAAAAATAAATCTTTAAAAAAAAAAGAAAAAAGAATCTTTAAATAAATAAAATGGTAATCATTTCCAGAAGTAACAATGACAAAAGGCATTTTTAAAATTTCTGTCCTTGACAACCTTTTATTTTTTGCAATTAAATAAAATAAATTCTGGCAATTTCTTTTAAGTGATTTTATTGTTGCTTCTAATTCAAAGTATCACACTGATCTTCAAATTGGCAATTTGCTATTGTGGGTTGAATCACATCCCCCTGGAATTCACATGTTAAAGTCTTAACCCTTTGCACCTCAGAATGTGACCTTATTTGGAGATAGGGTCTTCACAGAAGCAATCAAGTTAAAATGTCATTAGGGTGCGCTTTAATATAGTATGGCTGGTATCCTTTTAAAAAGGATAGACACACATATAGAATACCATGTGACAATGAAAGCAGAGATCAGGGCGATGTTTCTATAGCCAAGAGACATCAAGAATTACCAGTAAATCACCAGAAAGCTGGGACAGAGACATGGAACAAATTCTCCCTCAGAACCCTTAGAAGGTAGCAACCCTCCGACATTTTGACTTTGCACTTCTAGCCTCAGGAACCAAGAAAATAAATTTCTGTTTTGTAAGCCACCCAGTTTGTGATACTTTGTTACAGCAGCCCTCGAAAACTAATACTAATATTAGCGAACAAATAATGTGCATTAGGTTTGTTTGGTGGTTCTTTCTCAGGAAATAGAATAATTATTATTTTTTAAAATATCTCTTTTCATATTTGATTTTATTTATTTATTAAATCTTTATTAAAGATTTATTTATTTATTTATTTATTTGAGACAGAGAGGAGGTGAGAGAATGAGGAGTGAGGAAGCAGCAGAGGGAGAGGGAAAAGCAGGCTCCTCACTGAGCAGGGAGCCCAATGTGCGACTCAGTTCCAGGACCCTGAGATCATGACCTGAGCCAAAGACAGACTCTTAACTGACTGAGCCGCCAGGTGCCCAGAAATATAATAATTATTTACAGCATGCCATGAATATTATGTTGTTTAATAAGAAAATATATTCTACTTGTATATTTATATATTTTATATAATATTATATGTTTATATATTTATTATATATATATATTTCTTTATAAAATATATTTTTTGTGCTGTGGAAGAAGAAAATATATATTACTTAAAAACACTGTTATCCTTATAAAAAAAAACTTACAAATTAGCTTTTCTTCTATATTTAAAGGAGATGTTTTTCAAACCCTAAAATGTTTGTCAGTTAATTTTAAAAGAACTATCATGACTAATAACAATATATTGCAGTTTTCAATGAATATAGCCTGTATATCAAATTTATATGTGAAAGAGAAGACGTATTTCAAGGACTCTTTTTAAATTCCCTGGTTAGTTTTGGAAGTCTAACTTGCCCATGAGTTTAATTTTTTTAATCACCATAGGATTTTTAGGCAAATACACAATAAGAATCTTTTGTAAACTGGCAAAACTATTTTAAGCATAAAATAAACAAGCTAAAATAAATATAAAAATAACTATATCTTACATTTATAAAGAATTTTATGATTAAAAAATAAATCCTTTAATCCTCACAACTCTATGGGGAAATATCTCAGACATTATTTTTGCAAATTTTACCACATGACCAATTGACCAATACGTGGAAGAACTAGATATTAGACTGTTGTATGAGACTGAGTTTTGAAGGAAGGGAAAATGTAATACAATGTCTTGTTTTTGTGATTATTATTATTATATATTACTATCACATGTAAGTACCATATGAAAATAAATCACCCTAGTACTTTAAATCAAACCCTCCCTAAAGTCTTTTAATGAGACTTGGCAGAGATATGTGTCTTCAACTCTAGCTTTGTTTAAATTTTAAACTCTTCAAATTAACCACGAATGGAAAATGTTTGCTTACTTTGTTCAAAGGTCCCGCAAGCTCAGCAAATCTTTTTAGAATACAAACTCAACTTTCTGCCCTCCTTTCTGTCTCTGCTACACAGTACTTCAATAATGTTATTTAACCTTTTTAAATGTCTCTTTTTTAACTACTCATTACGTTTGTGTGTGTGTGTGTTAGATATCTTACCCATGCTAAGTAAAATTTGCCTACACATCTGTAATTGTGATTACTCATAACTTAAATGTCAAATCCGGGGCATACAACTTAACCTTGAGTTAGAGTATGTTTAAAATTAATGACTATCCACTTATAAAGTTGAAGAATTAAAGTACATGTTTTCAGAAATTTTATTTTAAAATTGTTATTTTTGCAATTACTCCTCCTTTGTCATTGATAACTCTGAAAAATATTTGGAAATCCCATGCAGGTGACCTGTTACAGTTAATAATAAGTATGCACTGGTCAAAGTATTACCTAAATATTTATTTTTGTTATTCAAAGATTTGAAGCTATTGCTCATATTTGCCTTTTAAGTGGTCTTATTTTACACTTAAGTGCAAAACTTCACCTAAACATAAGAATATAATATTTTGGGGAGTGTCTTATATAATACAAACCATCTCTACTAATGAAAATTTGTATTTTCTTTCACCTCAATTAGAGTGAAAAGCCAATTCTCCAAGGTCGGATCTCAGTCGGAGCATGTTTTTTATGACCTCCTGCAATAAGTGAATATACTGATGAAAATGAAAAACTCTAGAATGCCCAGATATAGTCTACACAGGTGAAAAGTAATTTTTCTTCTCAACCAAAAGTTTATAAATCACATGTTATGCAGAAGTTCATACTTAGTTACTGATGCCAGTGAAACCTTGACTGCCTCTACAAATAGCTATTCCAGTGATAAAGCAGCTTCTGCAGGCAACCTTGTTGCATCGTTCCTGTTAAAATGGCTGCTAACTACCCAAATTTGACTTACAGAGAATACTCTGGTAAGAGAAAAGTTCTCCATAGCTTGGGGGCTTCCCCATGCTGTGCCTACAGCATTAGTGATTCTGGCCATAGTAGGTTGGCAACCTCATCACCACATCTGCATAAGGCTTTAGATTATTGTAGGATGTTCATGCCTTTGTTTTCATTTTACCTAATACTGCATCACAGAAAACCAGAAAGATCCTAAAATGCCTTTCTTTCTCTTTTCTTTTTTGCTTCCTTTATTTTTTCCCCTGACATTACTAATGCCTCCTATGTACAAGGAACTTGTTTTATATTTAACATTAGTGAACATATGAATAAACATAAAAGAAGGTGGCCTATAACGGAATCACAAGTAGAAACAGAGTAACAGAAACATTAGTGAAAAGAATTAAAAGAATTTCAGTTTATATATCCACAGTACAGGTGTTGTTTTTTTCCAGTATTGGAAGATGTATTCACATGTCTAAACTTTCTAGTTGCAAACTTCTAGCACTGTCCCAAATAAATACTTTCTTGAAGTTTTAAACTGATAAGAACAGATACTACACTTGATCTTAGCCAAAAGGCCGAGAAGCGATTTTTCTTGAAGTTTTAAAGATTACAATAAGTTTATCTAAGTGAATGAAGACATTTTCTACTAAAGAGTATTTAATTGGGAGTGAGTGCTTTTGCTTTGGGAATATTCCCAATTCACTGTAAAGGGAATTTCCTATTTTCAAAATGTAATACTGTTTTGATGTTCAGCAACCTAGTTTCTCTCATATTAATGTTAATGAGCTTGAGATCTGTTTCGTACCTGGAAAATCAATAAAAAGCATAAATGCATTTCACTAAGAAAACTACAAGAACACTCTCTAGCATATAGAAGTTACCTAGAGCCACTATCTAAAGATCAAAATATGTCAACTGTTAATTTGTTATAGTGTGTAAAGTAGGCATTCATAGTCTTTTGTTATTGTTAATAATGTTGCCAATCACAATATTATGATCTTCCTTTGAATACTATAGAATGTTTATACAACATATACTTTACTTACCATAAGTGGACTCCCAAAGAACAAAGGAACATAAACTGTTAGGACCTGCTTAGCCTAAGTGATTCCATCTTGTCTAAGCAGCCATTTTGTTGTGAACACAAGCTAACCTTGGCCTAAGGGAACAAAGTCAGCCTGGAGGAACTTACAGAGAAAGATAAGCCCAGGACACCAGTGGAATGTGGTCTGTTGGCTCCTGATGACAGTCCCCCAGAAGAACAAGGTCAAGTCAGGTCAGGGGGGATGTCCAATCAGTAAAGGACACATATGCCACCTCCCTCAACCCCACTGCTCCTGAAATCAGGTCAGGTGGAGACGCCCAACCAGTAAAGAACACATGTAACCTCCCCTGACCCCACTCCTTCTGACCAATAAGGATAAGCTCACAGTCGGTTTGCTGTTTTGCCCTATAAAAGATAGCCTGTAAGACCAGGCGGGGTCGCTCTCTGCATAGAGACGACCCTGACTGGCCAGTATGATTCTCGATGCTTGGCGCGAAATAAAGCTCTGCTTGACCTGCGCTTTGTATCAGTCTCGTTCCTTTGATCACGGACCCTAACAAAACCAACTCAGTAGAAAATCAAAGATCATTACTTAGGGCTAAACTTCAGGGCTCAAAGTTGCCACCGCTGAATGATTTTCTTATACACCTTTATTAGCGCTAATTGTGCAGTGGACAAATCTTTCTGCTAACCTCTGCTTCTAGGCCTTAATAAAAAGCCTAACTTAGGGGTGCCTGGGTGGTTCAGTTGTTAAGGGTCTGCTTTAGGCTCAGGTCATGATCCCAGAGTCCTGGGATGGAACCCCACATCAGGCTCCCTGCTCTGTGGGAAATCTGCTTCTCCCTCTCCTACTCCCCCTGCTTGTGTTCCCTCTCTCACTCTCTCTCTCTCAAATAAATAAATAAAATCTAAAAAAAAAAAAGATCTGACTTAGAGTTTGTGTTCAATAAATTTATTTTTTCAATTAAATCACATGAAATTGGCAGTACATAACAAATATTTGAATGAATAAATGAATTTTGAATCAGTTAAAAAGGCACACTTTGATTAATCTTAGCTTCATCAGTGCCATTAATATCACTTCAGTTAACTTAAAAAATAAAGATAATTAAATTATATCAATGTTAACGATTATTTTATTTTAAAATAAAAATTTAATTATATTTAATATGCACTAAGATCTTATAATAAAAATGTGATGTGCCTTCAGTTGACAGAAAATAATTTTTAATTTGAATAATGAACTTCGACTTCATTTATCTTGTCAGTTCATATTTTCTGTGATAAATTTTTTGGAGGCATACCAGTTATAATTGAGATATAGGCAACATGTACATTAAATTTTTTTATAAATGCAAATATTAATATTCAAGACATAAAGTATTGAGTATTTTTTTTTCATTATTGACTTTCAGAAACATGGAAGCTTTAAATGGATGATAATGCAAAGTGGAAGGTCTGGTTCCTGAAGAATTGCCTGGAGAATACATCGATGGCAAGAATGCATTTTAAATGTAGTGAGCTGCCTGGAACAGCATTAGAATCAAACACACAGAGATTTACCAGGAAGAGGCAGGGAGAGACACAGCCATAAATCAGCCCCTGCAATTATTAAAAGATGATCACTAGAAATTTACAAAAGTTTGCAACTAGTTTTTGAAATTCCAATCTTCATTAGCATTTTAAACAGAATTCTAATATTCTACCATCGCCATCACCATTAAGGAGGACTGCTCAGAAAGAAAGCGGAAGGTGGGCTGCACAGCTGTGCTTTAATGCAGACTGGGAAAGAAAAGAAGGACGAGGTGACCTCCCAAAGTTGCTTGCTAAACTAAAATTCAACTCAACCCTGAAAAAAAAATTTATTTTACAGCTTGCATCTTGTTAGCTTAATTGAGTTCCTCCTTTATTCCAGATAAGCAACAGAGCTCCTCTCTCTCTTTTTTCCATCAGTGAGTTTCAGAACTTCCAAGTTCCTATTTTATTGCTTATTAAATGTTTGTCAAATGAGAAGCTTGCTCAGGCCTGTTAATTGGTATCGCTTCCCATATCCTGTCACATTGACTTGGCCGGAAACGTAGCAAAATAAAGATCTGCTAATTAGTTGTGTGAGTCTGTTACAAGTGATTTCACAGTGCAAATGTGCACAGAAAACATTGAAAATGCTTTCAATTTTCTTCTTCCTTTTTTGAAAATCTTGGTTTTAAAACCTATGCTTAATAAACACTAGTGACAAAGATATAATACAATAATTTTACGATGTTTTACCAAAATTGATGAGATTAAATACACACAGGATATTGAGAAGAATTTTTATGAGTTAGAAAAGATAGTAACTTAAGCAGAACTATGCAGAGATACATAATTTTTTAAAAACATACCAGCTATGTAAAGTGAATTCAAAAGCAATTCATTATGTGAAAAATAAGAAGGGAAATAAAAAGCACTCCCAAGACCTCTGCAAACAATAATAATAATTGGAATAACAAAGTTTTAATTCCCAACTTTTTCTACGAAGATACAGTGAAACTAGTGATAATGCAGCAGAATGGAATATGACCCAAAGATCCTTTGATTCAATTATCTCTTGCCAGTGTTTATGGCTTCTCTGGGGCAGAGGTTCCTAAAATTTTAGTCTCTGGCAGCTAGTGAGTCAACCACAGTGGGCACAAATGTGTTGGAGAATCTATTTTTTTAATAAATAATTTCCTTTTATGTGAAATAGAAATATGTTTTGCATTTTCCTCCTTGATTAAAAAATGCATGTAATCTACCATACCTTCCAAAACTGGAATCTAGGGAGTAAAATACAATAAGAACAACCATTAGGCATTTACTGTATGCTAGTCACTGTCCTATGAATATTATTATTATTTTCTTAAAGATTTTATTTATTTGAGATGGAGAATGTGAGTGGGGGTAGAAGAGGGAAGAAAGAGAGACAAGAAGATTCTGCACTGAATGTGGAGCCCGATATGGGACTTGATCCCAGGACCCTGAGATCATAACCTGAGTCGAAACCAAGAGTTGGATACTTAACCAACTGAGTCACCCTGGTGCCTCTAAATATTATTATTTAATGTTTAATTAATCACATATTACTGATATAGAACCTAAAACTCAGAGAGAATAAGTAACTAGTCCAAGGTCACACAGTATAGTAGTATTTGAATCTACCTCTAACTAAGATAATGAGAGATCATTTTACTGAGACTTTACTATATGCTAGATGGCATTCTAAGAACTTTACATACATAAACACAGTAAATCTATAAACAATCCAATTAGATAGGAAATATTACTGCTTCCATTTCACAAATGAGGAAACAGAGGCACATGAAGGCAATAACATGCCGACCTTTATACATTTAGTGGGGCCAGAGCCAACATATGAACATAGGCAGTCTGGCTAGAAAATCATCTCTGGGCCAGCTTGTTCTCTAGTCACTCATGTTTTTACTACCATAGCATAGTGAAATAATTGAAAATTTAAACTTTTTTGAGATTCAAGTGCTGATTTTCAGGAACATTTGATACAGCTATAGGTAGAGCTATTTATGTAGTATAACTTAAGGGGCTCTTGAAAGACTCAAACTATATAAATCAGATTTTTAGTCTTACCTCCTAAGAAGGCTTCAGAATATAGCAGAGAAAACACAGGTTTTGGTGCTTATATAAAAAAAAAAAAAAAACCTTAAAAATGTCTTCCTTTTTCTCCTTCTGCGATAGCTCTACTATAAATTAATTTTATTTTATCACCTTTTAATATATACATCACTGAAATCTAAGAAGCTCAAAGACAGCGAGGGAGAAAGAGAACTCAATTCTAAGATTTCATATTATTTCATTTAACTACCAACAACTACTCTCCTCATTCTCCAAATTCTGTAAGTGGGCATTTTTACCTTCTGCATTTTACAAATTGTAAAATTAAATATCAAAGAGTTAGATAATTTACTGAAGTCATTGATTACAATAAAATAGATTAGACACCAAAATTTGTTTCTTCTATTATACCCAGAAGCCTTCTGAAATGGACTACCAGCCCGATTCTTGTCAGAGGTGAGTATAAACAGATACCTTTCTTTTTATGTTAAAGTGAAATATTTAAAATAATAGGAACTTTGATGCTTATAAACCAGGACATAACTTTAATAACAAGCATAATACAGGTTAGGAAGTGCTTATTTTCCCATTTATTTAAGATTTGTGTTTACTGAAATCATTTTGTTCAGTGACAGTGTTGCCTAGTTGTATTATTGCTTTTGTATTTTATATCATCTCATTTAAATTTCACAAAAGTTTTGTAGAAGAAACACAATGTAATATTATACTATATTTACAAATGAGCTATCTGGGCTGTGTGAAGGGAAGGGACTCTCTGAGATGATGATAATGTGTATGTGTTGGTACAGATTTGGGTTCCATGTGGGTATGAATTCATACAAAATTTTATAAATTTACAATTAAAATTTATGCATTTGTCTGTAAAACTTAACTTCAAAAGACTGAAAACTACCTATATGTAAGTACTAAGTTTTAAATACTGATATACATATAAGACTATTTAAAGGGAAATGTACTTAAGTCTGCTACTTTGTACATAAAATATCAGGAATTGATGGATGGATTGAGGAAGGAATAGACAAATTTGTTACAAAACAAACATAGCAGAATGTTAATGGTATCTACCATGAGGAATACGTGATGATCATTATCAAATGACTATAACTTTTCTATATATTTTAAATTTTTCACAGAAAAATTTAGGGTATCTCATGCGTTAATGTAAGAAAATTTAGTATGAGATTTCTCTACTTAAAAGTTTATCATCAAATTTTACCCTCAGATGATTGAGATTTGTTATTTCTCAGGAAAACTATTATGCAGTGTCTGGGTTCTCTCCTGGTGTTATTTATAGAACAAATACCATTGGCTCCTGGTGTTTAAGCAGTGTCCCAGGTGCTGCAGACACGAGGGGAACTAGGGCAGGCTTGCCTGCATAGTACTTACAAGCCAGTGCAGGGGATAAATGTTCATATAGGTCTTACGATAAGAGCAATGAGGATGACAGCCTACTCTATCAGACCTCACCTGGCTGACATCTTCAGGAAAGCCGGCCTGGAAGGAGTCTCTGGTCCAAGAGGTGCAGTATGAGCAGGAATTTACATGAACAAGGAGCCCAGATGTGAAGAGCCAAAGAACCTGAAACAGCACAGAATATCTGAGGCATTGCAAGAGTGTCAAAGTGACTGGACTGTCAGAAAGCAAGTGGAAAAGATCTGCCAAATGGAGCTGGAGAAGTGAGTGGGTGCTGGCCCTTGGGCAATTCTTGCTATTCCGAATACATTGTCATATCTGATACTTGAACAGATAGTCTCTGAGAATTTAATAGCCAGAGAGATTCCATGGGATCCTGCGAAAATGGCACCACAATGAGTCCACGCTGCTCATATTCCTCCAACTCCAGTTTAATAATCAGTTACTTCTACTGACACAAGCCGTCTCCGGGTCTAAAGGTGGTAGTGTAGAGGGTTTGAGTGAGAATCTTTGCTCTCCCCAAATCCAGCATGGCAAGAAGTAGTAATGGATTTTCATTCCTCCTATTCCCAGACCTTGAAATGAAGAAAGAGACTTACTGTCCCCTCATTAGGAGGGAAAGGAGGGAAGAGAATCCTTACTGAAGTAAGGATTAGTGTGAGCTTTAGAAAGAGAAAGAGGGAGAAAGAATATCAGTGAATGAGAGTGAATTTTACATGAGAATTTGTCGACCCCAGAGGGAAAGCCTCCACTCACTTACACTCTGCCTTTGGGAAACTAGGAAAAGGTCTACTTTAGATGAATGATTAGAAATGAAGCGTGTCCTCTGGGCAGACAGCTTGGTAGCCAGATGGTGCCAAATGTATAGAAAACTATGTACCTCTTCTTCCAGGTGGACATAGCCTGGTTGTCATATGCAGTTGGGGAGCAGAACATGAATTGGACATTGGCCTGGATTTTTTTTTCTTTGCAAAACTGATTATAAGTTGCCATCTTGCCCTTAGTGGAAAAGAAGCTAAATATCCATGAGTATCTTTGGGGGTGATCTGGCTATCAGAGAGCTGCAGAGAGCTGAAAAGGTCAGCAGCTCCAACCTGAATTGTAAGGGCTAGAGGGTGACAGCTTTTGCAGCTGAATCTATGACAGAGAAATGGCAATTTGCAGGTCTGTAGGCAGCTGGCCCCCAGGGAGAGATGCTGGTTCTGCCTTTCCTTAAAAGATCCCCTCCTGCATAAAGTATCTCAGCAGTGAAGCATGAACCCCAGTGAGGAAGCCAAAGTAAGAAAGCGAGCAAGCAGACACATAGGGCTGCTCCAAATACAATGTAACTAACTATAGGATGAGATGGTTAAAGCCTTGAACAAAAAATATTAACAAGGGCATTTGTTCAACTATAGTATTAAAAAAAACTTTCTGAAAATTAAAAACACTGTTTTAGAATTAAAATATTCTAGAGATAAAAAAATATTCTAGAGATAAACTCAAGCAAAGGATGGTCAGGTTTAAGACCTGATTTATAGACTTGAGACACTGAGAATCTGAGGTGGCAATCATGAAGGGAAAGATTTTGCAGGCAGAATTGAGAAATAAATACACAAAAATAAAAAACAAGTGATGGTGGAGAGATAACACTTAACCAAAAAACCCCCAAGAATAGATAAAAACATTTAACATGGCAGAGGGGAAAATTCTATGATGGCAAAATGCTTAATTTATGAAGACTATAAATACTGCAACAAATAAACAATACCTTATTAACATATTAACCCAAATACTATTATAAATGCAGTAAGAACAGAATAAATATAAAATAGTGGGAACATTTTAGTAACTGTTCCAAAATCTGACAGAACTAGCAGCTAAAAATAAGCACAGACAGAGAGGAATTGAATAAGTAAATTCACCAAACTCTAATTAGTAAATCAATAAAATAAAGAATATACATAAAGAATATGCGTTTTGGTTTGCCATGAAAATATGCCAATTTTTTTTTAAAAGGCTATGTACTTAGCACAAATAACTACTAAAAATTTAAAAAGTAAGGCCACAGTTCACAAGCATACTTCAAAAGTTTAGAAATAAAAAAATAAATGTTAACCTCAAACACTCTCTTTGAAGATTAAGAAACATAATCTTAAATATATTGGTTCAAAGAATAAATTAAAAAACTGAAATTTCACATTATCTAGAAAACAAAGAAGATAAAATAATCAAAATATTGATTATATAGCAAACTATCCCTTCAAAAAAAGTCTACAACATTAAAGGCATATTAAAGAAAAGAACTCAAACTTAAGATGCTTTTTAAAGTATACACAAAAAGAAATCAAAGAAAATGAGAGAGAAGAAATAATAAAGAAGCTAAAATTAAAGAAATACATAAAAGGCAAAAAAAAAAGCTGCTTCTTTGGTTCTATTTTATTACTTTTTTATTTTATAAATTTATTGTTTTTATTTCATTTGATTTATTCTATATATCTGACTCTGTATTATTATTATCCCAATAAAGTAGATAGGGAAATAAACCTAGAGGGCAAGGCATCAAAAATCAGAAATGCAAAGGAGTTCTTGCAACAATACATAATCCACTCATATCCTCCCTTAATAATAATTTCTCCAGGGCTAGATTATAAAGTTCCATGGTCATGATAACCTCTCTCCATTGACTTCATTACTGGGGACTGAGCTTGGCACAGAGGTTAGTAGCATTCTTTAGGAGACCTGAGGTTAAGGAGTAACCCTACATTTCCACCTTTCAGGGATTTTCCCCAAATTCTTCCAGGCTTAGAAATCATTTTAACAAGATAAAAACTGGGTAACTTTACATGGCCTTAAATATTTTGAGAATGAATACTTTATCTTTTTAATACCTTGTGATGTGTCAAGTGCCCTGCCTTTTAAAAAGTTGCTACTAATACCTTAATCTGCAGAGAATGCATAAGTTTTTCAAAATGCTTTTCACAAGTATTTTCTCATTTCATCTTGACAGCAGCCTTGTGAACCAGGCAACAGCCTTGGAACCCTATTTTTTTTAATTTTTGACAGGGAGAAAACAGAGACCCTGCAGAACCTGAAATCTGGAGATGCTTCTGTCATAGCACACTTTGCCTCACTTCCTTTTTTTCCCCTACTTCCATCATCATTTTAAATAACTGTGTCATTCTTAGTGTAACCATGAGGGCCTTTAGAGGCTACCCCTGACACTTACGGCATGACCTATAATCAAGTCATGTACATTCGACCATATGTGCCTTATATAGGTTATTTTATCCTGTAATGATTTGCAAGTTGTTTCCAAATTCCCATTTTCATAACAATGATAAATGTAATTCTCATTCAGTGCTTCCTAATTAAATAACAACCTCTGTTTTAACTCATCTCTCTTCATTACACATTTTGCCCTCTACACATAGACCTAGAATGTCTTGCTATTGATTTATCGCATGAATTATTTCTTGCAAGCTGATTTATCTACCACTTTTTAAGACCACACTCTCTGCTTATCTACCCTGCTCCCAATTTTTCAATAAGATAAACACACACAAGAAAGGATGAGAGAAACAGAGACAGAGAGAAATAAGAAGGAAGAACAAAAGAAAGAAGGAAGTAAAACTCTTGACAAAGCCTTCCCTCAATCTCTCAGATAAAGTCAGTCACTCCATCCTGTAGACTAAACACATTTTTAAAAAATTTTATTTATTTATTTGACAGAGAGAGACACAGTGAGAGAGGGAACACACGCAGGGACAGTGAGAGAGGGAGAAGCAGGCTTCCTGCCAAGCAGGGAACCCCATGCAGGACTCAATCCCAGGACACTGGGATCATGACCTAAGCCAAAGGCAGACGCTTAAAGACTGAGCCACCAAGGCACCCTTAAACACATTTCTAAAATATCTTCATAACAGAATTTTTATTTTATAATTTCTTTTTTCTTGAGTTATCCAATAAGTTTGTTAAGGGAACTCTCATAGCCCTTAACCCCAAGCCAGGGAAGTCACAAAGTTTACAAACTTTTGAACCATCAATCTGTGTGTCATGAAGGTAGATTTTTTCTAGGATCTCGGCTGTGAGGAAATGTTGAGCTGGTTCTGATTAGTACCAACTATATCCTAATTCCAAATACTGGTGAAGAGGAAGAGCCCCATCCTTCATCTCACATCTCCTCATGGATTGGGAATGGAGGCACGTAAAAGTGCTTTGGAGTCTGAAGATGGAAGATAAGCGAGTTGACAGCTTAAATAGAATGAGTATATTTTTTAGGTCACTCCTGCTAGACAATCCCAGGTAACATAAAGGCAGCCCTAGATGTGCTACTTCCCTAGAATCACATCAACACAGATTTCAATTTCATATACATATTTCTGGTAAAAACTATTTGGGTGGAATTGCAAACAGGAATACAAGAAGAACACTGAATAAAAGCTTGGAAGACAGAAAATCCCAAGTAGATTTGGGGAGTAAAAAAGTTCTAATTGCACAAAAAGAAAAGATATTTAATGGGGACTAATTTCTACTAGCTAAGTTAAAAATGATAGATCAGGAAGGGCCATGAATGTTATGAAATAGCACATCAGTAGGGGGCTGACAAAATTGCAGCCATTCTTTATGAAGATTATTTAAAAAGTAATGTGTATGATAGACTGGGGGATAAGACACAGAGGAAGACCAATTATGAAATTACTATAATAAAGCAGCTAAGAGAAACCAGGACAGTTACTAGAAGACTAGAAAAACAAATATATGTACTAAAAATATTCCAAAGATGGACCTTACTGATTTTGCCACAATTCCAGACTATTACAATCAAACTTCCCTTATTGCAGAGGAATTTCCAGAAAAGGTAGGTCTCCACTTTCTTATCCAAAGACCTTCTTTGAATATTCTTGATTAGAAATCTATCACTATTGGAAAACTGTCAGAATCAGTGGTATACTCTCTGATTTCCAAGTTTAGCAAGTACCACACCTTTATACATATAAGCACCTATTAAAGAATATACCTATTAACTCAATAAATATTGGTCAACTATGTATTACATGGTAATATACTTTTCTAGATCCTGGAGATATAGTAGCAGTGAACAAAACAATTATGTTTGTGCTATCATGTAGTGTACTATCTAGGAACGCAAAACCGATAATACATTAATATATACATCAAATAAAAATAAAATAGTATACTAGATGTTGATAAGAACTAGTGATCACTATCCAACAGTGATAAGAACTATGGAAAAAATAAAGCAGGAAAAGGGGATAGTGTAGGTCAGGGAGGTGGAGAGTCACTATTTCAAACAGGGTGGCCAGGGAAGACCTCAATGAAAGATGACCTTTAAGTAAGGACTTGAAGGAGAGGAGGAAATGAACTATGTGAGTGCAGGGGACAAAGGAGTTCCAGTAAAGGGACCAGCCAGTAAAAAGACCCTGGGACAGAAGTCGACCTACCACATTCAAACAAGTACTGAGAGGATAATATGGTTGAAAAAAGGAGGGTAGAAAAACTATTAGTAGGAAGTGAGGTTAGAGGCATCTTGGTTCCAAATTATGTAGGACACTACAGGTCACTGTAAAGCTTGGGGCTCAGCTTTTATTCTGGTGGAGAAGAGATTCCATTAGAGGGTTTTGAGCAGAGGAGTGACTAGATGTGACTTAGTTCTAAAAGGATGATTCTGTCTGCTGCAGATACTGGATTTTGGGGAGTGAGTCGGAAAGCAGGGAGATCAGCTAGGAGTCCACTGCAAAGATAGGGTAATAAAGAGATGCCATTTACTTAAACCAGGAAAACAGTGATGGAGGTGATGAGAAGTGGTTCAATTCTGTATCTCTGTTGGATAATAGAAAAAATGCAAAATCTCCTTTGCCCCAGTTATTTGTGAGCAACATTCTTTTAGTTACACAGGTATAAAGATGAATATTTGGGCCTTAAAATGAATTTAAATATTAATTTTTTTAAGATTTTATTTGTTTACTTGACAGAGAGAGAGAGAGGTCATAAGCAGGCAGAGAGAGGAGGAAGCAGGCTCCCCGCTGAGCGGAGAGCCTGATGCGGGGCTCGATCTCAGGACCCCCAGATCATGACCGGAGCGGAAGGCAGACGCTCAAACCACTGAGTCACCCAGGCGCCCCATTTAAAAATTAATTTTAAGAGAGATTGCTGGATCCCAGTCAGTGCTCCACAGTCTCTGAATTTGTTAAGCTTGCTCCCTAAACAAAGACTAACACTGGCTAAATTGATATGTGCATATCAATCAGTAAGATATCTCCCTTATCCAGGATATTCCAACACTCATGTGTATATGCAAAGCTTTTCCAGCTGGTTCATCCTGTATCCCATATCCTCGGAACTCTTTTTTCTGTTTTTCACATTTAATACAGATGCATTTAACTCAAATATGTAAAGAAATAGAGTCTTACATCTAGAGTAATAGGGTCTTTTCTAAAAGCTTCTAAAATGTAAAACCAATTTTTAACTTTAAAATAAATCTTGCCAAGAGGTTAATATAAAAATATATAAGGGGGCCTGCATGGTTCAGTCTGTTAAGCAGCTGACTCTTGATTTTGGTTCAGGTCACAATCTCAGGGTCCTGAGATAGAGCCCCACACTAAGCTCCATGCTGGGTATGGAACGTGCTTAAGATTCTCTCTCTGCCCCTCCCCCAAATAAATACATATATATATATTTAAAACTCCTAAAACTCAATAGCCAAAACAAAACAAAACAAAATAAAACAAAAAACCAAACAAGCAATCTGATTTTAAAATGGGCAGATCTGAATAGACATTTTTCCAAAGACATAATAGATGCTCAACAGACCCATGAAAAGAGGTCCAACATCACTAATCATCAAGGAAATGCAAATCAAACTAATCAAACTTCTCAAACTAATATATTATATGTTGATTATACGTCAATAAAAAATAAAGCTTGTTGATGTCACTGATAGGAACCGCATGTTGTGATTAATGAATAGCAAGCACACATACTTAAAGAGGCAAATAATTCTGGGTTTAACCAAGAAAAAACTTAAGAAAAATTAATATTTATAAGGCTAATTTTAAATTGTAACATTAATATTTATGTATTTTTACATAAAGTGAAAAATCTAATAATATGTGAATTTTTCATTGACTTCAGCTGTATACTTTACTCAAAGGAACAGTTAAGGGAACCTCTTGTACTGATAAATACCAAGGACTTGAGCAAATTTACTAATTGAAAGCATTTGCTTGAGTTGCAGGTCAAGGTACCAGAGTAAGCACACTCCATCATGTCTTTCCCACTGAATGCAGCTATAAAATCCGGGCAGAATGTACAAAATTGCTATTTGAGAACTCTGAAAATTTAATGGTAGCAGGTAAATTGGTGAAGAAGATGGTAGTTTGAAATATCAAGGAATCAGTGGTAAGTCTATCAGTTTTCTTCTTCTCCAGTGTGCCCAGCCTAAAGTCGTGTAGCCCCAAACCTGGAAGTGGGCACTGGGCGCAGACAGAGAGCTCTAGAAGAGGTTCTCTAGTCCTGCTTCCAAACACTCCTGTAGGTGTTGCAGTACCACCTGCATTGGGATCCCATAAGAACCAAAATTATCACAGTAGATTCTCCCTGTCCAATCAGTATAACCATGGTTGGGCTCAATTATCTTTGCAATTTCTCCTTGCAATTTTTTTCTCAGCCTCAGATTTCAGCAAAGCCAGAGAAGTATGTACCAGAGTGGCACAACTAAAGCCCCAGCTTTCTGGCAAAACATCCAAAAAGGGAAGGCCTAGGGAACCAGAAGGTACTGGGGAAATTGCAGAGGGCTCAGGAAAGCAAACCCATAAAGTTATTTTAAAAAATCCTGGGCTCCTTTCCCAGAGCTGTACATGCATGATTCTGATCCTAGTCAGCAAACTAAGTCTTTGAGAACTGAACTAATAGAAAACCTCCCCGGCCCATAAGGGTCACAGAGTGAATAGCTCTCCACTGAAGGAATAGTACTGCACAGGCTTTAACTGAACTGACATTGACACCACAGTCATACTGAACGCCAACTGAGCTAGCGTTTTTTTTTTCTACAAATATGGGATCATATTTTGCTGTATAATTTGCAAAAATAAAAAATACTTTCTTAAAGGTAAATAGCAAAGGCTAATAGCATAGTTACTTTGTGACAATAAAGCTGCTATTATTTGGTATGATTTACACTGTGACTTTGGTAGTTCATAGTGTTCACCTTTCATCTGTTAAAATGTTCGCTTTTTCCCATTTATTTTTAAATAAAAATGCATACTTATTAAGCAATATTAGAAAATGTATATATATTTTGAAAAAAAGGAAAAATTATCTAAAGATTTCTCACCCATTTACTTCCAGTCTTACTTTTTTCTGTATAAAAGTTTTTGCTTATTATTTCTAAAAATTACTTTTACATCAGAGATCATTTATAAGTATTTTCTGGTTGATGTTATTTTTATTTTAGATATAATGCCTATAGAGTATTGCATACAGGTTGTTCTCATTTCAAGTAGTGATGCAAGGCAAATTTTTTAGCAAATACTTTTTCATACTTGTGCCTTACTTTATTAACAAATTTATTGAGGTATAATTGACATGCAGTAAGTTGCACATAAAGTGTACAATTTGGTAAGTTTTGACATATGTATATACTTTTTGTACCAACACAATCAAGATGGTAAATATATACATCAGCCCCCCAAACTGTCCCTTTTTAATGCTACCCTCCTGCCCCTCAGCCCCTTCCCTAGGCAACTAGTGATCTGCTTTCTGATACTATAGATTAGTCTGCATTTTCTGGAGTGTAGGTATATTTTAAGATAAATTTACAAAATACAATTTACCATGACATATATTATCAAATTGGCAATTAAGGAGCCGATATTATCAAAGTTGTTTTCAAAGAGTCTCTATCAATTCACTTCTCCAGCAACACGTACAAAAAAAGTTTGTGTTTGCACACCCTTGCCAAAACTGTGTTATATTAAACTTATTGAACTTTTCTGTTCTAAAGGGAAAAAAAAGAAAGTTGTTTTGCTATTGTTTTCATTTACTTTCATTGGATTAAGAGTGAAGAGAGATTTGTTTTCATGTGTATCGGTAATAGACTTTATACTTATAAAAATTTCTTGTTCATGTCATTCACTTAGTTTTGTCTTGGGATGCACATTTTTTTAATTAATAAGAGTATTTTTATCACAAAATTAAGCTCTTTGCTGTTATAGATGTTTTGACTGCACTTAAAAATTATTTTTTTCTTATGACAATAAAAAGTCTAAAATTAGTATATTATAAAGGTATTATATTCAGAGGAACAAAAGATGGATTTTTTTCATAAGAAGTTTGAGGGTAACTGACATTCGTATTATAAACAAGCAAATAAACGAGGAGGAAAAGTTCATTCCATAACTACATGACATCCCCCAAATAAAGTCCAGATGCATTCAAAAAAAAAAAAAATCACAAGCATATGGAAAAACATTGGTAAATGTGCTTATAATCACAGAGTAGAAGGTTAATCTAAGAAAAAACACAACAGTCATATGATAAACCATGCTTATATAAATACTGAATATTTCTGTTTTCAAAAATACAATTTTTAAGTGATCAAAACATGTTGTTCATAAATTTGACTAGATTTGGTTATAAAAAATTTACACATATCCACAGAGCTATTTTCCTATAATTTTTCTATTTATTCTGCTTGTATATTTAAATGGGATTTTTAGCAATAAATTATAGCAATATATTTTGGGATTAAATCAATATACAAAATAACTGATAACTTCACTCTTAGAACATATTATGTACTCTGAAAAAAATCATAATTTTAATAAGAGCAAAGCTGATCATTCACGTATTTTCAAGAATTCTTACAAAGCTCTTTTTACTACTGTTAGAACAATCTTCCAAGGAAGATACTGTTTGACAAATTAATAAGTGAGAAGAGTCAACTAATATTCAAAGCAGAGGTGATAGATAAGCATATATACATTTAAAATTTTTCAATAGTAAATTTAAGATGTGAAATTTATTTATGTTTTATCTCAAATATGTTCCCAAAAATATATTCAGTTTTAAATTAGAATATTACATTAAAATTTTGTCATTTTCAAAATACCTAACAGTACTAAATTAAATTTCACTAAAAAAATTGTCAGTGTCTGAAACACCTGGCTGGGAATGACTTATGAATATTTCAGGATATTCTATTAATCACATACCTATTTTCATTATGTATCTCCTATAAATAGTATTCAAAGTAAGCACAACTTGATACATTTGGCATGGAAAGTCTAGCTAATCAAACCATTTAAAGTCACTTTTATTACTTCTTTAAAAATGCCAACATCTTATTTTGATGTGTAGAGTAGAGGGATGTTAAAATGCTTAAATTATTATCACAACTAACATTCTGATATGTGGTCCAAATTTAATTAATATTGAGCCAACTATACTCTGGATATAACTTCATTGATTATTCTTGTCCATGCTAAGTCGAGAAACTAAAAGACAGTGCTCTGTTTTGTTTTGTTTTGTTTTTTGTTTTAGAGACAGAGTGCAAGGGTGCACCTGAGCTGCAGAGGGGAGGGGAGGGAGAGGAAGAGAGAAAATCTTTAGCAGCCTCTGCCTGTGCTCATGACCCGGAGATCATGACCTTAGCCAAAATGTAGCCTGATGCTTAACTGACTGAGCTACCCAGGTGCCCCTAGAAGACAGTACTTTCCTTTTTTTTATTAACATATAATGTATTATTTGTTTCAGGGGTACAGGTCTGTGAATCGGCTGTCTTACACAGTTCACAGCACTCATCATAGCCCATACCTTCCCCAATGTCTATAACCCAGCCATCCCATCCCTCCTCCCCCATCCTCCAGCAACCCTGTTTGTTTTGTGAGATGGAGAGTCTCTTATGGTTTGTCTCCCTACAAACAGTCCCATCTTGTTTCATTTTCCCTCCCTTTCACGCACCCCCACCCTGCCTCTCAAATTCCTCATATCAGAGGGATCATATGATAATTGAAAGACAGTGCTTTTAAAATAGATTAAGAGAGCTAGGAAAAGCTTCATGATGAAATTGTTAGAGGCACTGTATGTTCCAGGAAACTTGACTCTATCCATAGTGCTTCCAGTTATGAGAGGATGAAGGGAGCAGTATATGCAGGTGGAGCAGTGGAGTGAGCCTGTATTATTCACAGGGGCTGCAGTGAAGGCTTTGAATGCAAAGCAAAAAAAAAAAAAAAAAGTTTTGATTTTTTAACTATAAGGTCAATATATTTTAACCTTTTAAAAACCATGTTCTTTATTCTTTAAGGCTGAAAAATATTTGATTGCATATACCACATTTTATCTATTCATCTGTAGATGGATATTTAGATTGTTTCCACATCTTAGCTACCATGAATTGTGCCGAAATGAACATAGGAGCACTGATATCTTTTTAAAATCATGATTTCAATTATTTTGGATAAATATCCAGATGTAGGGATGCTGGATTATATGGTAGACCTATGTTTAATTTTTTTGAAGAACCTCCATACTCTTTTCAAGAGTGACAGTACTATTTTACATTCCTTCCCACAATATACAAGGTTCCAATTTTCCCACCCCTTTACCAACACTTGTTGTCTTTTCTGTTTGTTGGTTTTTAACCTAGCCACTGCAAGGAAATTCTGCAATATGTAACAACATGGATGAAACTTGAGGACATTATGCTAAGTGAAATAAGCCAGTCACACAAAGACATATCATGTTACATGATTCCACTTATAGAAGGTATCTAAAGTAGTCAGTCATAGAATCAGCCAGTATAATGGTGGTTGCCAATGATTGGGAGGGAAAGGAGAAAAAGAGAGTTACTAATCCACCGGCATAAAGGTTTAGTTAAGCAAGATGATTAAATTCTAGAGATCCACTGTACAACACTGTATAGATAGTCAGCAATACTATATGGTACACTTAAAATTTTATTTTACTTATTTTTTTAAAGATTTAATTTATTTATTTGACAGAGAGAGAGAAAGCACAGAAGGAAAGGGAAAAGCAGGCTCCCCAGTGAGCAGAAAGCCCAAGATGGGGCTCAATCCCAGAACCCTGAGATCATGACCTGAGCTGAAGGCAGATGCTTAACCGACTGAGCCACAAAGGTGCCCCACACTTAAAATTTTATTAAGAAGGTAAATGCCACTAAATATTTTATCTCAATAAAATTAAAGTTAAGAAAAAAACATGTTTCTTTCGTCTTGTTTTGTTTTGTTTTGTTTGCCCATCTTCTATATTTTCCTACCAGGCAAAAAATTGATTTTTTTTCAGTAGTTGTATGAATAAAATAATAGATGTACTGAACATGCTTCTTTATGTTATTTACTGCCTACTCTTCCCTCTGATTTCTTGGGGATGAGACACTTCTCTCCATCTCCCAGAGTTAAGAATCTTTGCTACAGCCTTGGGGATATCATCTTTTGTTGAACAGGTATTAGGTATTACTATGTACATTTAACTGAGTATTTTGAAGAGGAAAGAAATATGAGCAGATAGATATGGTCAGCATATTGCTTTGGCAGCACTTGATGGAAGGACTACAAGGAAGATCATTAACTGTCACACAGGTTCACAGAGGAGAAGAATGAAACAATAGGGAAAATACCAGCAATGCAAATATAAAAAATATTATGGAAGAAGTAGTTGTGATTGAGAATGTTAAAATTGAAAGTCTTGGTCTGGGTATTCAAAACAAAACTTCAAGAGCATGTATTTTGGTAGTAAAACCACGTTGGGTGTCCAAGAGCCGATGAGTTTCTGAGGGTCACCACAGTGCACTTACTGTGTTACTAGGCTGCATACAATTTGGTAACACTGTGTACAGGGAGAAGGAATATAGCCCTTGACTACTATTTCCAGTTAGTTCACACAACCTCCTATACCAAGATTAACATTTTATGCATGATCTGGCTTAACTGGAAATGTATCATCTTAGATGAATGAAAGACCTCATCTGTGTTCCCTGTCCTTCTTAACTGACTGCCTCTGTTCTTACTTTATAGTGCCAGATCTCAGAACTCAGCAGTGACTTGAAAAGGGAGCCTAAAAGGGAAGGATGAAGAGGGCTTTGCAAGCTGGATGTAGAAAAGGCCATAGGTTCATAGGTAAGCAATTTCCCCTGGTCTTCCACTCTCTGAAGAACAGCCTAACTATCTCCATAATTATTCCTTCTGGCTTCATAATTTCCTTTATTGTATTTTTTATCTTAAAGGATGATTTTGCCATTCGTTTGGAAACCATGTGATCACCAGATAATATACTGAGGTGATGAAAAGCACTGAAGATTGACTATCTCGTACCTAAACATGTTACTTTTTGGTTTTTCTACAGCGTAGGAAGTTAAATAGGAAATGATATTTATCTGGGCTAGGGTCTGGTTTATGTTAGTATTTCTATTATAAACCCTTTGGAAGGTTATTAATATGTTCACTAAATTTATTAAGGTACAAACAAGTAGAAGTTTTATATACTTTTAGTTTAGAATTTTTTAAAAAAGGTTTTCCATTTTATATTATCTTAAATTGGTTGATCATATTTCTTCTAGATTTTTTCATTCACACAAGAAAAATGGTGCTATATTTTTGTATAGAACATGCAATATATAATGCATAGAAATAAAATGCATTGGGGCAATATCACAAATCTGTATAAAACTTTGGGTGATATACTACTTTCAATTTCCCTTAAAATCATATTGAGCTACTTTAGAATATATAATATTTATAAGTTTGCTTAAAGGATGGATAGAAGGTATATAGGGAAAAGTACCTTGCCACATGAAGTCTTTTTCCTAATTTCAGCGATTCTATGTATATATGCTTAAGAATAAACTTAACCTCTCCTAGCCTTGATTCTTCCATGTATAAAATGAGCGTGATGATGGTACTTCAAAAACATAGTTATTATGTTCTTTTACACATTTCTTTTGGTAGGAGGAAATGTGTAAAAATGATAACTGAAAATCAGTGAATTAGCTCTATGTATTATGTTCTGATTTTGAAAGTCTAGAAATTATAAGAATATATAGTCAATTTGGTTCTTGTACATAACTGGGACAAATATCCTTCCCTTCCCAACTGTGAAAAAAATAGAATATAGAAGTTTAATATATAAGAAATAAATATATTCTTTCTAGTAACACATTTCTATTATTTTACTTCTGCAATTTTTAAAAGATGCTTATTCCTCCTAACAGAGACTTTTTAAATGATTTCAGACAGTAAGGTCACCAAATTTGGAAAACAGCTTGTATTTGCCTGTTTGATCAATACTTACTGTGAAACACCGAAGGATTTCATGGCTGCCATGACAACCATGGGTTTTCTGAACACAGCTTCTGGTTCTAAGCATTTTACAGCTTTCAATCAGCTGTAGAAACAAACACTATATCATGGCACAGTTAGATATATTAACATGGTCACAGCGATCTAAAAGGAATTAAGACACGAGCTAGCATTTATGAAATGTAAGAGTTCTACACAATGATACTATATGTTAAAAGTAAGGTAAAACTTTTATACAAAAATATTTACAGAAAAAAAACAGTAGTGTTTAAATCATTAATCTCAGGCATTTTACTCCAGTTTCCTTCATGAAAACCAGTAAGTATGAAACCAGTAAGTAAATAGTAAGTATAAAAATGCATAATCATTTTCTTTAAAGGATTTAAACAATTACTAATAAACAAGGCTCAAAGTACATAAAAGGGGCATGTATTGTAAACCATATCTATGTGACACAAATATTTTAGAAACTGAACTGTAAGCTTTTTCAAATTGCGTTGCAGAGATGAGTAACCTGTGGCATCTGAAGCTATTTTGAGTGGCTTTATAGTGAGTGTTCAAATTACAGCACATAAAAATGTTGAGGCACGAATTCAAGGGTGGCTAAAGTCTGTTGTCATCCTCATAAAGAGAGAGGGACAACAGTCTCTTCCTTGGGTACTTAAGCTGGGAACAGTGCAGAGAGAAATGGAAAAAGAAAAATAGAAAAAGTAATATTAAGAACAATAACAAAACTGTGTTGGGCTTTTGAGCCCAAGGTCACCATCCCTAAGACTTCTTTTCCAGTTATCACTCTGATTCTCAAACTCTTCCAAAGCTCTCCCAGCTCTGTCTCTTGGAACGTTATCATGCCAGTGAGATGAGAGTGGGGAGGAAGGCTCAAGCCCATTTTCAGGTCTCCCATTCTAGTTGTGACAAGCATTAACTACATCTAAGATTAAATTAGGTGTGATTCTTTGCAACTGTATGGATTTTATCCAGAGTTGAGGAGGGAGGAAAGGGGCATTTCATTGCTTCTGTTCCCAGCATGGTATGTGAAAGCCACTATTTGACCAAGTTGTTTTCAGAGCTGCCACAGTTTGCCTCCCTCACAAGGTGGTTGTGAGAATTAAAAAGCATATAAGGGAACATTTGGCAACTATAAAATAATCTACAAATAAAGGGAATTCTCCATCACAAGAACGTTGCCGGTGAAAAATCTCAAAACTTTCCTTTCAGGTGGTAGTACCTCCCGTAAATGGCATAATAAAATTCCTTTTAGGTAGTCACCAAAGTTGTAAATAAATTCATGGAATTAGTAGCCCTAGAATTTTAAATGTTTGAGTAATAAAGACAGAAGTGTTGGACCAAATCTTGAATATCTGCCTTAGATTAGTCGGGATAAAGAAAAGTATAAAATACTTGAGTATATGCTATGAATTTTAAGAACCACAACTAGCCTCAGTTAGATTTACAAATGAAGGAAAAGATTATACTTTATCTTTGGGGTAGTTTTTAGCAAAATCTGTTTCTGGCTGTGCTAATACTTCTTCAATTGAAGGGAGGAAGTGTTTCTCTCTTAACCAGAAGATTTCCTATGCTCCACAGGACTCTTAATTTACCCAGAAGAGTATCTTCTACTCTCGCCCTCATTTAGTGTGTGTCAAACAGGGCAGCTGATCTCAGCTAGGGGCCTCCCTCCATCCTGCATTTTCCACTTATCCCTCCTTTTAAGTTGACTTCCTTATGCCCATGGGAGGAAACAAAACAGACCTTTGTACACAGGTGCTCTACTTTTATATACATGTAAATGCTAAGGACTTGAGAATCAGATATCTAGGCCAAAAAGACAACTTTTATACATAATAATACAACTATTATATATAATACAACTATAATATATAATATTATATATAATAAGTGTACTGAGAGATAGTTGTTAGAAATGTTATGAAAAACTGGGTGTCTTAGGACATTCAGAGGTGGTAAGTGATCCCATTGTTTTAAATCCTATTTTTCCATGGGTCTTCAAGTTTATGGGAAAAAAAAATTAGAGTATATAATATAAAGCAATCATGGATATGGCTGAGTCCCGAGAGAATGAACATATGCTTATCACAACAATCGATGAATGTTGTCATGTGTGCAAGTTCGTTAAGCATTGACTCCCAGATGCAGAAAGTTTGTGCCAGACTTGGCCTAGATGCCAGTCTGTAACCCTCTGTGTAAACTCTATCCAGCCCAAACACCTGCTCCCTGCACAGAGTCCACCCCATCCCGCACCCTTATTGGGGAATGAGGTTAGTTCAGGGATAGGGTGAGGCTGATAATAATAAAGGCTGAAAGCTTAAAAGTGCCTTCTTAAGGCATGTCAGAAACAACCTTGCATCAAAATTGCACATCGAAGTGGCATGTCAGAAAGCTTCTAGCATCAAAATGCTTTTGTCAAAGAAGTTGTGTAGGTCAAAAGATCCATATCAAAATGTCATGTACACATCTAACACTGCCTAGCCCAGTCACAAAAGAAGACCAAGATGTCCTAAGATGAATGAGAATTGAAGATGTCACTGCAAGGCCCCAGAGAAGAAAAGAGTAGGGATGTTATGGAGGGAGGAGAGAGAGGGTAGAAGAATAAAAAAACAAGTAAGCTAAGTAAGCTAAACAATCCTTCAATACTTTGTTCTTTTACCCTTAAACTGATAAATGACTCACCCCAAATGTATTTAAATATTCTTTTCATCAAAACTTTAGTTTAAGCTCTCACAAAGATTAGCACTAGTCACTTGACACAATAGTAAGGTTTTTTCCAACCATCTTAAAATATGGCTTCCCACCAAAGTGGCAATTCAAATACAACCGAAGCATAGAAATAAAGTGCTTAGTAAGGATGAAGTATAATACAATTTTCTGTAAAATCCAAATCCCATTTTAAGAAAATCTTAATGGTCATGGTGATAATTTATTTTTTTAGTAATAATATATTTTGTAAGTGGTTCAGTTTGAAGTAAGGATAACCAAAGGCATCATTTTCCTGTCAGAAACAAAATATATTAGAACAGCTAACAGAGGGGTGCCTGGGTGGCTCAGTCGTTAAGTGTCTGCCTTTGGCTTGGGTCATGATCCCAGGGTACTGGGATCGAGCCCCGCATCGGGCTCCCTGCTCCACTGGAAGCCTGCTTCTCCCTCTCTCCTTCCTCCTGCTTGTGTACCCTCCCTCACTGTGTCTCTCTCTGTCAAATAAATAAATAAAATCTTAAAAAAAAAGAACAGCTAACAGATGTTTCTTCATTTATAATTTCTATATCTCCTAAATGAAAAAATTCTGACTTCTAAACGGGTTTTAATTTTATTTTTTTTATTTTAACCTCCTCTAGATGCCACATGGCATGTATTATTTGAAGACTTAAACATTGGTCTAAGAAGTAAGATATCTTATATGGCTTTTGGGGAGGAGACTCTGACCTTTTGGTGTAGTCACTAGTCCAGAGTTCCTTGCTGGGTTCCTTTCTTAAAGAACACTTTAAAAAGACTTTACTAATACATTTAACATCAACATGGAGTCTTTTTGTCAATATGTGCATACGATCCTACCTGTGCATAAGGTACTTTGACTTTTATTCATAACAATACAGTGTTCTGTCTGTTCCTAAAAATTCCATGCCAGATTCCAGTATGATAAGGTTCTGTGGTCCCTTCTCTCAAGGGCATCCAAGCTTCTTCCTTATTCTCATCATTGATAACTAAGAATAATACAGTCCCCAAATTAGGACAGTTATTACTGTAACCATTATATTTTTGGAGGTTGTACTTTTATTTGATACTCCTTATTTTTTCTCATTTCCTAATTTCTTCATTTTTGGTTGTTATTCATATTTAATGTTGATCCAAGTTGATCTGCATTGACAACTTACATTCAAGATTTCAGATAAAGGAATGGTGCACTCATATTCAGTAATGAAGTGGTTGGACATATTTGGACCCGCTCCCTAATCTCATCATCCCTTCAGTTCTCACAACTGAAAATATGACCCATCCTTAGCTGTATCAGTTGTGGTGGGTAGTAGATTTCTAATACGACTTCTGAACTTTTCACTGATTGAGCACATTGACAGGAAAACTGAAAATCTACACACGGACCATTATGGTTCAAGGAAATCCTGCCAATTCAAGATCGGATGGTTTAGTCGGGCATCCATAATGGTAAGGAGAAGAACAAAGATCTGTATTTGTCTTTCAAATATCTCAAATAAATAACACTTTTGCAAGAAAATTTAAATTACTAGTTTATTCAGGCCTGGATTATAAGAAGCAAAAGAAATAAAGAATAATAATGTCACCAATTATAATCTGTTTCCCAAAGCTACTTATAGACTCAACGTCATTTTAAGAGTCTTTAGCTTTTTTCAAATGAAAAGATTTGCTTTCATTTTTGTTTTTGGCTTCTGCCACAGGGCTTTCCGTTTATACAACAAAAGCTATGGAAGAAGGATGAAATGTATTTTTGACAAAACAGGTGCTAAAAATATAAATAAAGAATATGTAACTGTTCCATAGTTACTGGTGGAAAAGAGATGAGAAAATTGTTCCCTTCCCCTTGGGCTTCCTGAGAATATACAGAAATGAAGGGGAAAAACCCACTTCTTATACGTAGGTCTCAAATGAGATAGTCACTGTTTAACAAAATTATGGAATGAAATATGATATGATATACATTTTTATGAAAAAATGAGTCAGCTTTTTCTTCAAAATATTTCCATACAAAGGGCCACTAAAAAACTTAAAAAGTTTATGCTTCTGAATTGTATTTTAATTGAAGAGATTGAGAAAACAGTAACAAACCTAAAGAAAAATTAAACAGTTAAATGCTGCTCAGTACCTCTCCCAACACACATGCACACATGCACACACACACACACACACACACAATCCCACATATACTCATATACATATGATGACATGCATACCCATCCATGCACAAACACATGCACACATCCCAACTCACACACCGAGCTCCAAAGAGCTTCACAAACTTGTAGCAGAAAACATTTGTGCAAAAATGGAAAATACTGGGCTGTAATTACATAATGGCGAGTTAATTATTTGGGGGGAATATTTTTTCCTGTTCCTTATAAAAGCAAATTTATATTTACATTTATTATTTCAAGAACATTTATTTTTCCTAATCAAGTTAGAGTTGTTTAATATTAAAATTATACCTGGCTCATATTACCTGGCTCATATTTATATTTATACATTTTATAAATGTAAAACGTAGAGTCTAGAAAAGGTAAGTGGATTTTCGACATTCACTGGTAGAAACAGGACAGGAATGCTGGACTGCTCATCTTTAGTATTATGTTGCTTCTTCTAAACATTGCTATCCTAAGGTGCCTGAATGGCTCAGTGGGTTAATCATCTGACTGTAGATTTTGTCTCAGGTCATGATCTCAGGGTCATGAGATTGAGCACCTCAATGGGCTCTGCAGTCAGTGGGGAGTCTGTTTAAAATTCTCTCTCTCCCTCTCCCTCTGCCCTTCCCTACCTAAATCTCTCCCTCTCTCTCTCTCTCGGAAATAAGTAAATACATCTTTTAAAAAATTAAAAAAAAATAAACATTGCTACTTAGCCCCTCCTCCAGCTGTTAGTTTTGGGTACATATTTCAATAAAAATATGATATTTTCTTCTTCAGAAATTTACAGCCTAATTAATTGGCTAATGTAGTTTGTGCAGAGAACAGCAGGTATATCAGGTCCCTCCTCAACCTCCATTTTATCAATTCATTATTCTCTTTTTTTATTTGTGCTTCAATTCACTTGGAATTTAAGACATAGCAGGAGATCTTTTGTAACCTTCTTCCTAATCTGTTTATAACTATGCTCCTGAAATTAGTTTTTTAATGATGACACAGATACTCAATTGATCTTATCACATGACTAATAAACTTTTTAAAGATCATCCTTGACTACTGTGGAAAGGGGGTTGGGGGATGGGCAAAATAGGTGAAGGGGATTAAGAGGTAAAAATTTCTTGTTATAAAATAAATCATGGGATGAAAAGTACAACATAGGTAAAAAGTCAATAATATTGTTACGCTGTATGGTGACATAGTGACTACATTTATCATGGTAAACAGTGGGTAAAGTATAGAATTGGAGAATCACTATGTTATATACCTAAAACTATTATAACATTATATGTCAACAATACTTAAATTTTATTTTTAAAAAAGCTCATCATTAGCCACTGTATAAAGTCTAAATCTCCACTGTTCAAAACATACTACAATCTGACCCCAAAGTAATATACTAGTTAATTTTCATAGCTTAGCCAAAATTATCTTTTTTGCTTTCCTCTTTGTACACATTATATGCTTTCTTACCCATGACTTTGAACTGAACTGCTTCTATTCACTGGAGCTATGATCACAATTTTTTGAATGCTTCGTGTGTGTCACAGTGTTAAGAACTTTACATCCATTAACTCCTTAATATCACAACAGCCTCAACAGAGAGTATTGAGGTCCTATTTTATTATTGAACCCACTGTATAAATGAGAAGACTGAGGCTCCGAAAAGTTCAGTAGTCTGCTTCTAATGATACAGTGACTAGCTGGTTAAACTAGACTTCCACACAGGACCGTCTGCCTCCTAAGCCCATACGCTTTTCTACAGTTCCTCCCCATGAGCCATATGCACACATACATACACAACATGCGAGTCCCGAGGCACATTTCAGACTCTAGAGTGGTGACAGAGAACTGGTGTCCCTTAACTCTTTAACTTCTGACGTTGTCAAGCTCGTATTAGTCATCCTGCTGAGGGGCACCTGGGTGGCTCAGTGGGTGAAAGCCTCTACCTTCAGCTCAGGTCATGACCTCGGGGTCCTCGGATCGAGCCCCGCATCGGGCTTTCTGCTCGGCGGGGAGCCTGCTTCCGCCTCGCTCTGCCTGCCTCTCTGCCTACTTGTGATCTCTCTCTCTCTGTCAAATAGATAAATAAAATCTTAAAAAAAAAATCATCCTGCTGACTTTGTGTGGGTCAATATTTCACTTCAGCATCATATGGCAGCATCATTTCCTGTCATCTCCAACTTCTTTTTGACAAACAACTTATTCTCCTGTTTAGATTGTAATCTTGCTGGAATTTTTCTATTTTCTTTTTAAATAGCAGCCAGCACCTTAATTTGCTTTTCCAATATAATAACTCTACATGTAATACAAGATCCAGTCAAATATAGCCGGAGGGCAAATGATTCAAAAAGTATAAATTACTGCGATTTTAAAACAAATAATTAAGAGTCATAACCACTTGGGACCTATGTTTATTCTCTATATTCATAAATAAAATAATATAATAAAATAATTTTTGTTAGGACAAAATAGTAATCGTGAGGCTAGCTATTACTTGTTAAGTAACACTATGTGACAAACACTCCCAAGATTAATTTCTTATAACCACCTATAAGCAATTATGCTCATTTTGCAACAAGAAGAAATCAGGGATCAGAAAGCATAAATGAGATACTTCAGGCTTTGGAAATGAGTAAGAAAACTGGGATTCAAACTCATATGCACTGGCTGCAAAGCATAGACTCTTTGCCATAACATCTAAAGAGATAACATATGTTAAATTGCTTTGTTTATTGCAAATAGTAATCAAGTATTTCCTTGATTCTTAAATGGAATCAATTAGAGAAAATATGATTGAGTTAATACTTCTCTTAAGGAGGAAAAGATAAAATGTACATATACACCTAATTTCTTAAGATAAGTATTGATTTTTAAATTGTCAGAATGAAAAGAAGAATATATATATTTTTAATAATTGAGGAAATAAGTGTTTAGAGCTGCCAATTAAACTATCTTCTTGAGAAACAGGACTTTAATTTACTCGTATTTGAGTTCTTGTCATTTTCCTTTGGCCCTCATACAACAGAGACTTAATAATGAAAAAAAATAAGTGAATAGAAATAGTTCTACACTTTCTAGCACTGATACTGAAACAGTACTATGCTTATGGCTCAAATAAACAAATAATATGATTTATATCCTGATGTTTCTGCAGTCCTTGTAACCATGGTGAACTGTGCTAAATCCCTCTGGTGCCTTAATTTATCAGCATATACTATTTACACAACACATACTGTAAATGCAGATTAGTCAGCCTGAATTCCAATATGTTATCAAAATAACTTTATTTCTGATTTCTGGGTGACATCAGCTGCTTCTATAGAAATAGTATATAAGATGAATTAGAGCAAAGTCATTTTGAATTTTTCACTCTAACTTGTTGACTCAAGATTAATATAGTTGGTACCATTAAAAATATAATATTGATCAGAAGGAGAACTTATATTATTGGTGTGGGGAAAAAGAAATCAATGTTAATTAGCAGAATAATCAAATATGAAATAATATATGAAATTGGAAGAATGTGTTAAGGTTACTAAGATCTTGTAAATAAATAAAAAAATAATGCAAGACCTGCAGCAATTGTACATTATTATAACAACGTAGGATCAGAATGCAAGTGGAAGTTTTTGTAAGCATTATTTAGATTCTAGATAACGTGATGCTGCTACTCCTAATTGCAATGGCAATTAGGCATTGCCATTGCCATTGCCTAATGGCAATAGGGTTCTTACCATATAGTAATATTATTATAAGGAAAACCACATGAAAATTTAATATAGTATTTAGAGATAGAACTATGTGCTGTCCTAGTCCTATCGTGGGAAAAATCTGGAGAGAAATCTGACATGGAATGCACTAGGAAAAGAGTAAGGATATGATGGGATTCATTTGAAATATTTATAAAAGATTAAGAAGTTAGATTTAGTTTTTATGTTAAAGTCTTTTGCTATGGCACAATTTGTTTCTCCTACTTATAGTAGTCGAGGTCAGTGTAGATAATTAATTATGTAGCTGCAGATCTGTTGTGTGCAACCAATTCTATCCAATGACAACAATACTTAGAAGGAAACATAGACTTAGTAAGTCACAGAAATAAAGTGTCCTTATGATCTGTGACAACTGGTGTGTAATCATAGCAACAGTACTAGATGCTTACTAAAATTGCTCTCCTACTCCTAGTTATTACCCAGGAGAATTAGGAATGGGTGGGAAGGGTAGGAAGCAATTAGTTTTGAAGATCTGCACAAAATTAGGATATTTTGAACAAAATTGCCATATATATGCTATCCTTATTTAATACTTAGGTATATTCAGTGATACTCTGAAGTCATGGTATATTTTTCTGTTTTAGGTGTTTGGATTATATATCTTAAGGTATAATATACTCTTCTGATTGAGATGTCCAAGTCGTATTCATTAAATGTCACACAATGACTAAAAAGCACTCTAAGTCAGATATTTGAAGATATCAACAACTGCAGTAGAGAAGTGTTATGTGTCTTTCACACACCAAATGGAATAAGCATGGGCTTGGAACTCAGGTAAACCTCCCTGGTGTCACTGCTGTACTCTTTTTGGAGGAATGACTTTTATTTTTTTTATTCATGAAAAATACCATCATTGTCTTACTGATCCCACTACGAATTTTAATTTTAAAAAGTATAGATATTAAGATGCTTTACAGATTGAAAATACTGTTTTGTGAGTGTGGGATTCTTGTAGCATTCCTAATCATTATGTGGCACATTTTGCTTTTTTCTCCTGAATGGATGTGCAGAAGTTAGGAGGGGAAGAATAGGAGGCATGCTTAATTGGGTCGCAGAGTCAATAGTGGTGTAACATCCTTTTTTTTTTTTTAAGTAGCATCCATGCCCAGCGTGGAGCTCAACATGAGGCTTGAACTCATGACCCTGAGATCAAGACCTGAGCTGGGATCAAGAGCAGATGCTTAACCAACTGAGCTAGCCAGGGACCCCCATTTTTATAAAGGAGCTAAATAAAACTCCTGACAAAGAATGTTGTGTCTGGGTGTGTGAGTTGTGTGTGTGTATGTGTGTGTGTTCGGGGGGTGGGGTGATGGGTGAATGTGTGTGTGTGTGTGTGTGTGCATGTGTGTGTGTGTGTGTTATAGGTGTGTAATAAAGAAACTGGGAACTCATTGATTACCAAAATACCTTACTAGACCCTGGTGTATGTGAAGATTCCATTTTGAGAAGCAACACATTAAATCTTAGATACTGTCATGTTAATAGTACCTCATTCCCAATATGTAACAAGAAAAACAATCACACAGCAGTACTCAGTTGCAAAGTGCTCATCCTAGGCATTCAGAATGCTTACAATACTCTTTTATTTACTGTAAAAGTAAAAAACAAAAATAAAGAAGTAAATCATTACAAAAAAATTCTGGGGCACCTCAGAAAAAAGATCCATAGATGAAGAAAGATTATAAGATCCAGTTAAGCTTTCATTTTCTTGCTTCATATCAATCTACACTTTTACTTAAATTAAAATGTCAGGACCAGCATTAAAGCCAAGCTACAGAATCTAGACCCTCCTTTCCCTAGTAATATTACCAATAATAACAAGATCCAGAATATGGCAGAGACATTTGCATCCAATCATGGTATTCTTATCAAAATTATTTTCTTTCATACATACATACATAGAGAAAGAAGGGGAGAGTGTATCAGTTACAAAAAACAGAGATGTGTTCTTAAAAGAAGCCAATACTCTACCAAGTGTGGCAGCCTGTATAATTATTTATATTGTGTTTGTGATTTATATTGTGATACTTGGCTTACCTTTGAATTTCATTATTTAATCAAATCTGTATGTAGGATAAAAATTCAAATTCATTGGGAAATTTTGAGATGTGTACAGTATTATGCCTCTTAGCTAATCGTTGTTTCAAGTAGCTCATTGAAATTATGTTTATATTGGAGGGAATAAAATCACAAGTCAGAAGAAAACACTGATTTATCCTATTGATGTCTTTACACAGCCAATCTATCCCACCAAAAATGTTCATTGGTATGTTTTTACAAATCCCCTGAAGACTGGACAACTATAAAGTCACTGTAAAATGCCTTTCTGTAAAGAACTGTAAACACGGCAATGAGTGTACCCAGTAAGGTCTGCCTTACTCATCTACCTCCAAGAGTCAAGCTCTTTTGTGGTTTGCTTCAGAACTCAAAAGCTGAAAAGATAGCTGAAATTCACAATCCAACCTTCTAGAGTTGCTTTTTGGTTCTTCTTAATCATATTTCTTCAGACTCTGATTGCCCCACTGTGATCTTACCACTAAAGTGAGCAAGTCTTTTTCCTTTCTTTCATAAACACTTTCCTTCATTCATAAACACATTTTCAAGTCTTCCACTGTCATAATCCTGACAGCCTGCAGGGGTCCACAACAGTTCTTTCTCTAACTTGGATCACATTCTTGGCTTCCCTGAACTATTTTTATTTGTAAACTGGAAGGAGAACAATCTCTCTATTATCCTTTGACTTTGAAAGCCCCTGTGTTCGCCACAGGTCCTGAACACAAATCTAAGAGTTTTGTTGCTTAACAGTATATACTTTAGAAAACATTTCTAAATAACAGGTCTTTCAGTGCTAATGAAAAAAGTGATGCTCTATTCTTTGCATCTCATGATGTTGAGCCATGTAAACCCATTTGCCATGTTTATTAACACATCACATGTCAAACTCATGGGAATATACATTTCCATGAATATATATGTGTGTGCTTGAGTATATATCTGAGGTGTGTAAGTATAAATGTATATGTGTACATAAGCATATGTGTAATATCTGTGGTATGTCATTGATTTTAAAGCACTTTGATATCAATGTGGCATCATCATTATTACTACTATATTACATCTAAGGAAACTGAGATTCACAGTGGTTAATATTGTGCCCAAGGTCACAAAAGTAGTAAATGACAGAGACTGAGACTCATTTGGAATGATTCCAAATTTTTTCTACAACATTTTTGTCTTTCCTACACAGTCCTGTAAGAATTTCTTTATATTTTCCCATCTCATTGTTGGTTTTTACCTCCATCTGGTCATATTGTTTTCTAATATTGGGGCTCTAGTCCAAGAACTAATTACCTCATCTCTTTGATAACCATCTTTTAAGGTTAATTGACTCCACTTCACTTCTGAGTTTTTATATAGCTGTCAGTTAAAATTGTTTTAATGTCCTTGCCTGCTAATTCTAACAGCTGTGACAGTTTTGGGTGCATTCCAATTGGTTAATTCTTCTTGTCACTATAGGCCATGTTTTCTGTATGCCTGACAATCTTTGATTGGATACCAGAAATTGTAAATTTTACATTTCTAGGTGCTGAATATTTTTTGTATTCTTAAAAACATTCTTCAGCTTCATTCTAGGGTATAGTTAAGTTGCTCAGAGACAGCTTGACTCTCTCAGGTCTTGCTTTTATAATATGTTGTGGGGGGGTGTCATGCAGTCCCTACTCTAGAGCTAATTAATTCCTCTCTAATTGCCTCAACTGATTCTTTCCTCTGCTCTGAGGCATTAGCCAGACTGAAAAACTTTATAACTCATAGAGCAGTGGGTAGAGTTCTCAAAAGGCAGTTTCTCAATATTGGGAAATAATTAGCTGTAGACTACTAAGTGCTGCTCTGGTCAAAGCGTTCTTCTTTTAATGTAAAAGAGGTTTCAATTTCTTTATTTCATATTGATTCGATGATTAACCCTAAAGTTTATACTAGTCTTCCTTCTAAGCACATTTCCTTCTTATTCTTCATCAAACTTTAGTTTCCTCACCTATAAAACAAGCAAAATAATTCTTATCCACACAGAGTCATTGTGAAGAAAAAAAAAGAGGCAATGCATGTGAAGTTTTTAGCTCTTTCCTGGCATAGGGGGCACTCAATAGATGTTAGCCATCATTATCATTACTGAGTGCAGTTGAAATTCCTGTGTGACTTTAAGGTTAAGTAGAATCTGATTTTGCACCCTCTCCCCTATCTGATTTATTATTTTTGGTCTCATAAATGAATTTTCTAGTTTCAATTCTTTAGTTTCATTCTATTCATGATTCATAAACATCTCCATGACTTCTAAGCCTCTGCCTTATTTCTCCCATTATTACTTGAACTTGAAATTTCTTTCTTCTCATAAATTCCAACCATTTAGATCCTTCTATCCCACCTCAAGTCATTAGCTCCAAACCCTCTCTGATATCTCTAAATTGCATGGATACCACCTCTTTCAAATTCTTACAACACATAGTTCATGTGACATGATTTATCGATTAATTTGACAGTATTTTTCACCAATGATTTTTTTTTTACCAAATAGACATATTCCTTAGTGGTATTTTATTTTATTTTATTTTATTAACCTTTCCCCCCTTATAACTATTACTTTGCTTCTCTCACAAGTGATTAACAATACTTCGTAATTTATTCACTGACCTTTATAATGAAGAATTGTTTTATTATTATTTCAAGCTTTTTCTACTTTTCAAAACATAGAAAATTTACATTTAAGAAAGAGCTGTTCAGATTTGCAAAGCACGTATATCATTTTGCATACTTTATTGCTAATATAAAATTCCTTTACATCAGGTTTAATGGAATTTGCATATTATATGGGCCACTTATGCTTAATAGAGTTGTTTCTCATTATTCACAGATTTTATATTTGTGAATTAGCCTCCTCATTAAAATTTATTTGTGGGGTGACTGGGTGGCTCAGTCGGGACATCTGCCTTTGGCTCTGGTCATGATCCTGGAGTCCTGGGATCAAGCCCCATGTCAGGCTCCCTGCTCAGCGGGGAGTCTATTTCTCCCTGTGACCCTGCCCACTCCTAAGCTCTCTCTTTCTCACTCACTGTCTCATAAATAAATAAATAAATAAATAAATAAATAAATCTTTAAAAAACGTATTTATAATATCTAAATTCATACTCATGGCATTTTCAGTCTTTGATGGACATATACAGAGTTGGAAATATTCTGAATCAGCCAACACACACATTCCCAACTGAGGTCAAACAAGGAGACATTTGCAACAACGTGGATGGACATTGAGGGCATTAAGTCACTGAGTGAAATAAGTCAAACCGAAAAAAATAAATACCTATGATTTTATTTATATGTGGGACCTAAGAACAAAACGGAAACACCGGTTCATGGAGAATAGACTGTTTATTACCCAAGGCAGAGTTTGGGATGAGGAGGTAGGTAAAATGGTTAAAAAAGCAAAATAAGTCATTCAGAGAAAGACAAATGCTATCCAATTTCTTTCATGTGGAATTTAAGAAACAGAATAGGTGAACATAGGGGGGAAAAAGAGAGAGAGGCAAACCATAAAACAGATTCTTTTTTTTTTTTTTTAAGATTTCATTCATTTATTTGAGATAGAGACAGTGAGAGAGAGCATGAGAGGGGAGAAGGTCAGAGGGAGAAGCAGACTCCCCATGGAGCTGGGAGCCCGATGTGGGACTCGATCCCAGGACTCCGGGACCATGACCCGAACTGAAGGCAGTCGCCCAACCAACTCAGCCACCCAGGTGCCCCATAAAACAGATTCTTAACTGTATAGAATAAACTGAGAGATGCTGGAAGGGCGGTGGCCAGGGGAATGGGTGACAGGTGATTAAGGAGTGCACCTGTCATGATGAGCACTGGGCAGGGTATGGAATTGCTGAATCACTATACTATATACCTGAAACTAATATAACACTATGTTAACTAATTAGAATTAAAATAAAATAAATTTTAAAAAGAGGGTGAAAAATCAAAACAAAACAAGGAGGCATGGATTTCTTGGTTTAACCCTCACACTGAAAACAGGTGTCCTTTTCAGTCTATTCCGTGTTATGTTTTTTGTATTTTTGTGCTTTCTGTTGGTGACTTCTGTGTTTAAGCTGGCCCCTGAGCATCGCGCTAAAGTGCTGTTTAGTGTTCCTAAGCACGAGAAAGCTGTGATGTGCCCTGTGGACAAAATATGCATGTTAGATAAGCTTTATTCAGACAGGAGTTAAGTGTTGTCATCTCTGAGCTCAATTTAACGAATCAACAATATATATTGAATAAAATATTTTCAACAGAAACATACATAAAATAGGTAATATTGATCAATTAATGAAAATGTTGTAACCAGATGATCACAGGAACCTAACCCTATATTTCTTCTAGGAACAATCATTTTGTACTAGCTAATTCAGTGTTGGCAGTGACTGTATAGAATATATCTGTTACGAAAAATGAAAACTGACTGTCATTAGTGTCTTATCTTTACATAATTAAGGAGAGGTATAACAAAAATAAAAGAAAATGTACAAAACTATCTCAGTGAAAGAAATAGAAGGGTCTAACCTAAGTAACTAGAAAATGTGTGGAATCTCTGAGAGGAAAGGCAAAGAAACTACACCTAAGTATACTCTAGTTGTTTAATTTGTTTCCCATGGGCGTATGGATTAAGAATTCAGATTCTGCTATCCATATATATTGCAAGTAAAAAATTAAGTAAATGTATGACAGGTTTTGGAGCCAGATATCTCACAGTAGGAGTAAAATTTGTAACTATGGAAAGGAGGAGGCTAGAATGAATCATGTAGTAATGGATTAGGGTTGGAGACACTGACACGAACTCATGTTTAGTTTAATAGAGTTAAAGGTGGTTGCGTATAGAAATATTTATACATATACGCATATATATACATGTTGGGTTAGCATACACATATATGTTTCTTTGCTCTGATAGCTGAAAAGGCCTAATGCCCTAGTAGGAGCACAACTGGAGCCCAGCTCCTAATACCTTCTGCAGCAAAAAGGAACCAGCCTCCTAAGGACAAAGAATTGGTTCTAAGAAATATATTTTTCTGGTACAGTTAGTATATAAGAGACTACAGAATCTTAGGGAGCCAGAAAGTGAGGAGGTGCTCAACAAGAAGAAAAAACTGATGAGGGCATGTCAGAGAGGCACAGGATCCAATTAAAAGAGCTAGCAGTGGCCAAAGCTAGAACAATTTGAACAGGAAATTAGTAAAATAAAGTAATATGAGATTATAGCCCAAAGTACAAAAAAAATATACAGGAACCCATACTGATATAAGTAAATGACTGAATAAGAAGATAAGGGAGGGAAAAGAGATAAACCTCCTTTGCCTAAGAATTAAAAAAAAAAAATTAGATACTTTGTCCACAAGCAGAGGAAGCATAAATATCTACTCTCTTAAGTGTGAGCCGTGCATAGTGACTTCCTTGCAAAGAGTTCAGTAAAGAAAAATGGGGGTTGTGGGGAATAATCGTACAGTGGAGAAACCTGACATTCACCACCTCAGCCAGTCAATATCAGCCATGATTAATTGTGTTGGCTGTATATTCTCATGCATAATGCGATAGAAATGGCACTTTACATCTGAGATCTTTCTCCCAAATAGAGTACAGGGTGACCTACAAATACATGGCCAGTACTCCTCAAAACCATCAAGGTCATCAAAAACAAGGAAAATTTGAGAAGCTGTCACAGCTAACAGGAGTGTAAGGAGACACGGCAACTAAACATAATGTAGCATCTGCACAGAGACAAAAGTGAGGACACTGTAAACCACAAAAATGGCCAAATGTCCTCCTTTCCTAACATGAGTGACTGTTGCTTCTCAACTAATTGCAGCTTTAGCCCCTATCTTTTCCTTCAACCTCCTATATGATATGAAAAAAAAATCCTTAATAAACCCAATCTTATATTTAACCTACTTCCCACCAGCACCCAGAGCAGAGCAAACCTGCCTTCGCAAACCCTCCTTCAAATTACATAACATAAATCAACCAGTCTCTCCTTAAACTTTCTCAGTGAGATGTCCTATCATGCCCCATGGTGCACAGTGCTCCTTTCTGCAGTACTAATAAACCCTGCTTTTTTTGACTGCAACATTGTTCCTGGAGGTCTTTGTCCGGGGGGCATTGACCACACAAAACAGATGGGGGCCAGGACCAAATACAAGGATACAGGCTGTGTGAAGCAGAGTGGGCTTAATCCTGTGAGCAAAGGGAAGACTGATGGAAGAATGCTATACATGGAATACTATGCCTTAAACTGCATTTAAATTGTGATGTTTAATATGTAAACAACGATTGAGAGAGAAAAAAAAGTATGGTCTGAAACTACTGCCAGCCAAGCCTGAACCTGAGGATAAAGGAAGAATGGAAGGGAAAGTGAAGGATTTGAGAAATGTTTACTAGGCAAAATCTGCAGTCTGTAGTAACTGGTAATGAGAATAGAGTGAGAATAAACCCTCAATCAAGGATATTGATTACTGGTTGACCACATTATTATCCCACAATTAATTGCCTCCATTGAGGTGCCTACAATGCAGACCCATATAGGAACAGCAGCATGAGAATAGAATAGATAAGGCACTCACAATTAATGATTTGGATTCAAATACAAGGCAGACTTCTGTTTGCACATTTAAAATTCTACTACAGTAATATAGGACCAGTGTTTCTAGATTGGAGGCATTTTGAATTCAAAGAATGTATAGTATATGCTTGATAAAAGTGACCAAAGAAACCAAACATGTATATTTGATTGTTTTGCCTCAGAGAAAGACCAAGAGTTGGCAGTTTCTCTAAAGAAACAAAGACATCCCCTGATGAAAATAAAGATATCCTCAGAATATTATCAGTTCCACCTGACTGAAAGTTTCACAAGGTCTGTTTATGCCTATTATTTTATTCATAGCACATCATCATACCTTCTGGTATATACTAAGTGCCCACTAATTAATTAATTAGTAGAGAATGTAGCCCTAACAGAGCCCAATGACACCAAAGATAGATTGTGGAAAGAGCTCTTTAACAGAGCAGCATTTTGAAATAGAGAGCTCCTTGCAGACCTCAACCACAAAAGCCAGAGAGAGGCTGTAACACCAGAGGAATCAGGTTGAGGTAGTACAACAATTTATGCTAAAAGGGAGTGTTCACACTGTGGGTTCCAAGGCAGAAGAGATGCAAGGCGCAAGTGCTCAGAAAAGAGGAAGGAGATCTGTGTCTAGATTTTTGGCAAGGTTAATAAAGTCATCATACTAGGTAAAGCACTAGAACACTGGATGTTGAGCGAGCTGCAATAGTTTCCTCATTCAAAACAGGTGAGGCCAGGAAGGTGAATTATTATCTGCTGGGATGTTCTCACATTGTCATTCTATCCCTAATCCAGATTCTGGCAAATCCCGTGAGATTACACGAAACACAGGATGGAGTGTGAGAGAGCCCTTTGCAATACCAGAGGGAAAGTAAGAGGAGTAAGAGGAAAAGAAGTGACACCCAAAGTTAAGAGAGGCTTGTTGGAATAATAGCCAAGCCTCAGTGAAAATGGAACGGTGGTCAAAATTAAACCCAAACAGTTTTGTGTAAGTATTACTCTATATCCAACTTACATGCTGAGTACATGTATTCTTCATTTATCTCTAATATAAATAACCTCCAATAACTTAAAAGTAAAAACATCTGGTTAAAGTTTTAAAAAATGAATTTCACCCTAAGAAGGAATATCTAAATTTGAATAGACACTATCCAGGGCAACTTCAAGAGTCCAAGAAGTAAATATATTATGACACATCTCCTCCTCCCAACCCACCAACTATCTTAAATAATGAAAAATAATTCAGATATATTCTAAAATAAGTTCACAGGCTGACTTTTTATTCTTTCCCCTCTTTCTTGTGTGTGTGCCACTTTGTGACTCTTTTTCTGCTGATTTTTTTTTTTAAGATTTTATTTATTTATTTGACAGAGAGAGAGAGAGAGAGCTCAAGTAGGCAGGGGGGGGGGGAAGAAGGCTCGCTGCAGAGCAGAGAACCCGATGCGGGGCTCGACTCCAAGCTGAGATCATAACCCAAGCTGAAGGCAGAAGCTTTAACCCACTGAGCCACCCAGGTGCCCCTTTTTCTGCTGACCTTAAAGTGTGTTTAGTCTACCAGCAGGATAATTCTCCACTGATTCTGCCAGCTGCAGGACTACTAAGGCAAAGGTGAATTTTCCTTAATGCTTTTTTTTTCTCTCACTTACCAAGCAGAGAGGAAAAACACAATTGGATTCCCCAAAATAAGTTACAATAAAATTTAATACATAAAATGATATGAAATAAAATGACAGTTTTTGTGGATAATAAAGAAAGCTACCACATTTAGGCACAATTTCAGTCATCAACCAATCAATTGTTTTTGCTAAGCAAAGAGTGTTTGATTTTTAATCTGGCAGGATATTTTGTTTTCATATGGACATCATTTGCCATACTTATAGACTCACAGCTTCTGCAAAATAAATAAGCTGCTTCCCAGCAACTTCATTTTAAACGAATGTAACATGTCCAAAAATATAACATCACTAAACACTCTATTAATTTTCTTTTAGGTTTTTTGCATCAGTTTACTTTTTTCTCTGGCCCAAGTCTATTCATGTCCTTTAGTATAAAAGTTAACTAAATATTGCATATTTGTTGTATGTATGCATTGAGTGAAATTCAAACCTTTGAAACAAAGAAAAAACAAAGAAAAACCTACATAAGCAAAAAGTTTATCAAGGACAAAGAATGTGTTCATCTGAAATAAAGAAACAAAAGTCATGTTACCATGAATATGATACTTTTTTACCACAGAGTATTTTGAAATAGAATTTACAAAATGATAGACATAGAAGAATCAACAGAGTATACCACTCCAGGGGACAGGCTATTTGTAGTGGGAGGCTAAATCTTTTTGTGATGTGTGTGTGTGTGTGCGTGTGTGTGTGTGTGGGAATGTAGCTGTGTGTATATATTGGCATGAACTCCCAGCCAATGTGCTGGATGGCAAGTAAAGATAAGAAGTTACTGGCCATTTTCAACTAAATTTAAGGAATAAAGGCATGGTGATGGTACACAAAAATCTAAATTAGGTACGGATTTCATTGACTATTTTGCTGGAAAGTTTATATTTACACATGTACCATATGTCCTCTATTAAATAGGCAAATACAAGAATTGTGCATCTTGGGGCACCTGGGTGGCTCAGTGGGTTAAAGCCTCTGCCTTTGGCTAAGGTCATGATCTCAGGGTCCCGGGATCAAGCCCCACATTGGGCTCTCTGCTCAGCATGAGCCTGCTTCCTCCTCTCTCTCTGCCTGCCTCTCTGCCTACTTGTGATCTCTCTCTCTCTCTGTCAAATAAATAAAATCTTAAAAAAAAAAAAAAAAGAATTGTGCATCTCTTTAGAGTATTTAAATTTGGTAAGATTGTAGATTTGTTGAGAACTTGATAAAAATCTACAGATACTCTGCCTAGAAATTTACGGTTAAACCTGCCCTAGTATGTACTTTCAAAGGATTCATACTTATGAAAAGGCCATTGTACATATCCCAGTTTCCATCAATCCCATACTTTAAAAATCCATTTCTAAAAAATATGTTGATGGCAAGTGACCCTCTTTTGCTAATAGGGAAAGCCCTCCGACTGGGACAATGAGAAGAGTAGATTCTCCTGGAACTAGACTGTAGGGAAATATACTGTGTTGGCTCTACTCTGAGAGAAATACTGTAGGACAAGCAGAATGAAGGAAAAGAAGTCATGAATATGCTGATTATGCTTCAAAGGGAGTTTACCTCTAAAGCCATTTAGTTAATTGGATGTTAAGTGAGAGAGATATTTTAGCAACTTCTACTGAGTATAATTAACAGTTAGAGAGACATTCTAAATCAAGCTCGGAGAGAAAGGAAAAAAAAATCTTGGAAGGAAAAATGAAAAAGAACATTTTCAAATAAGGTGAAGAAAATTGAAAAGAATGCTGATTTTATCAGAAATAAAGGATTTATCCATCCCGGTGTAGTTAATAAAACCAAAATTATGTATAAAAGTAACTTGAAACATCAGCATGCATATTCTTTCTGAGATGGGGAAGAAGATACCTGATAGTTTTAAAATGATTTAGGAGGAGATTTACCATTCTGACGAGTTCTGCCGAGCTAGTTTTGGCTGGAAACATGTAATTGAAAAGAATATATATATCCTTGTCTAGTTAATAAACCATTAATGGAAAAGAGTAGCAAATAGCTTAACTGACCTTCTGGATCTTGTCAGAATCCTGTCAAGAAAGTAGCAGTAGAAGAGTGACAGAGAGTCAGTGACTAAATGACAATGGCTGGCTAGACTGATTTTAATGAAATGTATCTTTGAGAAACTGATATAGAACAGATGTGCTTAGAGTTATTATATAACACTTTAAATTCTATTTTGCCATTTGCTCTTCTGCAGTTGCCAGTGTTCTGATGTCCAGGTGCTTACAAATCTGGCAAGGAGAGAAAGAGCAATGTGAGTGTCTATGTATGTGCATGGAGTATGGGGGCCCTTCCCATCTGCCCTGCTCTCCATCACCCTCATTACCTCCCTTCAAAACTGGAAGCCATTTTGCACCTTACTAGTTAATAGTATGTCATTTTGCCACACCTGCCAGTGCCGTCACTTGATCAATATTCTATGAATATTCTCATATGGGTGTTTTTTTTCAAGATTTTGTTTCTTTGAGAGACAGAGAGAAAGAGCATGAACGTGAGTGGGGAGGGGTGGAGGGGGAAGAAGAAAAAATCTGAAGCAGACTGGACATGGGGCGAGTCCCATCCCATGACCCTGAGATCATGACCTGAGCCGAAATCAAGAGTCAGAAGCTTAAGTGATTTAGCCACTGAGACACCCCTTCTGTTTTGATGTTGAACATTTCTAGGTGCAGATACCCTCTGAGTTTACAAAAATCTGTACATAATATTGAATCATAGGATGATTTTATTACTTCATTTTATTTAAATTGTATCATCTTTATGTTACTATTTTTATTATATTATGTAAAATATATATATTACTATATATATGTAACAGAGATATAACTTAATAATGTTATTGTTATAATAAATACAAACAACAAAGATTTGACAAAAGTTATATTACAGGACAACTTGATTAAGTGAAGTTTAAAATTTTGGCAATCAGGGTGCCTGGGTGGCTCAGTGAGTTAAGCCTCTGCCTTCGGCTCAGGTCATGATCTCAGGGTCCTGGGATCGAGCCCCGCATCGGGCTCTCTGTTCAGCGGGGAGCCTTCTTCCCCCTGCCTCTCTGCCTACTTGTGATCTCTCTCTCTCTTTCAAGTAAATAAATAAAAAATCTTTAAAAAAAATTTGGCAATTAAAATAATTAAGTGCTCATTGCAATGGACTAAATGTTTGTTTTCCCTCCAAATTCGTATGTTTAAAGCCCAGTCCTCAATGTGATGGTATATGGCCATGGGGCCTTTGAGAGGTAATAGGTCATAGCGGTGAAGCCCTCATATGGGAAGAGAAAGAAGAGAGACTTCTCTCTCCCCCCAACCTGAGGATACAGTAAGGCTTTTATCTGTAAAGCAGGAAGAGGCACGGCACCAGAACCTGACCACACTGGTACCATGTGTGTCTGGAAGTCTGGAAACTTCTAGCCTCCCAAACTGCAAAGAATATATTTCCATTGTTTAATCCACCAGTCTGTGGTATTCTGTTATAGCAGCTCAAAATGACTTAAGATACTTGGTCAAAAGTCAAGAAGTAAAATGATACTGCGGTATCACTGAAATAGCCTCCAAAAAGACAGTTGTAGTTCTAGCATTTTATTAATCCCCTTATTTATTATTTTATGAAGGTCTCTAAGACCTTCTTTCAGGTCTTAGTGACTCTTACTTGTGCACAATTCTAAGTTTTGGATTTTTAACAATTCTAAAACTGTTGCTTTAGGTATCAGTGTTAAAGCTCAACCTAGTTATCTGCATACAGTAAGAATTAAGTAGTGTTTGCTAAATTATAATAAATGACCTCATTATTTCCAATGCCATAAGAAATTAATGGTTCATATTTCTTACTCAAGTTTTTAACTTTCCTTCACCAGTAAGACCTACTCAAGTCCATTAATCACCAATGGGCTGGAGGGAGGCTAACACAAACAATGTTCCCAAAGCTGGTGTTAGTCTTATTGGAGCCATCAGGAAGGAGATGGTGACATGCCAATCAGCCCCGGTTTGACATTTTCAAAACCACAACAGTCCTAGCACCAACAATACATGTACTACAAAGTTTTATCCTAAACCCCATAGACCACTTAATTCTATCCACATCTTGGACACCTCATTCCTTTGATTACTTGTCACAATTGCAGCCACTTCATTTTCTTAACTCTGTCCTTCTCTTATACCACACAATTGTCTCCCCTGACATTTTCTACTCCCATACAACACAAATCTGCCTTCAGAATATTCCTATGTGGGTTTATAAAGTCAGCAAATTTCTCTGCAACTTCCTTTCTTTTCACAGAATGTTTCCATTCCCCCGTCCTTGTAGGTACCAACATTCTCCTCAGGGACCTAGCAATCCCAGCATTTTCTAGTGCCTGATTCTCCAACCTCAGCTTCCCACTATCTCAGCACATAGACAGGAGAGAAAATGAGGGCAGATGAATCAATTCTCACAATGTCATTCTTCTTTTCTAATCTCATGGGGAAATCTGCCATTTTATTTTACCCCGGTATCAAGTTATATCAGCTTCCACTCACTGTTAGCAGCCAGGTAAAAAATTCTACTATATTTTTTGAGACTTTTTGTTCTTAGTTCAAAGTCTTCACCTACATTATAATCCTATTCATTGTCATCACTAATGTCATCATTTCTGATTTCCATCTATTTGAGCCCTCAAGGTCATGTATATAGCATATAAAAGATTAGGCGACTTCTTAAAAACTTCTGTGTGTTGAAAGGTAGAAAGCAAGTTATCTATTAGTTTTCTCTTCCCTATGCTTCCCTGATTTCTCTTGTCCTTTCTAATAATTTTCTTTTTCTTCAATTATTTATGTGATTTTTTCTTAATGCTATGTACTTTGTCCACGTTTTCGTAAGAAGTAGTAAGCAAAACTAATGTTCTAAAGCTTTCATTCCTTTTGTCTTTCCTTCTTTCCCCTTCTTCCCTCCCTTCTACTTTCTTCCCATCTTTCCTAAACTACTGAAAAAGAGAACTGATATTATTAATTTTAATGACAAAAGATTGAAAAATTAAACCATTTGTGGCAAATAGAACTTATTAAATAAGAATTGTAATAGAACAAAATGTCTTGTACAAATTTTTTAAATAAGGTCAGTGGTAAAAGCAAATGGAATGGGAGAAGGTATTTGGAAATGACACTACAAAGGGCTGATATCCAAGATCTATAAAGAACTTCTCAAACTCAACACTCACAAAACATATAATCAAGTGAAAAAATGGGCAGAAGACATAAACAGATAATTCTCCAAAGAAGACATACAAATGACTAGCAGACACATGAAAAAATGTTCATCATTAGTCATCAGGGAAATTCAAATCTAAACCACATTGAGATACCACCTTACACCAGTTAGAATGGCAAAAATTAATAAGGCAAAAAGACAAATGTTGGAGAGGATGAGGAGAAAGGGGAACCCTCTTACACTGTTGGTGGGAAAGCAAGTTGGTTCAGCCACATTGGAAAACAGTGCGGAGATTCCTCAAAAACTTAAAAATAGAACTATCCTATGACCTGGCAATTGTACTGCTGGGTATTTACCCCAAACATATAGATGTAGTGAAAAGAAGGGTCATATGTACCCCAATGTTCATAGCAGCAATGTCCACAGTAGCCAAACTGTAGAAAGAGCCAAGATCCCCTTCAACAGACAAATGGATAAAGAAGATGTGGTCCGTATACACAATGGAATATTACTCAACCCTCAGAAAGGATGAATAACCAACTTTTGCATCAACATGGATGGGACTGGAGGAGATTTTGCTGAGTGAAATAAGTCAAGCAGATAAAGTCCATTATCGTATGGTTTCACTTACTTGTGGAACATAAGGAACAACATGGAGGACATTAGGAGAAGGAAAGGAAAACTGGCGGGGAGGAATCAAAAGGGGAGATGAACCATGAGAGACTGTGGACTCTAAAAAGAGGGGAGGGGTATGGGGGATGGGTGAGCCTGGTGGTGTGTATTAAGGAGGGCACTATTGCATGGAGCACTAGGTGTTATATGTAAACAATGAATCTTGAAACATCACATCAAAAACCAATGATGTATTGTATGGTGACTAACATAACATAATAAAAAAATTTAAAAATGAAGTACCTACTGGAAGGTTTGTACTTTAAAAAAAGCAAATGGAGAAGAATAAATCTCCATGACACCGTGGGATAACTAATTTACTCAGAAGAAACATATCTTTTGCTAGTAATAAAGTTTAGGGGACATTCCTCTTCTGAGTCTTTATTATGCGTTACCCAATATTCTCAACAACAGCTTGAAATGCAACTATGATATGAAATTTAATATGACTCTATCTTAAAACTTTGCTGAAATAAAGCTGAGAAAATAAAGCCCTGGGGAACACAATTTAGCAGACATTCAATATAAAATGATAAAGACTTATAAATCTTTTTAAATCAATTTAAGATAAATTTCAAATTAGTGCATATATGTATGAATTGCCCAGCCAATTTATGAAGAGTAAAGGGTCCTTGGAGATAATGACTCAACAGGACTTTGATGGGTCTCACAAATCTGCAGTTTCAGTTTTTTTTTTTTCCACCAACACCCAAAGTGATTATTAGCAATCATGCTTTAAACCCCAATTTCAAAAACACTCATCTGGAGTCATAAATAGGCTGCTTATCCTTTGGGAAAACTTTATAAAGTTATTTCTCACACACAGTTTTGGATAAAAGTTGGCTGCAGAGAGTGTAAAATTATAATTCCTGGTAAGGTTCTAGAGAACCGACATTCTTTGTGACTGATGAATACTAAAATCAATGGAAAAGAATAGAGTTGTCCTCTTTTTAGTCATATTTTAAAATAAAATTAAATACCTAATCAAAATAGGTACCTGAGAGGAAGAAGGTTTTATGGTCAGGGCAAATTTTTTTCAGAAAATAATTTGGATTACCCCAAAATAAAAATAGATGATTCTATAAAATTAAGCTATGAATTAAAAAAAAAAAAGATGGATGAAATGATGGAAGTACTCAAATTTCAGCAGCTGCTTTGTAAAGATTTTTAACCTGGAAAACTCATAGAATGGGTGTCACTAACCAACTATATATATATATATATATATATATATATATATATAGTATGTATAATATATGTATATATTAGTATATATAGTTTTATATAATATATATTATATATTTCATAGCAATATACCCAAATCATACATGTATATAAAAATTTTATATATAAAATTTAAATCCCTACAGTATTCTGATAAAATCTCAAGAAAAAAGGAAATAAAATCTGATTCATCTCTAATCTATAAAATAAATTGTCCTGCTTGTATTGTTGCCTTAAATTAAATGCTGACACATTTCAGTTATGATCTTGGTTTTAGAATTGTGGATGTGAAAACATTCTCATTTTTTTCCTGATACATATACCAGACTACATCAACATGTTTAATACTACTTTGCATTTGTTTTCTATTTCTTTGTTTCATTTCTTTTTCTTTTTAACCATCCTTGATGCTTCTTACTGTACGCAAGATTCTTCTTATACTCTGGACATCTGAACAAATACTGAAAACATTTAAATTGCTTGTGCCATCAGCTTAGCTCCACCATCATTGTAACCATCAAACTAGGTATTTTTAAGAGGAACTAGCTCCCGTTATCTATCACCATATACAAACATCCCCAAACTTTGTGAGTGGCAATAACCAACATATTATGCTCTCAGGAATTAGAAGATGGCACAGTGGGGATGGCCTGTCACTGCTACAGTCAAATGCCTCAGGTGGGAAGGGGAAGGGTGACCAAATGGCTGAGGGCAAGAATCAGATGGAGGCTTTTTCTCTCACCTGTCGGCACTGGGCTGGGGTCACCCAAAACACCTGCACTCACAGTAAGGTTACTTTGGAGACGTTTGATTTTTTCCATGGTGGTGCAGGGTTCCAAGAGTGAATATTCTAGCAAACAGGATGGAAGCTGTGAGGTCCCTGTAACTAGCTTTGGGACTTTACCAAGTGTCAATTCTTTAAAACCACAACATCATATAACACATTAAGTGCCAGGAGAAAAAAAATCATGTCTAAAGATAGGGAAGTGGAAAAAGTGGATACAGTAGTCATAGTTGTTTAGGTTATATTTCAAATAAATAGAAAGCACTTTCTAAATATGCTTTTCCCATAATACAATGACAACTCTGTCACCTTAAAATCATCATTGAAAATAATTGGGTTTTGCACATATTTCTAAATTTTATTTTTATAAAGTATTTAAAATATACAGGCAAGTATGCATAATAATAAAATGCAAAATAATGTATATAATATATCCTTTTAAAATATTAATATATATTTTGTATTTGTTTCAGAGATACTTTTTAAGACACTAAAACAGAATAGAGTTGAAGCATCCTGTATAAATTTCTTAATCCCATTTGCCTTCTTACCTCCCCAGAATTAATAACTACAATTTATTTGGAGTCTCTTATTACATATTTCCAAATGCTATTTTTATACACCTATATAGCCATAAAAATATATAGTCTTTCTTTATAGTGTTTTGAACTTTATATACACAAAAACAGATTGAGTACTGCAGCCTTAAAATCATCATTTTAAGGATGCTCTGTACGATACTGTTCTAAATATTTCACATTTTTAATTTAGGTAAGATAATAATAGCCTATGAATAGAAAATATCACACACACACACACACACCTTTATTCTACAGACAAGAAAAATAAATCGGGAAAGAAATATTTGCAAACAACTGTGAAGGTCTGAGATTTCATCCCACTTACAAGCTAACAAGTTAGCCTGCCAAAGATTCAGGGATACTTAGAGAAGACAGGAGACTCCTCGGTTAAATGAAATACAATTTATTGCTCATCGTAACAGCAAGAGCCAGAGTATCAACAATTATTGCTCTAGCTCCCCAAACCCACTTACCACAGGGCTTCACCAGGAGGGTCAGATGATATTTGCACATGCGGTGGATTGCTTTATAGAAGAGAAACAGTGAGCTTAGGGAACCTTTAATAATGTGCTGTAAGCATGCCTGCTCTTTGCTCCAGTGGGAGACTCTATCTTCAAAGACTGTTTACTATATAAATATTCTTGAAAAGATAATTGTAAACAAAGTGCAGTTGGTGCTTCACTCACAAGACCTGCAGGAATGCACACAGTCTATGGAGATTTGTTTCACAGCAAGATAAAGTAACTTGCTCAAGGCTCATTACTATAAAGATTGTTAAAGGGTTTGAAACAGAAGAAAGTGACTCCAGAACCCCTGCTCTTAACTATTACGTTATCCAACCTCTTCACTGGCAGATAAGAATTCCTATTTCTCAAAGTACAGCCCAACATTGATATATCATTTTTTTTAATCTCCTATAGGTGTGAAATGATAACCTAATTAGTAAAATTAGTGATGAGTTTGAGCATAAGGTATTTGTTGGCCATTTAGTTTTCCTTACTATAAACGGTTTATAGCTTTTGTAATTAACTGCTATTAGCTTGTTTTTCTTTTCTTTTCTTTTTTTCACCTTAATTGATTTATAGAAACTGTAAATTCTGGATTGCAGAACCTCATTGCTCATGTGCTTTGGAAATATATTTTTCATCTGTAGCCGTCCTTTTATTTATAGGGTCTTATGTTGCAAAATACAAATAAATGTGAAAACACTTTATTGTAAGCAAATAATCAGGGTTTTCCTTTATGACTTGTGCTTTCTCTTTTTATAGAAATCATTTTAAAGAAATATTTCATTTCATCAACTCCATAAACCTATATTGTACATATTTCTTATAAATATTTAAAATTTTTGCTTTTTAAAAGTAAGTCTTCTGTCCTCAGTGATCTTTGTAAGGGATAACTATTTTTGTTATGGTATACCAAATATTTATTTAAAATTATTCAAAGTTTTACACACCATAAATGACATCTTATCTCTGTTAGCAGCTGTCAGTCTTGACTCAAAAATAGAAAAGAAAAAAAAAAAGAAAAAGGACCTCTAGGATAACCTCTAAGGCTCAAACAGTTTCTAAACACAATTTTTTGAGCTCTTAAGACTTATATTCCCAGGGGAGTAGTAAGCATGATTACACAGCAAGAAAAGTAACTGGAAAGTTAGATAAAAATAAATAGTTACAATGTAGAATTTTATGATTCTTGTTATACCTATAGGGTAGTCTTTTAAAACAAAAAAATAAAGCTAATTCATTTAAAACCCCATTCAAATGTCAAAATAAGTGTAAGAGTTCTAATGTGATACTGATCGCAAATGTCATGGTTTTTCTATACTCACACTGTTTAATCACTTCATCAAAAGAAATTGATACTCAACAGCAATTATATGTCTAAAAACCTGAAAATTTATCACCAAATCTTTTAGTTTTTTTTTTCCCCCTCACAAATTTTCAGCTGGGGAAAACAGCGTGCATGGCACATGCTAACCTTTTCATTTTGATTTGTTTTGACTTGACTCTTAATCTAACATTTCAGAAATGCATGCTATTCTTTTTTTTCTTTAAAGCTAATCATCTACATTGAATACAAGTGCTTATAAAACAGTGGACATCAACTACTTATAGATTGATCCAGCTATGTTTGACATAATTTATTCCTGTACTTTTTATCTTATGGAATGTCATACTAACTTTAGCTTTTACTTTTTAGAAGAAAAGAAAAATAGTGATCATGGTATAAAATAACCTCGAATTGGAACCACCAGGTTTGAGGTGCTTTGCTTTTTCAAATGTAAGAATGTACAACCTTATTAGTTTGAGTCTGTAAAAAGAGACAATCTATATCCAGCTGTATGGATTTAAAAAAAAAACTTTAATTTTTATTTTATTTTTATACTTTTTTTTACCATTTTTCTAGATTTTATACTCTTTATGTTATTGAGGTAAAGATGGTAATATTCACAGGAAAATATATTTTGTTTGAAAAATAAATGTTGGTTAATTGATTTACCATCTATGGAGATACATATGGAGGGATATAACATTTAATAGTGATATGATTTAACAGAGAAAAAAGTAACAGTTGCCCCAAATTTCTCTACAAATCCAGTACTGCCACAATTGAAATTTCAGCTGGAAAACACATTGCTCCGTATAAAATACATGCAAAAAAGTCTATAAAAAGCTAATTCAACTTTTAAAAAGTAAAAAGAATAACAGAGATACATTCTTTATACCAGATAGTAAGCCATAATAACAAAATAATGTATTATAGAATACCACAGGAAGAAACAAATGGAACAGAATATAGAATTCTGATATGCAGTTGATACATCTGAAATTATGTAAACAATGATAACACAGAGCAATGGGAAATTATAGATTGCTTAGTAGATTGATATTGGGAGAATTCACTAATTCTATATAAAAAAATACTCTTTACTGTACGTACTACACAAAGGAAAATTGAACATATATTAAACTATGTGAAGTTTTTTATTTTAAAAAAGGAAAAAAATAGTAGAAGAACTAAGAGTAGAACAGGTTTATTTAAAAGATCTCCAAAGCACAAAATCTAGGGCAAAAATAAGGATTTGAGTACATTAAAGTTAAGGATTTCTGTTCAACCTCAAAGTTTAAAAAGGGACTAAAAAATAAGAGAAAATATTCTCACCATCTAAAAATGGTGAAATTAATATCTAAAATATACTATGCCCCACCCCCCAAAAATGCCCAAGGAAATTATAGGAAATTAGTAGAAAACAGGAATAGAAAGATAAATAGAAATTTCACATAACTATACAGGGAGTAAAGTAAAGAGATCCTCAATCTTACCCATCATCAGAGTAATAAAAAGTAAACAAAAAAAAGTATATTATGTCTATAAAGTAGAAAATTAATATCAACTAGTGTTGGCAACAATACAAGTAGTCAAGAATTCCTGTGCAGTAAAAAGAGAAATAGGTCCATGGAACAGAAGAGAAAAGCCAGGCATGAACCCACCACTACATGATCAACCAATCTTCGACAAAGCAGGAAAGAAAATCCAATGGAAAAAAAAGAGTCTAACAAATGAAGTTGGAAAAATTGGACAGTCATATGCAAAAGATTGAAACTGGACCAGTTTCTTACATCACACACAAAAATAAATTCAAAATGTATTAAAGACCTAAATGCGAGGGACACCTGGGTATCTGTCAGTTAAGTGGCTGCCTTCAGCTCTGGTCATAATTCCAGGTTCCTGGGATCAAGTCCCATGTCAAGCTCCTTGCTCAGCAGGAGGCCTGCTTCTTCCTTTGCCTTCTGCTCCCCCTTGTGCTTTCTCCCTCTCTCTCTCTCTCTCCCTCTCTCTTTCTCTCTGTCAAATAAATAAAATCCTAAAAAAATAAAAATAAAAAAGACTTAAATGTAAGGCCCGAAACTATAAAAAAAAAAAAAAACCTAGAAGAGAATACAAGCAGTAACTTCTTTGACATAGGCCATAGCAACTCTTTCCAGATATGTCCCCTGAGGCAAGGGAAACAAAAGTAAAAATAAACTATTGGGACTTCGCCAAAATAAAGAGCTTCTGCACAGCAAAGGGAACAATCAATCAAACTAGAAGACAACCCATGGAATGGGAGAAAATATTTGCAAATGACCTATGTGATCAAGGGTTAGTATCCAAAATATATAAAGAATTTATAAAAATCAACACCCCAAAAACAAATGATCCAATTAAAAAATGATAAGAAGACATAAACAGACAGTTCTCCAAAGAAGACATACAGATGACCAATAGACACATGGAAAGATTCTCGACATCATTTACCATCAGATAAATGTGAATCAGAGCTATAGTGAACCATCTCACACCTGTCAGAATGGTTAAAATCAACACAAGAAACAACAGGTGTTGGTGAGGACATGGAGAAAAAGGAACCCTCTTGCAGTGCTGGTGGGAATACAAACTGGTGAAGCCCTCTGAAAACAGTATGGAGGTTCCTCAAAAAGTTAAAAACAGAACTGCCTTACGATCCAGCAATCACACTAATGGGTATTTACCTGAAGAATACAAAGACACTAATTCAAAGGGATACCTGCATCCCTATGTTTATAGCAGCATTTCTACATTAACCAAGACATAGAAGCAGCCCAGTGTCCATCAACTGATAAATGGATAAAGAAGATGTGGTATAAGTGTACCATGGAATATTATTCAACCATATAAAGGAATGAAATCTTGCCATTTGCAATGACAGGAATGAAACTAGAGAGTATTATCATAAGTGAAATAAGTCAGAGAAAGACAAATACTATATGATTTCAGTCATAAGGAATTTAAGAAACAAAACAAATGAGCAAAGGGAAAGAAAATGAGAGAAGACAAACCAAGAAACACTCTTTAACTGTAGAGAACAAACTGATGGTTACCAGAAGGGAGGTGGGTGGGGGGATGGGTAAAACGTGTGATGGGGATTAAGGAATGCACTTGTGATGAGCACTAGGTGATATATGTTAAGTGTTGAATCACTATATTGTAGACCTGAAACTAATATTACATAATATTACACTGCCCGTTAACTAACTGGAATTAAAATAAAAACTTAAAAAGAATTCCTGGGAAGTAACTGAGGGTATAAATTGGTACAGATATTCTGTGAGGCAATGTGAAAGATTATACTGAAACTAATTCACATTAAGTGCATTCTCAGACTTTGAGGTTTATATTGTGTGTACACAACCAAAGAATCTCACTACTAGGATTGGGATGGGAACTATGTTTTAAGGATTTATTTCAACCATCCATCCAGCGGATGTAGCGTGAGATGTTTTACTGAAGTTCGAGCATGGCACTGACTCCAGTCAAGGCATTAAACATATGACTTAACGGTGTTGCTTTGTAAACATGAGTCTGAAGACATCTGGAATAACTTATACCAGTTCACCAGCATTGTTACTGGTAAGAGTGAGATTTAATTATTTGAACAGAATCTTCATGAATTGCCCCATTGGAGAGCTCTGTGGTTAAATCTGATTAGGGAGTTTCCTTATTTATCTCTTATTGACTGGATTATACTATCGTGGTTTATATTTTTGTTTGTTGCAAAGAAGAGATCGTGAATACTATATTCCCTGTGTTTGTATATATTGTGAAACATCACCCAGAACTTTTGTAGAATTAATGCCACTGACTTCTCTGAATGCTGTTGCAAAGGTTTTTCTTCCTTATATATGATGTGTTTTTTTGGCCAGATGCCCCTCCAGAAATCTTTAAAGTCCATAAAGATTAACAAGGTATGTACAATGTTTAAGACACCTGGATCAACTTTTTACAATACTTAATAGAAGAAAAGTTTTTTTTCTATAATCTTTAATACACTTTCCAATCTTTCCTCTAGGGACTCTAGTTCTGTTTACTCCAATCCCCTTTTTCTTCTACATCCATTATTTCCTCCATTTCATTCTGCTTGATTTTCTCATGTCGAAACAGAATGCCCCTGTTTTCAGCACTGTCCAATCTCTATTCAGATTCCAAACTGACTTTATGATTCTGTTTTTCCATTTATTCTAACATATTCCAGATCATTTTTCATCACCTTCTAGGCCTTGATATCTCTTCTTTTAGTCCTTATCACCAAGAAGATGTCTTTTTGGCCCTAGAAACATAAGGGTTGAAGTCCATTGTGAGAAGCTGGTGTCCATTTGGACTGGTCACTGTCCTATAACCCCTGGCTGCTAATTGCTTGCCATCCTTCTCACCTGCTTGGTTGTAAAATTATCCTGGTACATGACTCTTGTCTCTGTTTTAGTTGTCACATTCATCTCCTTTTTTGTTTGTTTCATCTTTTCTGAGATCCCTGGCTTATTGTTTTGTGGTTGTTGGGCATTTTTTAGTGCAGCTCGTTCAAGTCATTTCTTTGTTGACAATACTGGAGATAGCAATATGTTGACCTGGTTATTAGCAAGACCCTATATAGCATAACCTAGTATTTACTTGTACTTAGATGACAGTGTATTGGCATTGGAAGTGATTGATACATATACCTAGTTTCCTTCCTTCACCCTGTCAAGATGGTGAGGAAGTATGGTTCTTTCCTGAATCTCTTCCCCTCTGCTGTCCTCTGATATGACAGTGTTAACTGGAAAAATCCCACATCATCACCATGGAAGATGGAGAAAACAATGATTTTGGATCTGTTCCATATTGTTTATTATTTTAACCAGGTACTGATATTATATTTACTTTTCTTTTTAATGCCAAGAAGCATGACTGGAGTAGGAGGGCTAAGGTTCCTGTTAGTGATATCTATTTTTTCTGCCTAGCTAGCACTCATTTCCCCCTCTTCTGAGGGGTTCTGAGTTAGACTGTGTCCCCCAAAAAGGTATATTCAAGCCCTAACTCTCTTGTAGCTGTGAAGGTGACCTTATTTGAAAATAGGATCTTTGAAGATGTAATCAAAGTAAAATGAGCTCATCAAACTAGGGTGGATCCTAACCCAATATGACCAATGTCCTATAAGATGAGGAGAAGACACACAGACTGAGACATACAGAGAGAAGATAATGTTAAAACAGAGGCAGAGATTGCAGTGATGTGTATTCAAGACAAGGAACAACAAGGAATGCCAAGAGCAATAGAAGCTAAGGGAAAGGCATGGAAGAGATCCTCCCCTACTGTTTTCAAAGAGATTTTGAACTTCTAGTCTCAACTGCAAGACAATAAATTACTACATTTTTTTAAATTATCTAGCTTGGCGCATTTTCATGATCTCTCTAGGAAATAATACGGAGAGCAGCATGATAACTGGAGAACTACCAACCTGCCATCACATGCAATTTTTATGGTTTAAAAACTATTTATGCTTCCTTTGCTCAGTAATTCCTCAAGAATAGGAAGCTAATTCATGAATTATTTTATAAATAATAATTAGAAAGTAATATATATTGTTTATACATAATAGATTGAAGACAGTGACCAAAAGGTCATTTAAAATAAAATCCAGGGGCATCTGGGCAGCATAGTCAGATAAATGCCTGCTTTTAGCTCAAGTCATGATCCCAGAATCATGGGATTAAGCCCCACAGCAGGCTCCCTGGCCACTGGGGAGTCTGTTTCTCCCTCTGCCTGCTGTTTCCCCTGCTTGTGGTCTCTCTCTCTAAGTTAAATAAAATTTTAAAAATAAATAAATAGAATAAGATAAATAACATAAAATAAATAAAATAAAATAATAAAATCCATACAGGATTGCCAGGCTGGCTCAGTCAGTAGAGCATGCAACTTTTAATCTTGGGGTCATGAGTTCAAGCCCTACCATGGCTGTGGAGATTATTTAAAAATAAAATCTTTAGGGGAACCTGGGTGCCTCAGTGGATTAGAGCCTCTACCTTCAGCTCAGGTCATGATCTCAGGGTCCCAGCATCGAGCCCCGCATCGGGCTCTCTGCTCAGCAGCAGCCTGCTTTTGCCTGCCTCTCTACCTACTAGTGATCTCTCTCTCTCTCTCTCTCTCTTTGTCAAATAAATAAATAAAATCTTTAAGAAAATTTAAAAATAAAAACAAAACAAAGCAAAATCCATAGAGACATAAACTTGTATTTCATTCATTATTGTTACGTGACTTTACATTTTTTTAGCATTTATTACTTAAAATATTTACATGCAAATATGGCTGCATAATTCCTTTATTTTAGAGAACATTAAATGTTTAGTTAAACTGACAACATATTGTTACAGACACCTGTTCCAAATAAAGAAAAATCTGGAAGAAGAAAATAGGGTTTCACACAGAGCACAAGAACAAGAAGTAAAACTAGGCCTTCCATAGACAGAGACCCAGGAAGTAGAAAAACAATAACCACAATATATTTTCTTTTAATTTCCCTCTATTTTTCCTGTGAGGTTGAATGTTCTATCACTCTTGCTTTTCTCTACTTCCCTTCTTTACTTTTGCACATTAGAGTTCTCTGCTTATTCAGTCATTTGCACACTGTTTTTGGTGATCACCCCAAAACTGCCATCTCAACTCCTGAGTCTGCTTGAACTTAGAAGCTCTTTCCAGAACTTGGAACTCAATATCTGTGCTCTAAATCAAAATTCTTAGTAGAGAGAAACCAATAGGAATTGGATTTTGAGTGGTTATTGCTTTGTTAAAAGCTCAAGATAAACTCACTCCACTTTTTTATTTTTTTATTTTACTTTTTAAAAAAATTAGTTTTAAATTTGATTTAAGTATCAAAATCTAGGTAGTGCCTCATAATTGTTTGAACTGGTAACTACAGCTACGCAATATAATAAAAAAAAATAAATGAGATTTGAAAGTAGAAAACCTGGAGACGAAGCCTACTGCCACTCCCCAGTCACAAGATCATGAGCAAGTCATGCAACCTCTTTCACCCTCACACTGTTATCTATGAAATGGAGATAAAAAGAAGAATATATACTTTAAGTGGTTAATGTGAAGACCAAAAAAAGTTCAAGTATAGGTAAGGGCCTCAAAAAAGTGCAAAGTGCTAAAAAGGCTGAAAACAGTGTCATGTTATTGTTGGAACCCCCATAATAACATATGCAAAGCCTTGCAATTGATGCAGCATGTGTTTGGATGCCACCTGTCCATTGACCGATGCCCATTTGTATTATAACTGTCTTTCTCCTACTGTCATGTACTGAATTAAGTTTCTTTTAGTTGGATGTAACAACAACAACAACAAAAGATTCTTGCTTAAGTAAAAGCATAGGAAGAAACCAGACTTAAATAAATTTTTTTTAAATTATAGGATTCAAGTCTTAACTAAGTACCAGGATGAGCAGGACGCAAGCTGGCACTAGGGACGTTGGCAGGTTTGAGGAACTTCCATTCGAGAGTTTGTATTATGACCACAATTTCATTGTGACTATTACTCAGTACAATAATTCCACATCTCTTCAAGAGAAAACTGGACTCACCTATATTGGCTAAAATGTCTAACTCAAGTGTGTCAGCATCACATGATGAAAATATAGTTCTTGAGGCTCCATCTTGATATTGGTGACAGGTTCAAGAAGGCAAAATTAATATGAGATGGAGCATCACCACAAGAGATATCTGCTATAGTTGAGCAGCAAGTGCTTCTATCACTCAGTTATATAAATGGTATTATCTCCAAAACCAATGCTCATTTTTCTCTACCTTGAATTTTATTTAACACAGATAATTTGCTCGCATGTATGTTAACCATACCTCTTCCCCCTGGTTCTACATGTTTTCTCATTGTGATATCTTTTTGTGCACGGTTTAATTCTATCATGTATTTATTGATCATATTTTTTCTGTCTCAGAATACATATGGCTGTTCCAACCCAAGTTCACTTAAATTTGATTTAAGTATCAAAATCTAGGTAATGTAAAACTAAACACTAAGAAATGTCTTTGAAACTCATATTCAAATTCCTGGGAGAAATGGGGGAGAGTCTGATTTGACCCAACCTGGTTCCAGTGTCTATTTGGCTACAGCTAGGAGACAAGTCACAATGCTAGCTACCTACTTAGCAATGCTGCTGTAGAGGTCTTAGGATGGGTAGATTTGGGGGCGGGGGTCAGGTAAGGAGTTAGGGGTGATTAATTTTCCTTAAAGAAAAAGGAATGAGCTAGACAGACACCCAGAATGTATAGATGATTAGCTTTAACCCATCCACTGAATACCAAAGCAATATTTAGAGACATCTCCATCTGTACACACCATGAGCACTTCAAATTCAGTTTGTCCAAGAGTGAGCTCATCATCTATTGTGTAGCATGTAGTCCTCCATATTTACACTGAATGCATCATCATTCTCCTGGGGCCCCATATTTACAATATGACAGTCAATTTTGACTTACTGTCTCTATCAACCCAATCACCATTTCCAATTCACAAATAAGTCATTTTTACATCTACAGTGCCTCTCAATTCTGTTTGCTTTTTCATTTACCTATTCACACCACTCTGTTTCAGACTCTTTTTACCCAACCAGTATATACAATGATATATGCAAAGACAAAAATATCTTTGTCTCCAGTATCTGTTCTTTAAATCCATCCTATAAATTGATGCCAGAAAATGTTATTCCCCAAAGTTCACTTTCTAGCTCAGAAATCTTTAATGCTTGAAACCAAATTCCAGTTCCCAATTTCAAAGCCAATATTTAATACCTGGAATATACTCCTATCTGACCTTTTATCTGATCTCAAACTGCCCCCTTCTATGTGGAGAAAAATGTGACCTTTAAAGCATTCTCTGTTGTGATCATTCATCAATGCATGTAGGAGTTCCTCTAGGTAACCTGGACCTCTTTTCTTTCTCACTACCATTGTTTTGCTCATATCATTGTCTCATTGTAGAATACCAGCTTGCTATCCAGACTGGCCAGAATGTTATAGTTTGGCTTAGAAAAAAAATTTAACAAAATAAACAAAGAAAAACAAATGAACAAAACCCTTCTCTCTAAAGGGTTCTCTCTAAAGATCCCATCCCTTCCTAGTACCCTTCTTACCTCAAAGTATGGAAATAATCTATCTTAATACAAGCAGTCAGTACATATTTTCTATACCTCTCATCTTATACATATAATAGTCTCATATCGGTATGTTTCCAATGTTTTTCATCATGCTTTTCCCTTCTCTCCATGAAAAAGGAAAAAGAGAAAGAAGGAGGGTTATAAACTCTGTGAAGAAATTCCTTGAGGAGGTTCTGAGTCATTTCTCTTTTCCTCCAGAACACCAAAACACACAGAGAATATAAGTAAAAAAGCAAGGGTCTTATAATATTAAGATGGAATAATGTTCAAGAGTGCCCACAGATTATTTGAACCATGCCTTGGCTCTCTCTCATAAAGAATTCATACATGCAATGTACAGTAGAGAAAACAAGGTCCTTTCATTGCTTCCCCATGAAAATCTTTGCTTAAAGTAGATTGATATATGTATTTTTATCTAAAAACCAATAAATTCCACTTCCTTTCTCAAAACCAGAACCTAAAGATGATCTTTTCTTCTGACAGATTCAGGCAGAAGAGAAGAAAATCAAAGTTGCCTCCATGCCAGTTACCACCACCACTCTCCTACATGCCTCATAGGAAAATCAAAAACAAAAAAAACAAAAAACAAAGCCAGTGCCTCACTTGGATACAAGATTGCATTTTCAAAAGCAAAATGACACTATATTCATAACTAAAGAGCAACTCAGTAATTGTGACCTAATTTGGATCCTTTACTCTGATCAGTTTCATCAGTAGCTTCCCTTTACTTTATGTACTTAGCAGAGTCAGTATCAGATACGCAACAAAGAGATACAGAGAGGCTGATCTTCAGAAATGCTCCCACCCCCCACCTAGAGGACATCAATATAAAGAGCTGAAAATTAATTTGAAACTCAGATGAATAATTTATAGTCTTCTAATAGTAATTAGAAGACATATATATCATAATATACATGATATATATCATAATGTATCCTATATATAATATACATGATTATCATAAGAAAATTTTCAAGAATCAAATATTTTGGCCATGGATTTTTACCTTCAAGATCCTCCATGACCTAGTCTCTTGCTTCCTCAGAAACCAAATTTTCTATCATAAGTAATTTACAGTGGTATATATGGAAAATCAAAGATTTCATGGAAATTGAAATGTTGAAATTTACTCCTTTACCAATAACTAGAACATAATACGAAAAAATATGCCAGAGGTTTACAAAACTCTCTAAATGTCCTAATTTCCCAAGAGATATGTGGTAGCTTTCAACTTGTTCTATTTCTACTTTTGTGTTGTGTAAATTATATGAAAGTAACAGACTGCATGATTTTTTTTTTAGTTATGGATGAAAAAAAATTGTACTAGCTTAGAAAAATCCCTGGAGGCTTTCTTGGACCATTCTTCTATGAGGAGCAATTATTCTGCTTTTGGCAAATACTATCTCGGGCTGAGGGAATACATGTACAGTAATAAAAAAAAAAACGTGAAGAATGGGATAGATATATTGTTTTAGTACATTCAATATTAAAGATATTTTACTTTGAAACATTTGGGCTTTGAAAAAAATCATACAGTAACATATTTTAGAATTCACCTTGCACAGGCAACATATCTGATGGGCAATATAAAATCCTATTGCTAACCTCTAACAAAATGGTGATTGAAAAAAATTAGAAATATTTTCTTCAGATATCTATCTGTAATGTTAACCCCACTTTGTGAATATTAATCTATTTTTATAGTTTAAATAAAATAACAGTTTTATTATTCATAGTTGAAAAGTCTGCCAATGAATTATCACCCTCAGCAAATGTTTTGTTTCTCGTACTCATGTAGCCAAAAACTTGGCATTAAGAACACTTAATAAAGTCACTTTGTTATATTTTAATCCTAGAGATCCTGGTCTGCCAAGAAAATTAAAGTGTTCCTGAGGAAATAAAGCCTTCCTATAAGACTTGAAGTTAAGTTTCTGTTTAAATGTTTATAATCTAAATGTCGTAAGGGTAGTTAAATGTATATAAGACAGCAGGTCAGAAAGAAAACATTGGTTGTCTACATATAATCACTGACTAAGTTGCTTTGATCTGAACTTCTATTTTTGGCAAATAACCACCTACACAAAAAGGTGTAGCATAACAATCATCCAGTGAAGAAGCAAATAGCTTCTAAAATCCACTAGGGAGGAAATTGACATGTGGAGGAAAATGAAAGGAAATTTTACCATGGAACAGAAAGAACCACCATAGTCAAAAGGTCTTAACATAATTTGGAGACAGCCTTAAATACTGCAATGAACCTAGAAGATCACATTTTCCCACCTATAGTCATTTATTGCACTCATTCCAGGAACACAGATTTTTATGAGGGCATTTTGTGATAGCATTTTTATAGATGACATTAGAAGAGGCAGTTAGGAGAGTTATAGTTCCTGAATGAGTACAGACTTCTGAAATAGCAAGTAAAACAAATACAATAACTCACCACCACAACAAAAATAATACTTTTCTAGCCATTCTTAGTTTAGAGACATTAGAAGGAGATAAAAATAAATAAATAACAGTATTATGATGATGATCTCACCACAAAAAAATGGTATGATAGTTTCAGGATATTTATTTATTTATTTATTTAACATATTTATTAAGCTCCTATTAAGTTCCAGGCACAGCAGATATAGCAATGAATAAACTAGATAAAAATATCTGCCCTCAGACATCTTAGGATCTGGCAAAGATCAAATTATACAAGTATAATTAAGCAATTATTTACTTTGCCACTGTCAAATATATTATGAAGGAGAGTACAGGATGCTCTGAAAGTACGCTATGGATTCTGGGTCTCAGGAAAAACATTTGGGGAAAGTCTCCAAAGAAGTTTCCAAGGACATTCATCATCTCTTTGACTACCCACCTGACATCTGTCCTCACTGACCATCTATTCAGATGATAGCTCATTTGGTGTTTTGCCTTCCCTGTGGCGGTGTGGTATTTGTGATGAAGATCCTCATGTATGGGGGTAGGGAGATGATTCCGAAGATCAGCGGGGAGGTCAGCTATCAATAATACTAGAGAAGACTGCTATCTTTCTGTGACTTACGATTACTTAATTTTGAATCTTCTCTATTTCCTGATACTTCTCTATTACCATATTCTCCCCAACCAGTAACAATCACGTATTGAATTAGTTTTCATCATCTTCTCATTTAATCCTTATGACATTGTCAATGACTTAGATGCCATTATTGCTATCTTAATACAAAGATCCTAAGACTCAGAACTCATTACCTGAATGAGCAGGTAAAATCCATCAAAGAATTGGGAATAACCAAAGAATAACCAACCTATGCAAGATGGGGACTCCCAAATCTGGTATGGCAAAGTAGCTCTTTGACAAGCATCATTTGGGAAACAGTGATAATGAGGGCTAAGCCTTAGGCTGTCTTTCCATAGCTGCAAGGTTGACTTCCCTGGTCACCAAGGCAGTACATGCATGTTGGAGTTACCTCTACCTTTTCTATAAGGTGTACCAGAACATCTACTTAACTTATCATTAGTACCATTTCCTTCAAATAAAGTAATTTGGTACCCTCCCCTCCTCCAGTAAAAGATACTAAGACTCAGAGAAGTTAAGCCTAAATGAGTTGCCATACAAGATGAGTTACTACTGGACATCCATTGGTAGTAAATATATCCTAAGGTTTATTGTGCCGGGACCGAGTCTGAGAAAAGTGGAGGACAGGTACACTGCATTCTTTTTTGGCTGCTACAATTTTGACATTCTCTTTTAAGTGTCTAGATCTTATGTTTAAAGCAGAGTTTTTGTGCATAAACATTAAATTGTATTAGAAATTTGGGCAAGGGAACTATTAATAGGCTTTTCTATGGACCAGGACTAGGACTAGTCTTCAGAAGTTACATGATTTTCTGAAGAGGCTAATACTCACCAGAAAACAAACGATGAGAATAGAATCCTTTGTTCCCAGCCAGGATGCCAGTTTTGTTACCAATATTAATATTAGATTACAGATAAGAAGGAAGATAGAAAACCACTATGGGTGTTTTTATGTGCCTTATTCATACTTCCCTAGGAATTTGGTATCTGATTAAGTCAACTTTTCAGTGAATTGGACATATTTCAGTGAACTGGTTTCATAATGTGGAGTCACACTTTATAAACTATTATTTTAGTTAGCATTGCAATATTTGAAGCTAAGGAAACACTTTTAGCTTTTAAGAGTCCTTACCCAAGCAGAAGGACCCAATTTATTTCTGTTATGAAAATGCCAGTGCCCAAATTGGGCTGTCCAGTTGAGCAGAACTTTTTTTTTTTTTTTTCCTGTTCAGGCATGAAGCTTACAAGTTGAAGAAACTCAGTGGCTCTCCAGTCTGGCTGCATGTAGTTATAACATGAGGAGACAGAGCTGTCTTTTTCTTACCTTCAGATATTATGATTTATTTGATTCATGTGGAGCCCAGACATCAGTTTTGCTTTTTGAAACCACTTCTCAAAGTGATTCTAATGTCTACCTAGGGTTGAAAATCAATGAGCTCTGTTGGCAAGATAAAAAGAAAGTAATCTCACCAAACTCAACTCTAAGTAACCTTGAGGAGAGTATTTTAGTGCTTCATAGTAGCCACAGCAGAGCTGATGGTGGAGGCAGTGACAGAGTGGTTGTGGGTTTGTTTGTATGTGTTTTTGAAGGAAAGGCAGCTTGGAATCCCTTAGCTACACTGGCTGTGGGGAGATGAGATGGGTATTCTACCCTCAGTGGATAAACATGATTACAAATACATTTCTATGAGGAAAATGGAACTTTTGAGGTTAAATTAACATAGTGGTGAATTTCAAGAAGATACACAAGGGCCAGTTTACTAAACTGAATGTAAAACTTAGGAGGTCAGTTTTATAAGATAGAACGTTACATTTCAAGATAGGACAGCTCTAGTGTGAGCATAGGATTTGAAAATCTGTCTAATTGAATTAGTAATGCCACTTTCTCTTTTGCTCTGTGAATATGTTCCTCACAATAATGACGATTTACTGACTAATCAAGTTACGGAGACCATTATTTAAATGGCATTCATTTTCTCAATAACTGTGGAAATGGGAATATTTCTTGTTGTCTTTCTCTCAATGTCTGATTGCGAATGCTTATGTTAGTAAATTATCACAGAAGAGATGAAACAAGATAGAATAATAAAATCATTCTCAGTTTACTTCAAATCAGAGGTCACAGTTTTGGAACAATCAGCTGCAATGCCCACATATTCTTTGTCTTTTGCTTTTTAGCTCATTTTTTCTTTCTAACTGATTTTGTGCTGAGAAGACTGTTTTGCCATGATTATTTACCTTTGGTCAGGATATTTAACCTCACACAATGCAGATTTTCCATTGCTACAATTATGAACTTAACACAGTGAAAATTTTCCATCTCCTTTGACTTGTTTATGCTCTAGAATACAATACTAATTTCACTTTCCATTCCAAACAAATGTATATCTTATTTTTATTTATGTCACATATGGCTTTATTATTATCTAAATCAGAGTCAGATAAAGTAAGGTGGATAATGTAGGGAAAGTGCTATTTATGGAAGGGGTTACATTATCATTGATACAAGCAAATTCAGAGAATATATATTAGGCTTCTACTATATGTCAGGTATTATGGGATCAGTGGCTCTCAAGCTTTCCTGTATATCAGAATCACATGGAAGGCTTGTTAATGCACAGATCTCTGGATCCCACTTCTAGGGTTTTTGAATCAGTGGGTGCAAGATGTGACATTGTGTATCAATTATACTCAAATTTAAATTTTTTAAAAAAACAACAATGAGATAACTTTTCCTATTTATCCCACTGTCAACAAGTTAAAATTGGGGTAATTCCTAAAGTTTTTGAAGAAAAGAACTGAAATTCTCATTCATAGCTGACAGTAATACGAGCATTGTTGAAATCACTCTGGAGATGATGGAGATATTATCTAGTAAAAAGAAGTTTCTAAAAAAATAAAAATAAAAAAAAGAAGTTTCTTACACCTATGATTCATGATTTCTACTTCTAGATGAATTACATAGAAATCTCTTGTAGAGAAGGAGAGAAGACTTTATAATGATGTTCATACTGGTAATGAACAATACTGAAAAATTGGAAATAAAGGTCCATCAACAGAATTATGTTATATTCAAGTGATAGGATACTATAGAACAGTTAAAATGAATAAAGTTACAAACATATCAACATAGAAAAATATCATTAACATATTAAGCAAATAGAGTGCAGAAAACATATATACTTGTTATCAAAGTTTAAGTACTGCAAAATCACAGTACTATTTAGTAACACATACATATGAAAGTTAAAATAAAAAAGGTCAGCATAATAAACAAACACTAAATTTATCTGCAGAGAGAAAACATGAAGTTGGGGAGATAAACATAAACTTTTTTAAATGTAGAAATCAAATTCTTAAATTATCTTCATTTTGCATACCACTGGTGATATGTATGTACTTTTATTTAAAAAATATCTGAAATCCATCTACACCCACTTTCTTGTTACGCATGGCCTTGCTAATACTATAGGAACACTTAATGTCTATAGGTAAATTAAATAAGGCCATTAGTTTATTAATACTCTTGTCATAGAGAACTGGTGTCTTCGTCTCCCTCCTCCCAAATCTGGACAGGCTCTGGGTCTGCATTTTACAACACAGTATATCAGAAGTGATGTTAATCCAGTTTTGGAGCTTTGTTCTTTTTTTTTTTTTTTAAAAAAAGATTTTACTTATTTATTTGAGAGAAAGAGAGGGAGAGACAGCGAGAAAGGGAACACAAGCAGGAGAAGTAGGAGAGGGAGAAGCAGGCTTCCCACCGCACAGGGAGCCCGATATGGGGCTCGATCCCAGGACCCCGGGATCATGACCCGAGCCAAAGGCAGACACTCAAGGACTGAGCCACCCAGGCACCCCGGAGCTTTGTTCTTAAGAGCCTGGCAGCTTCTCCTTTCTGTCACTGGGAGGCCTGAGCAGCCTTGTAAGAAGCCTGACTGTGCTGGAAGCACGTATGTGTGCTCTGGCACACAGTTCCAGCTGGGCTCAGCCTTCTGATAGTCTCTGCCAAGGAACTAGGCTTGTCAGTTAAGCCATGAGGGACCTTTCAGACCAGCCATTCACTAGCTAGGCACATGAAGTGACCTCAGTAAACTTCATGGAGAGGATAAAAATCATGCATCTGATTCTTACAGGAATTCCTGACCCTAAGATTGTGCTAAAATAAAATGGCTATTGTTTTAAGTTACAACATTTGGGATTAGTTCAGCAGATAACTGAAAAAAAAAAAAAAAAAAAAAAAAAACCTTTGAAAATGCTTCTAATCTCTCTTGTAAACTTTGGTTAAGCCACAGAGAAACAGTTTTTCTGGTGTCCTCTAGATGATCCTTTCATGCTAAAAAGCAAGGTACTATTTTCAATTCTTTTAATAGGAATTACTTGCTAGAAAACATTATTTTCCCTCCCATTATATTTTGTCTATATTCTTTTTTTTAAGATTTTATTTATTTATTTGACAGAGAGAGAGATCACAAGTAGGCAGAGAGGCAGGCAGAGAGAGAAGGGGAAGAAAGCAGGCTCCTTGCTGAGCAGAGAGCCCGATGTGGGGCTCGATCCCAGGACCCTGAGATCATGACTTGAGCTGAAGGTAGAGGCTTAACCCACTGAGCCACCCAGACGCACCTATTTTGTCTATATTCTATCCACAAGTCACTGAGAACCACGCTAATTTCTCCTGTATCTGCCATATGGGTCCCAGGTATTTTTATTCCTGTTCTTCTCCTCACATATTTCTATTATTTACCATAGGCTGCACTATTTTCATAAATCTTTAAAGCATTTTGGGAACCAATGGGAGTTCTGAGGTTGATATGCCATGCTGAGGGACTAGCAAATGCAAAGCCCCAAAATAGAAAAAAGTTCAATGTGAAGAACAAATAAGATGCAAAAAGCACGTGGGTTTGTGGTAAAAGAAGACAGACATGTAGGGACAACATGGCCTATTGAGTATGTGAAGTAGTTTGCATTTTATTAAAAGCAATGGAGAATATTTGGAGGGTTTAAAGCAGGAACATTATTCTCATCCTTTGTTTCATAATGACCCCTTTGGCCTCTGTGAGGAGGATGGATTTGAAGGGTACTCATATACCTCCTTGTTGCCAGCCCCAGTCCCTAGGTCTGAATCTGGTTCTCATTTTGCTCTGCCTCATCTTATTTGGACTCTGATTATCTCACCATGCCTGTATGGCTCTAATCATCTTCCTTATCCTCGTAAACCTGGGCATGCACACTGCTATTTTAGTACATTATGCTTGATTATAAATGGGGTTGGAACAGAATAGTTATATACTCTGATGTTCATCTGATCCCACTCTGAAACACCACTTCAATATTTACCTTATGTTATGTTCTAATCTTCCTGCTGGGAGTGAATAATTTTCCAAATCCTCCAGTCTAGCTGTTCACAAGCTAACCTTGTAACGTTTCTCCATATAATCTACATTTGGTACCTAAAACTATTAGTTCTAGGCAAGGACATGCTTCATTATTATCCCAAACTTGGAGCAATTGATAGGATCAACTAGGTGCATGCATCCCAACCTTCATACTGAAGCCAAAGTTTACGGGAAGTAATTTTATTTAAGGCATTAATGAAATTTTTACCTCCAAGGGAAAAAAAGAAAAATTTAAAGATTCTATAATTTTTAAAGATTAGTTATCAGTTTCAATTAAAAATTGATTTAAAAGTTAATTTTTTAAAAATAAAACCTAAAGCTGTAACATAATCAGTAAAGTATGTTTTCAAATCTAAACCTTTTATGTGTATATATGCATATATAAATAAACACATTAATTTCTTAAAACTATCTTTCTTTTTATGTAGTGGAGTAGCTTGCTGAAATACATACCCACATACATGCATGATAATAAGGAGGTTATCTGAAAATTTTGGGGAATCAATAAAGGTATGTTCCTCCATTGACTGAAATGACTGAAGTTTGTGTACTGGGAATTGCATAGGTAGACAGGATAAAGTACCTTGCAGGCACTTAAGTAAAGCACTTAGAAATGTCACAAGTAACCCCACTGTTCATAGGAAATGGTATAATGTAGACTTATTTTTATAAGATTATTAAGAGAAATTTGCTTAATCCAAGAAAGAAAGAAAGAAAGAAAGAAAGAAAGAAACAAACAAACAAACAAACAAACAAACAAACAAACAAAGAACAGGAGGTCTAGGTCCATGAGGGGTCAGAATCTAGAGATTACCTAACTCCATGCTGCTGAACCAGTGTGCAACCTGGGAGATGACCATGAATTATACTAAAATAATCTGACCACTGAGGGGTATCATCTTGAGAAGATACAAATGGGACTTGCTAGCACAGAAGAGGGGAACTGTCCTCTCACTGGGAGTCACAGGAGCTAGTGCAAGCATATGGAAGAGGAGAACATCATCACAGCAGTGGTCACACATGGTTTTCATAGTGCATCAGAACATCTACAAGGACGTGAGGTCCTTGAAGAAAGAGATGGTCACAGTAAAGTGATCAGATTCCAGTTACACTCTACTTGGGCATGGCTTTTAGACTGATACTTCTCAGACTATGGAAAACTTCAATATTACTCAGTAATTTAAAAGAGAAGCATGGCCTTAGATAGAAATCATTGCATATCCTGAGGATGAGGCAGTGGGAACTCAAAAATATTGTTTGGAAAAATTAAATGTCTGCAACCAGATTTACATGCTGATTTGGTAAAGCACTTTATATAAGCTATATCAGAAGAGATGTTCTGAATTTTAAAAAAGGGAAGAAGAAGAAAAGAAAACGGAGAAAAACACAATATTTTGTAAGGTCTATATATATCCCTATATAAACAAACAGTAAGAAATAGTTTAAAGAACTACAAAATAAAAGGAAACTTCATAAGGAAATGATTATTTCTTTAAAAATTCATGTTACAATAAGAAATGAACACAAATATGCTTTCCTCTTCTCACCAATCTCCATTATATGTCATATTTGCCTCCTAAAGTGTGAGGCTAATCCATGAAATATATAATACATGAAAAATATTTTCAAGCCTAACATGTAGAATGTTTCAAAATCACTCAGAAAAACAGTGGATTTTATTCATCAGCAAAACAATTTGACCTTCGTTGCTCTATGTTCAAAGTATCATATAGCTTCTTGTCATAGTAAAAACAAACCACTCAAATTATAAAATTCACATTTTTTTAACTGCTTACCAAGGCCAGGCACTACTGCAGTGCTTTCATGAATTACTTGATTCCATACACATAAACACGTACGTCTGTGATTATCTCATTTGAGGTGATATTAAGTTACTATACATTTAGTAATTACCAAGGGCGGGATTTGAACCCAGCCAGACTGTTTCCAGGTCATACATGTGTAACCATTTGCCTTTGCTACCTTTCGTTAA
>CM052799.1:103754911-103809751 GCA_028533885.1 Nasua narica | reverse complement strand
AAGGAATATAGCAGCCTCTGGATAGCCCAGTGCTGATGCATCTAAGATGAAGACCTTGGTCCTAAAACAGGGGAACTGAATTCTGCCAACAACCTGAATGACTAAGAAATGTATTCTCCCTTAGAAACTCCAGAAAAGAAAGAAATTCTGCAGACACCTTGATTTTAGTTTGTGGAGACACATTCTGGACTCCTGACCTAGAGTACCATAAAATAAGTACATTGGGAAAATGACATTGCAGCATATGAGATCATTTAGTAAGTTTATCTTCTACTTAGTAAATAATTTTTTTAAGAAAGAAAAGCTGTTATTGAGAAACTCTCCATACAACCTACATTTTAGCTATTTTAATACTTTATTCAACTCACAGTTCATATCTATAATGTGTTGCTATCTTCCTGATGAGTAAGCTGAATCTCCACCTAAAGCTTACTGTTCAGTGCAAATCCCAATTACTAAGATGGAACATCTGTGGTTTTAAGAACAACTGGTCATTCAGTTTGTCCAAGCATAGGGTATGGAAAGAAGAGCTAAATCTGAACATCTTATTTTAAATTTAATTATTAATGACCAAAATAAAGAAATTTGCATTTAACTAGCAAGGAATGGAGATACAGTTGTTTTGTTGTTTGGTTGGTTGGTTGGTTGGTTGGTTTTTTGAGGTTTTTCTTGAGAACACAGTACTATGATTAAATCTTACTTTGGGAGGATTAATCAGGAAGTCAGTATAAAAGATAAAAGATACACTACCAAAACAGAAAGAGATTATAAGCATAAATCCCAGGAATTTATTAAAATAGTTTAGGGTATATATAGTGGGAATTTTAATAAAAGGAATGGAAAAATGAATCTAATAACAAAATAGCACAGAAGTTTGATAGATAAAACTTGGTGATAAATTGACGGGAGAGTGAAAGGAATAGATAATTAAGGCATAATATCCTGATTATGAATATGAATGACATAAACATTAGTGACATTTCCAACAGAAATTTGGAAGTCATAAGAATAATCTGTTTTTAAAAAGGAAAAATGACCCGTTTTGCTTTGGGCCCCATACCAAATATCTGAATAAAAATTTAAACATTGACTTAAATATTTGGGTGTTTTCACTCTTCTAAAGTGTGTGCTTAGTGTTTTTACACATGGTTACTTTTTGATCTAGCATTGATACTGTGCTTTAAGTATGTGACAACATGACCTTGGCTAGTTCGAAGTTATCTTCCAAATACTTAGCCAAATAATTTCCTTATCATGACCAAGACACTAAATGAGACTGCTAATTAAATCAGCAGATATCTTAACCTAGACGCTAAGGCTTAATGTTTTTGATAGTGAACATGTTTAAAACTGTCTAGGAAAAACAATATTCTGAGACATTTAGGAAATCAACAGCTATAGAGAAAAAAGCTGCAAGTACTTATACAGCATGACACCCAGTACCCCCAATGTGCCTAAATGCACAACAGTCTTGCTGACATGAGTCGATCCCAATCTGCCCTAGACTGCCAGTACATACATACTGGATTGGCTGTTGAATTTGTGATTTGATAACTATAGAATCACACTGTTTTGTGATAGGATCATAGTAATTGCAACTCACAATGAGGCTTGACATTGCTTTATCTGGTCACAGATAAAGAATATGTTATAACTTTTCAGGATAATAACTTTGTATAGTTTATTAGAAATATCTGAAACCTGACAACATATCAAGTTAAATTTATTCTTTTTTCTTGGTATTGTCATTTCTTTTTGATTCTAAAAAAATAAAATGAGATTGAATGTCCTAATAAATGAGAAATAAAAAGGCAGTATTTTCTTTGGCTAATCTGTTTTCAATTTTGAGAGGACCGCCTCATGCCAAAAAGAGGTATAGAAAGGCAGCAGGCAATCTCTCAGACATTCCAAATTGCTTCTAAATTAGAATATTCTTATGATTGTTTTAATGTATTATTTTATATTTGCTTGACCCCTGGGGGGGACATTTACTTGAGTGCAAGAAAGATAGCATCATCATCAACTAAAGTACCCTTCTCAACAGGGGAAAGAAATCAAAGCCTTTCCTTTCCTTAGTCATTAATTTTTAGTTTATTTCTGCTGATGCTATTTATTTATGTGAAAATCTGAAAAAAAAGTTAAAATTCAAATACTCACTGTTCATTAAGTGGACACTGTTACAATGAATTGCAGAATGCACTGCCACTCAAACTAATATTTCCAATTCAAGTGTTATTTGAGGATATTTAAATAATTGAACAGATATAAAACTTTTTATATTTGAAGATGCAGCTATATGAAGATATAGGCTACATTTAAAGGCTAGTGCTAACTGGGAATAAGAAGATTATTTTTATAAGTATTTCTTAATTCGTTGTTCAGTATATCTCAAATCTACATCAAACTTGAGAATGCCTTACCATAGGTAAGGAAATGCAGCCTAGAAATTAAAATTAAGTCTTCTTCTATGGGCATATTTTCAATTTTGAGTTATCATTGCAAAAGAGAAATTTTGCTTTTATGATTCATAAAATAATTCATTATTGAGGATATAAACAGTATGGTTTGATGAATTTTCTATTAAGACAATATTCCTGGGGCACCTGGGTGGCTCAGGTGGTTGAGCGACTGCCTTCGGCTCAGGTCCTTGAGTTCCAGGATCGAGTCCCACATCGGGCTCCCAGCTTCATGGGGAGTCTGCTTCTTCCTCTGACCTTCTCTCCTCTCATGCTCTCTCTCACTTTCTCTGTCTCTCAAATAAATAAATAAAATCTTTAAAAAAAAAAAAAAGACAATATTCCTGAATCCCAGCTTGAAAATATAGGCTTACTCACTGTCTAAAAATCTAGTGCTCACATAAGCCAACGTGGAAAAGCCAAGTCATTGTTCTGAAGAGTGAATAGAAAAGAAATCAGCATGATATGAGGCCCATTGGTATTCCAGAAGAATTCTATTTTCGGTCCATGAAAATTATGGCCTAAAATGTTTACTATCAAAGAAGGCACTTTGTGAACTTATATGAAGGTTTCAAATTAAAGGATCCACTCTCAAGTAGCTAACACAGGGCACAAGCTTCCAATGTGTGAAGTATTAGATAGCAATAAAAGTTGTATGATTGTTATTTTAATTCAGTACAGCCAATTCAGCAATAACTATTAAAAGCCTTAACGTTGTGTACCCACCCCCCACTCATTCTCTCAAATCAAACAAACAAACAAATTAATAAATCCTTAACACTTCATATAACATTTGATCTAGTCATTGCGCTTCTAGGAATTTCTCTTAAAGACAAGTGTAAAACTGAACAAAAAATTAGCAAAATTATTTTCATTGGAATGTTGTTTACCTTAGCAAATAATCTAAAATACCAAATATATAACTCAAGAGTACTGATTAAAAATTGAATATGAATGTTACAGCCACAAAATGAAACAATGACCTATATAAAATTTTAAAAAATTATGTTACATGGGAATGTCCCAAAAATTTTAAGTTGAAAATAGCAAGTTGTTTACATTTAGGTATGAATGGATTAATAGAGATAGGTAGAAAGATAGATGATGATTGGTACATAGATGATAGGATGACAGATATATAGACAGATGAAAATGTTGACAGTAAATACCTTTGGGTGGTGGTAATAACACACTTTATTTTTCTTTTCCCTTCTTTTCTTTCGTATCTATGGCTTCGCAATTTTTTGCCAGGAGCATATATTTAATTTTTAATAAGAAAAAGGCAATTCTCAAAAGAGAAATAAACATCATAATTGAGTCAATCTAGACATTACATCACAATGTCATACATGTTAAATTAAGTGTTCTGAAATGTTTTCCACATAATTTTATTTTAAAAATAATAATAACAGTTTAGTTGCTCACAGAGATATGAGCTTTGAGGAGTGACTAGTATTTGAGCACATAGAAAAATGGAAATACATTCTAAATTGGATGGAATTCTACTATAAAATGACAGAGATTGAAAGGACACAGGTTTGTTTGATAATAGTGAACAAAATAGTGGACTACAGTGGAAATTTAATCGGATTGGAAGACTATGGCCATTTATGGAGGGTCTTAAATGCCTGACCAGAAATGCAGGTTTTACCAGATATCTATTCTCTTCAACTTCAGCTTACATCACTTTCCTCATCAACCCACTCGTCTGACCTATATTTACCTCCTTTCTGCTCTCTGCTACATCCCTATCCTACCTCCAGGTTTTATGCACCTGCTCATCTCTGTATCTGAAATTTCCTTCTCCTTGATCATCACATGGCTGGCTCATTTTAGTCACCCAGATCTCAGTTTGCACTTCACCTCCATTAAAGAAGCTAGACCTGACTTTGTACCTTAACTAGTCATACACTACCATAGCTCTGTGTTTTAATCCACCATCGAGCACTTACTATTAACTGTATTTCATGTGTTCATTATCTGTCTTTAGAATGTAATCTCCCTGCAAACAGAAAATTTGTCATTTTGTTTGCCACTCTAAAGAAATATCCATAAAATATTTGTTGAGTAAAGAAATGAATAAATAAATACTGGTCTGTCCCTGGCAGAGGGAATTGAGATAATTTTCTTCCAAAACAGAACTCAGAAAAGATAACAGTATCTAAATCATCCCTATGAGTTAATCTCATAGACCTCAAGAAGACAATCCATATTATTATTTACACTGGTATACCTTATTCTAGATTCCCTTTAATATATCATAAATATTATTATTTCAACATTTATCTCTTTTTCCACTTAAACTGTAAATTATTGGAAAACAAGCATTCAAACTGTGCCATTTCACAATACCACCAACATTCCCTTCCACCCCCCACCTCTCAACACCCCAATATACACATGTGCACACACACACACACACACACACGCACACACACTCCCAAGATGCCAGAAATAGGAATAAAGATCATTTATTCCTAGACATTCAGGGACAAAAGGATATCAAAATGGTGAAGGTCAGTCATATATAACCAACACAAAAAATTAAATCTAAAAAATATGTATATTTTAGCATCAACTTGTATAAAATAATTACATGAGAAATTGCCAGATTAAATTAATTTCAGAGCATATTCAGAAGATAATTATATCAATAATTAGTGGATTTAAAATTTTATGTGAATGAATCTTAAAAAGAAATCATGAACCTAGTTAAAATGATCAATGTCAGACAATGTCAAAGACATTTTCATTTTTTGAGTGTGAAGCATGAGCTTTTTGGGCTCATGTTAGATATTTTTGATGCTTGAGCTATAAACCACCAATGTTATGCTTTTTGTATGCTGTATTTATTCACTGTCTGACAAAGGCAGAAGTCAGACCACGGAAGAATTATACTTTTATAGGAGAATTTCCATCAAGCCTTCATTTTTGTCCTCCTGCAATATCTTATTTTTCTAGAACATGTTTAAAATCCTTTCAATTCTAAAGGAATTCTCTCAGACATTGTTCTGATAAATTATTATCACACTTAGACAGAAAAATAATATATCTGGAAATATACAGAACCCTGTTTTAGCATGTATTAGGGCCATATGGATTCTTTATATATACAATTAATTGAGACGACTAAGTGTTATTAGTGTCATTAAATTACAATATTTAGATTTAAATGTATTACTAAAAAAGTGGTCTAAATCACCTCTTTTGCCATTAATAATATGTTCTAATTTTTATGTTTTAATTTTTCTGATATTATATGTATATGTACTTATATATTATACATGGAAGCAAAATGGTAGAGAAATTGATGTTTCTAAATGTCATTAATAACTCAATTTTTAAAAGTATGAATTTGCCTATTTGATATATCTAACTCATCAAGACAGAAAGTATAATAGAGGTTACTAGTGCTGAGAGGAGAGGGGCAAAAAAGTAGGTATTATTTAAAGGGTACCGAGCACCTATTTGGGATGAAGAAAAGGTTTGGAAATGGACAGTGGTGATAGTTGCACAACAGTACAGTAATGCTGCTGAATAGTACACTTAAAAATGAATACAATGGTAAATTTTATGTTATGTGTATTTTACCACAATGAAAAAAGGAAAAAAAACTGTCTATTTTGTATTGAGCAACTTTTAGAAGGGTGGAAAGGCAAACCTGAAAAAGAAGGGACTGCAGGTATCGTCCAGCTCCTGAACGGGCTCCTTCATAGTGAAGAACAAAAGGCCCAAGTTGATTTTCTGAAATTCAGACAGTAGCAAAATTCAGTCTGAATTCAATGACATCCCAATCCACCTTCTCTTCAATAAACCAAATTATCAACCCAATGAGTATCTCAGCAACACCACACACTGAACACATTAAAAGCTGCACAAATAATCATTTCTCCAAATTAGCTCTTCATTCAGCATTCTCTAGTTTGCCTTAAGACACCCTCCTCTCCTGAAACACGTACTGCCTCCCAAAGCCAATTACCCACAAGTCCTATCCCTTGAATCTTCCCCAAGTCTCTTGACTTTTGCCACTTCTTTTTATTGTCCTACCCAGCCTGAAGTCACATTCTCTGAACCTAGCTCTAATACTCCAAACACTAGTTCCTCCTATTTTTATACAAAAATTATTCACTGAACGCCAAGCATGCTACATTGTGTCAGGTTCTAGGAGATTCAATGAGAAGCCGGACTGATACCAACCAGTACTGTCCTTATGTATTTCATAAACATGTAAAACAGACTAATCAACATTAGTGAACTACTTAAGTGTCTCTCAAAGCAAGAGTGCCAGATGCTAAATTTCAAGCAAAAATCAGTCATGAGGATAAGCCTAAGAATCTGGATTTTATAAGGGAGGCAGAAATTGGTATGAAGATGCAAAGCTTGAGAAAGCCTACAAACCCATCATTCCCAAGATAGAACTAGACAAACTCTCTTAGAACAACTAGCAAGAGCTCCTATGGCAGAACAATTTCGTACAGAGCTTCCACTTCTGTATTCAACACTGGGAAGGTGCTTGCTAAGGACTGAAGGAATGTTGGTGTCCTCTGAAAAGTCATGTTGAGGCCCTAATCCCCAGAGTGATGGTCTTTGGAGGTAGAGCCTTTAGGAAGTAATGAGAGTTGCTTTAGTCATGAGGTAGAGTCCTCATGATGGAATTAATGCCCTTATAAAAAGAAAAAAAGAGGCATGAGAGCACTGTCTCCACCATGTAAAAATACAGCCAGAAGGCAGCCATTTCCAAGCCAGGACCGTGCACTCTCACCAGATAGCAAATTTACCTGGCACTCTTGTCTTGGACTTCACAGCCTCTAGAACTGAGAGATATAAATATTTGTTGTTTAAACCACTCAGTCTATGGTATCTTGTTATAGCCACTCAAACAGACTAAGACAGTGACCAAATGAACCTTCAGAAATAAAAGAATTAGAAAAAAAGCCAGTTATACACAGATTTTTTAAAAATAAAACTGAAAAATCTAAGTGTTCAGTTTAAAAATCACATTTTAACAGTCACAAAATTCCGGTTACTTACTATGTGCACTGAGAAATGCATGCCACAACATTTTATCATCTAGGTAAACTAGTGGAAATGTGGTTCCCATACTAGAAAATAGGGATCTTTTAATTTATTTTTGTTTCCCAGAATGAGAAAGCACATGCAGTTTACCTTTTTTCTTCACTCTTTAAATATATATTACCATATAATTTAGGAAATTATGGTGACCAGAATCTATTCCATCTTATAATGTAAGGATGATAATTGAGGTACAAACTTGATGTATAAACAAAAGGTACAAGCTTTCAGTTACAAAATAAATAAGTTGTAAAGATGTAATTTTTAGCATGGTGCTATAGCTAAAATATCATGTTGCATAATTGCAAATTACTAGGAGAGTGGATTTTAAAAGTTGTCATCACAAGAAAAACAATCTTATCACTATGTATGGTGATATTAACTAGACTTATTGTGGTGATGATTTTGTAATATATACAGATATTGAATCATTATGTTATATACCAGAAACTAATATTAATGTTATGTGTCAATTATACCTTAGGGGCACCTGGGTGGCTCAATTGGTTGAGTGTCCGACTCTTGCTGGTTTCAGCTCAGGTCATGATCACAGGGTTGTAAGTTTAAGCCCCACCTGAGGCTCTGCGACCCATGTCAGGCTCCATGCTCAGCAGAGTCTGCTTGAGATTCTTTTCCTCTCCTCTGCCCCACCCCACACTCTCTCTCTCAGATGAAATCTTCAAAAAAATTGTGCCTCAATAAAACTTTTAAATGACATTTAATATGAAACGTGAGGAGTCTCAAGATACTGAAACCAAGTAAAATTTTAAAAAGTTGTTCAAATCAATTTTAGAGTATTTTCTCTAACAAATCTTGATTAACTCATTATATAAGTATATTTTTGAAATAGATTCATATTATTTTTATTTATCAACAGTATGATAAAATACTTATTTTTTTCCTTTTCTAAGTAAAGCAAAAAGAAATTATAAGGAAAATGAGAAAGAAAATGGAATGATCCCACTCTCTTATAAGAAAAGGGGCCACAGGAGGAAGAAAGTGACATTTGCAGAACCAGCTAAAATCCTGAGAAGAAAAAACAATGTCATCTGAAGTTGCTAAATTTCTGGAAGTTTTTAACAATCCCTGGATTGCCATGTTTGTTACCTCTGCCGGCTTGCCTGAAAAGATTTATTGTAAGTTCTAAAAAGGAAAAACACTGTGAGTGGACTGGGGGTAGGTGTCAACTGAGAAACTCACCCTTCCCACCCTCCTCTACACAGCCAGGTCTGGGAGTACTTCCAGCTAAATTCTTCATATGCACTGGCTCCCATGGTTTCAAAGGCATTCTGCTGATAAGAGGCAATAGCTCAAGAATGAATAGAGGTTAATAGGAAAGGAGATAGAAACCATTTTCCCTGCTTCTAATTCCTGTACTGGCATCAGGGAGCAACTGTGTGCTATGAGAGTTGCCTATGAACTCTAATAGAGTGGGGATGGGCAAAGCAATGGTAGCAGTGGGTTACTGGGGTTGGTCACAATGGACTGAAGGTCCCAGCAGCAAAAGCAGCAAACAGCACTGTCAGTGGGACTGTGGCTCCTGGCTCCCTGCCCTGCATCAGTGGCAGTAGTAACATCGTTCCAGGAGCCTCAGTAGCAAGCATCATTGTAGACTCCAGATTACACTACCTCTTCCTCTTGTACTCTGTTTTACTAATCAATCCTTATATTAAATGTCTAAATTTATCAATATGACTAACTTCCCAAAGTCCCTCTATTCAATGTGTTTGCTTCAGCTGCTGGCAGTGGCTTTAACAGTAATTGGTTAGTTGACTAGGACCTGGACTCGAAAGTGATTTATATCAAATTAGCTTGAGATGCCTGAACTTCCTGATTAGAATGCAGAGGAAAAATCCAAAGACATAAGGACATATGAATATTGGAGTACACAACTCTATTATGTGCCACCCACACCCCCCCCATCATCTCTCAAATTTGCGAAGTACACTAATGGAGGGGGCATTCCCACATTCTTAGAAATTTCCATGGTTGTTCTCTGCAGGTCAGAGATAAAGGTGGGAGCTGTTGCCACTGAAATGTGAATTTCTGGGCTGGCAGAGGTCATGTGGCAGCACCTTCCTCCTGAGGGAGGGTAGTCACAGTTACTATAAAAGTAGTGAGAATATTTTGACCCAGAGACATCTTTAGCTGTGGTTAATTAGTCACTAGAAAAAAAAATAAAGGTCATCCTTCTAAGTAATTTGTTACTATATAAGCACAAGGAAACACTAGGACTTGTGAGCACGAGTCTGACTTCAGTCACCACAATGAGAGTCTCACCACCTCACCAAGTTTCCATCCAGAGCTAGATCACAGACCAGGAACCCTTTGAATGAAAGAGAGGCCAAGTCCACTTAAAGGAGGACCCTAAGATGCCATGCCAGGAATTTTCTATAAATCTTTAAACTTCCCTGACGGGATCCCTTTGGCCATTTTCAGGGAAGCTAAATACAAACACCAGGAAAGCAACAACTACAACACACAAACCATTCAGAGCCTGAAAGATACTGAAAGTGGTTTCACTTAGTCTGAGGACCCAAAATACTGTCCGAATCAATTGGTTAAAGTTGAGGCTTACGGGAATTAGGTGATGAATGGAGTTATGAGTCGAGTCGATCTCTCAACCCTACTTTGGGTAATTTCCTAAATTCCTGAAAGCATAATTGGAATAAACAAGCCTGTGGAAACCCTCAGAACTTGCCCTGACAAAACTGTAACCAAGGCAATAAAAAAGGGAGGATCAGTGGGATGCCTGATATAAGAAAGTGAGTTAAAGAGAACTGGAGCTTGAAACCCTTATCCAAACTGTCTGAAAGAGGGAACTGGACTCCACAGAGTAGAAGAGACTGTCAGTCATCTGGAAAAAATAGCACAGACTAAATTAATGAGACCTGTGAGAGAAAGTTAAGCCCCGTTTGCTGGTGAGAGACCAAGAAGTGGACCTATGGGTAAAGCTGGAAGAAGACCATGGGAGGTGTTCCTACAGGCAGTCCAATTCATTATTGGCCTTAGACATCAACATCCTCTCCATAGACAACGCTCCAAATAGCTACTTTAACAATGTATGACAAAAGTGATAAGTCTATTTTGCCAAAAGCCCCTCTTGGGCAATATTTTATTTCCATTACTAGCCTGTTTTTTTCCTCTATTTTTCCTCAAGCTGCATTTAATTTCCTTGAACAAACTCATTGTGGTCACTGCAAAGACAATCCCATGACATTAACAAATGAAAATAGCATAAAAGGACATATGTCTTGTTAGCCATGTTCCCTCAGAAGACTTCAGGGCCTAAGATAGAACCCAGAGTATTATTTTGATTAGATGAAAACCACTCAGAGGGAAAAAACCAATTTTAAAATGTCGCTCAAGTCATCCCTGTTGGTTTCAATTGCCCAGAAATTCAGTTGTATAAAGTTGTGGCATATTAAAAAAAAAAAAGTTGTGGCATATAGTTTTACATCCCATAGTACTGATGTCATAAGAATCAGTCAATACATTAGCTATCAAATAAATACAACATTCTAATTACTTTGGTGATATTAATAAATATTGTGATATAATAAATTATTACATCTACAGTGTAACATTTAGTTATAATCTGTTGTCTAATTACAAATTAGACATTTATTATTTTAATACTAAGTACATTATATAAATGTATATATGTGTGTATATATATATATATATAAAGAAGTCTTTTATAGTAAATCTTTGGCTGCATAATATTGAAAATCAAAATAAATTTATTATTGGACTTATGCAGAATCTTCAAAGAGTGAAATACGGAAATAAAAATTCAGAAAGAAAATTATAAGTTCAACCAGCTACATAAAACATGAACTCCTTGGATAATGATAATGAAACATTTCAGGAAGTTTAAACTGTATACTATAATGTGTGTGTGTGTAGCTACTTCATCTCTGTTGAGTTTTTCTTCCTGCTCAAAATTGAAATATGTCATTACAAAAAATATCTGGACCCTTGAAAATCATGAAATGTTTAATGAATCATTTAAACTATGTAATCTAATATATATTGGAATTAATTATTAAATATGGATTATGGATTGTATACTTATTAATATATGTTATATATATTTGGGTACTAACTTTCAAGCCTCTTATAGGGCTTTTCTTATATAATAGCCTGTCTAATCCTAACAACCCTATGAGGCAAGTATTATTTTCATATTTTACAACTGAAGATGTTAACCCTGAGAAAAATACAGGAGGCTTAAGTAACTTGCTTGAGACAAAAATTTCCACAGAAGATACAATATATGGTCTTGTGTTTCTTTGAAAGTCAGTGGTATTTATATGGTGCAATTGCTTCCTTCTTCAATCTTTAAACTCTGAAACACGTGCATACATACAAAGTGTTGCACGAACCATTTCCTGTATTTCTACACACATCTTTAAATCACCTCAAAATCGATCTCATACAATTAATTAAATTATTATCTCTTCGTAGGTCAACAATATATAGTTCAGATAGATGTTTTTAAAGTGATTATTTCCCTAGTACAGTCATTAAAATACATCCATTACCTTATTTAAGTATCTCATACAATGCTGCATGTTCATAATTACTCTTTTGTTACCTAGAACTAAAAATAGTCAACTAAAGACAGATACTGTATTGTCAACTTTTACTTTTAATATATTAATATATTCTGGAGCTTATTAGGATGGCAACAGTGAATCCCATGATATTTTGTACATTGTACTTCATTTCTTAAATAAAGACCTCCTCACTTTAAGTAGAAATATAGCTCAAACACATGTTGTATATAATAAATCAGTAACACAGATATAAGTCAAGTCATTTTTAATATTTCATTACATACCCAAAAGTAAAATGAATACTTTGCTGTTTATACACATAAACATTTGTGAGGGATCCAGAAGTACCTCCTTCACAATCACATATAACTTTTAAGAATGCTATTTCACATTTTGACAGAAGACAAATATAGAATCGACATATATGTTGACTTGTTAAATTTTTTTGAGGTTTTGAGAGTTTAATTAGCAGCTATGAAATGGAACTAAATGTTTTAATATATCCATGAAATGAAACTATGCCTCTACTAATCCCACTACCACCACCTACTCCTTGTTTTCTCTCCATTACACATTTTTTATATTAATCATTTTGGGCAAGACACTACAAACATACAAACAAAAAACTTTTGGTCAATGACTTCATCAAATTGTAAACATTTTCTTGACATAAAAGAAAAACTTAAATAAACTCAGGTGACAAGAGACATTTAACAAAAGATATTCTCTGGAATTCACACATAGACATGATATGGTCTCCAATGTTCAAGACCTGTTAAATTCCTGTAGAAAATGACATTTATGAATTATCAAGTGTCTCCTTCTTATCCTCTTTTATTTTTGGGGGTTTTCTTATTTTTGCTGTTTTTTTTTTCCCCTCACTGACCGGATCATTTTAAAAACCTTCTGTCAGCTCTCTTTTCCCTTCTGCATCTGCCAGGGTGGAGAAAGAGAACTGGCCGAGGTAGATAACCAACTCACCACAACCACAGCTTGTTTGCAAGTAGAATATTTTTATTATTTTATGAGAAAAAATGTCTCATCAGGAAATAGATCATCTGGAAAACTTTCCTCGAATTACTGCTGGGATAAGCTGTAAAAGAAACGTTTCCTGCTCCGTTCCTTCCAGCCACTATTGTGTTCATCAGCAGGCTAGGTTTTAAATCTCTTAAAAGATGACCTTATAAGAAATGATTTATAATTTGAGACTCACAAAAACCTTGAACTATATATGTGGCACAAAGTAATATTACCTCGCTAGAGCAGTATATAAGAAGTATAATTTTAATATACTACATAAATATTAAATTACTGTCATAATAGTAAGCTTATCAGATCTGAGTCTGCTGCTTTGTTATGCACAGGCTGCTATTTTATTGCTTTGATTGCCTTTCCAAAGATGATCTTCACATAAATGATAATAAAAAGTGCCTTTAGTTACAAGCAGCACATAATAAATAAATACTCATTATACCACATGAATACCTGCCATTACCCTCTGTTAAGCTATTATTAGTGAATAGTCCCTCGTCACCAGAGTATATTTCTACCGTTCACCACAGTAGCAGTTTCAAACTGTGCAATCTCTGTGGGTGTCATGATAGCAGAAGCTTCTTCGCTCTGCGGCAGGATAAGGTTAACCGCATCATGGCAGAGAATGAAAGAAGTTTGGTTAGTCAAGGCCTGCCCTTGCAGCTTGTCAGCTATTATACTTGAAAATCGGTGCTTCAGATCAGGTGCTGAGTGTCACATGGGCTTGGGACACATAATTAATGAAAAAAAATCAATGGCCAGTTGTTTTTGAAATGTCAGGGAGAACTAAGGAAATATCTGAAATGTCAAAATGCACTTGAAATAGGCTATAGTGATCCAAAGGCACTGAAGTAATTTAGGGTTTCATACACAAAAGCCCAGAAGCAGGGCAGTGGAAGTCCTTCAGCAATCTGTAGGTCTGTAGTCTATGAACTACTGCATTTGGTTCAGTTCCAAAAAATTCTTAAGGCAATGGAAAGGCTTTAAAAGAGGAGAGGCAGCGATAATCACAGTGGAATGATCAGCAGTCTGGAATAAGACAATAAAGAAAATAATTATTCCTGAAACAATAAAACTCCTGGAAGAAATCATAGGTGGTGAGCTCCTTGACATCTTGCCAACGATTTTTTTGGATTTGACACCAAAAGCGAAGGCAGCAAAAGGAAAAATAAACAAGTGGGAATATATCAAACTAAAAAGCTTCTGCACAGCAAAGGAAACCATCAACAAGATAAAAAGTCAACCTACTGAATGAGAGAAAATATTTGCAAACCATGTAACTGGTAAGGAGTTAATATCCGAAATATATAAATAACTCATACAACTTAACAGCAAAAAAAATAAACAATACAATTTAAAAAATGGGCAGCAGATCTGAATAGACTTTTCTAAATAAAACATACAGATGGCCAACAGACACATTGAAAGATGCTCGATATCACTCATCTTCAGGAAAATGCAAATCAAAACCCCAATGAGGTATCACCTCATACCTGTTAGAATGGCTATTATCAAAAAGACAAGAGATAAAATGTGCTGGTGAGGATGTGAAGAAACAAGTGTTTTGCACTTGTCAGTAAGAATGTAAATTGGCACAGCCACTGTGGAAAACAGTATGGAGGTTCCTTAAAAAGTTAGAACTACCATATGATCCAGCAATTCTACTTGTGGTATTTATCTGAAAAAAAAACAAAACAACAACTCAAAAAAGATAGACATGCTCCCATGTTCATTGCAGCCTTATTTACAATAGCCAAAATATGAAAGCAACCAAAATGCCCATCTGCCTCCAGTCAGGCACCCCTCACCAGGAGCATATTGGTGACCTCAATGTTCATATAAGCTAGAAGGAGGAACCAAGAAATAACAATAAACATCCTCAAACTGACATTTTTCTAAATTCCCCCAATTCGTCTCCCTAAGAAGCTATGTGTTCTAGATTCTAAATGTTTGTGTTTTTTTTTTTTTTCCACAAATCCATGAACAAATAGCTTTCTTCCTGGATGAAGGATTTGGCATGCCTTCTTCCCAGACATGACACCTTAACTAGTCTTGCAAATTTTCTAGGTCCCATTGCTTGCAACCACATTCATAGGTCAACTTTTTTTTCCAGTACAGAATCTTTTGAATACAAGGAACAAAACTCCCTCTAAACTTTGATGAAATGAAAGCTAAGTTTTTGTGTGTGTCAGTGGATGTCTAAGACAGTCTGAAGTATGGAAATGCCAGGTCTGCTGCAAATTGAACTTAAAGAATAAAATATCATTGAAAAGTGAGGGCACTCCAGCCCACCCTCAGAAAGAGGTCCTCATGGTGTCTGTCACCTCAGTCGGTGTCTATGTGTGTGTGTACCGCATTCTCATTGCCCTCTTGACTAGCTTATTAGCTTTTTCCTTTTGCAAATGCTCCCCAGCACTGCCCAGTGGCCTTTTGGACCAAGATCTTGCTTCTTATTCTAGTCTCCGTATCTACTGCTCATTTGCTGAGGACATGATGTGATCGTGAGACAAAACTTCTAGAATGACAGATCTGCTCAGGACTGCTCTTATATCAGCTCTCTACTTTGAATCAATCTGCTATAATAAATGTTTTTGTTCATTTGTTTGTTTTAACAGGGCTTAGAAACTTAAAGAAGGGAGATATACTTAGCCAGAGTGTTGCTAAATTCACCATCAAAGACCAGACAGAGGATGAGGGAATCTAAAGGTCGGAACAGCTCTGATTTGTCACTTTGTTCATCCATTTATGAACTATATCATTTGAATGACAAATTCCACAGTTAATAAGAAGAGTTTGAGGAGATCTAGTCTCACCCTGTTCCACTTGAAAGTGTCTGCACTTTAAACACCGGTGCTTTGGGACAATTTGTAGAAGGACACGGCTATCTTTATTTTTTCTCATAAACTACTATTGGCACTCATCCATAAATCTAGTTTCTTCTTTGATATATTTTACATGTTTAGCCTGATAATATTCCTTCTTAGTTTACTTTCTTTTCAGCAATATAATTCAAGCATAGATATAACACTGAGTCCCTGAAGGGCATTTTCTTTCTTTTTTATTAACATATAATGTATTATATGTCTGTAACATATGTATATGTTAAATGTATTTGCCCCAGGGTACATGTCTGTGAATCATCAGGTTTACACATTTCACAGCATGAAGGGCATTTTCTATTTGGTTTCCAATTTTGTTGCTGATGATAGAGGGCTGGCCTTTAGTTTGGCAAATAAAATGAATTTATTAATTTGTTTTATTAATTCATTTTAAAAATGAATCTAACAAAAAGAAATTTTTACTATTCCAAATTCTTGGTGAAATGCACTTTGTTTTATAGTACATATTAAATTCTATTTCATCTGTGATGGTTAAGTTTATGCGTCAAGTTAAGTGGATCGCAGGGTACCTAGATATTTGGCTAAACATTATTTAAGATGCATGTGTAAAGATGTTTCTGGATAAGATTAATATTTGAACTGGTGGGCTCAGTAAAGCAGATAGTCCTTCCCCATGTTAATGGACACCACCCAATCCACTGAGGGCCTAAATGAAACAAAAGGTGAAGAAAGGAGGAATTAGACCCTCTCTGCCTGAATGATTGAGCTGAAACACTGATGGTCTCCTAGCTTCAGACTAGGATTTCCACCATTAGCTAGACTGGTACTTAGACCTTTTGAGTCAGATTGAATTACACCATTGGCTTTCCTGGGCCTCCACCTTGCACATGGCAGATCATGGGACTTTTCAGCCTCTATAATCATGTGAGTCAACAAATCAATTGATAGATTCATTAATTTAAAATATATATATATATATAATCTCCTATTGGACTCTATTTCTCTGAAGAACCTTTACTAATACAATATCATTACAAGCAAAATACAATGGTAGCATAAATAAATTAAAATCAGGGCGAGTTGGTGAAAAACCCATGAAAGAGACAATTTGGGGTTATACCACTAAGAATGGAGGGCTTCAAGAGACAGGAAAGGTGAAGAATGGGCCTTTGAGACATAGGCGATAGAAAAAAATGAATGTAAGGTAGAGAAAATCCTAATGTGTTTAGAAGATAGTCTAGTTCGTCAAAATGGAAGAAGATATGAAAAGGTTAGAGGAGTACACAATGGGAGTAAACACTAAACAAGAAGATGGAATGCCTGTCAATGAGGTTTTAAACCATGATTGTAAAGAAAATAAAAATAACTGCCATTTACTAATTAGCTACTACGTCACTACTGTTTGCTATGTAATTGGTATCTAAAGCTTTTACTTAATCCTTAAGTATGAGAATATAAGTATTATTATCCCTGCTTTGCAGAAAACTGAGGGCTTTACAAGTAAGTAGATTTGGTATATTAATTTGGGTCAATCTGATTATAAAACACTGCTAATTTCTATAATTTTATAAGAATAATTCAAATTATTCTACTTGCAATATATACCTTTAGTTGCATTTTAATGTATCCTTCACTATTCACTTACTCAAAGAGAGCTACTTTAATAGTCCAGGAAGGAAATAACTCATTATTTTATTTTTATGAATCCTCAAAACATATAAAAACTTAAGTATTCAAAATGAAGCCATTTAACAACTAAACCTTTACAACTTCGAAGGGAGAAAAGTGATCATTACAATATTTAGTATATACTCTCCAGCAGCTGTTTGCAAAGGATGAAACATAGCCTTCATTTTTCCACCCACCAGAGACCCAGAGTGTGGCATAGACAGGAAAGGCAGGGTTTAGGGAGAGAACCAGAAGCAGTTTTTAGAGACATGCCCTCACGGGACTGTGCACCAGGGTGTATAGTCCATGCATAAACACCCAGAACGCACACATCATCATTGCCTTCACCCAAAAAGTGGCAGGAACATCACTGCAAAGGGGTACAGGGAGCTGATAAAATAGGGCAAAGGATGAAAATATTCTAGACAGTTTAGAAAAACACACTAAGTTACAGAAGTTTTTGTAATGCATGAAGATTTTGCTATGGCAGCTCACTTTTTATAATTCAAGTAAAATAATCATATTAAAGTAATAACTCATCTTATTTAGAACAATTCAGGGCAGACTTTATCGGAATGGAAAAAGTAGTCTCATGTCTTATTAGTGAAAGCTGTCTTTGCCTATTGGCTTAGGAAAAAAGTCAAAGATTGTGAGATTTGTGATTAAATGGACGAGAGAAACTAAGACACAAAATAGTTTTTGTGGTGCCTGGCTGGCTCAGTATGCAGAGCATGTGACTCTTGATCTCAGAGTCAGGGGTTCAAGTTCCATGTTTGGTGTAGAGCTTACTTAAAAAACAAAACAAAACAAAAAACAATAGTTTCTCCCATGAGTTAAGTTTTCTGTTTATCTGACATCATAATCATATGTAAATTAAAATTATTAGCATATAAGTACAGACTCACTCAGCTTAATTATATTCCATTATAATCTCAAGACCAAAAAAATGTACTTATTTTGACCATAACACTCATTAATTAGACTTTGTTATGTATGACAAAACTCTTTATGTATCTCTCTTATATACATAGTTTTTTTTCTAGGAAAAAAAAACCCTCACTTTTCTTTAATCCCAGAATTGACCCTTCCCCTATCTCAGATGTTAGTCCTATCTAACGGTGGCCTAATTAGAACACTTTTTACTTTGGCAATATTTTTTGTTGCTCTCATGCAGAATCAATATAGCATATTTATTGGAATCAGACTGCTGTGGTCTAATCCTTGCTCTGTCACTTATTAAATATGTGACTTTACTCTCTCTTTCTAAACTCTCTTATGGGTAAAGAGAGACAGTAATAGTATATCCTTCCTGGAGTTGTTTTTTTTTTTTTAAGATTTTATTTATTTATTTGTCAGAGAGAGAGAGAGAGTTGTTGGTTTTTTTTTTTTAAGATTTTATTTATTTATTTGTCAGAGAGAGAGAGAGAGAGCACAAGCAGGCAGAGTGGCAGGCAGAGGCAGAGGGAGAAGCAGGCTCCCTGCCAAGCAAGGAGCCCGATGCGGGACTCGATCCCAGGACCCTGGGATCGTGACCTGAACAAAGGCAGCTGCTTAACCAACTGAGCCACCCAGGCATCCCCTTCCTGGAGTTTTTTATGAGGACTAATGAGACAATGTTACTAACACTTAGGGGAGCGCTCAGAGTATAGTATGTAATATACAAATATTTGTTAAATAAACACATTTGTTTAAAATCATATGTAATTATTCAGTATTCTACTCAGAACGGACGTGTGCATGTATGGGAGGAAAGGTGATCTTTCTAACTATGACTGCTAAGTTAGGTGGGGAAATAGAGATGAAAGGAACAAAACGGTGTCTCAGTCTATTCAGGGTGCTATAACAAAATAGTCCAGGCTTCTCTAACAGATTGAGAACTTGTAAACAAAGAAATTTCCCTCTCACATTTCTGAAGTCTAGAAGTCAGAGCTTGGGGTACCTGTATAGTGAGGATATATGTTTGGTGAAGCTGACTTCCTGGTTCTTAGAAGGCCTCTTTTCAAGGGAGAATTCTCAGGCAGCGTTTATAAGGACAATGATACTATTCATGAGGGCTCCGCTCTGACGACCCAGTTGCTCCCCAAGGCCCTATCTCTTAAGATTACCTTGGGGGTTAGGTAAATTCAATATATGAATTTGGGGGAGACATAAACATTCAGACCATAGCAAGGGGTACATTTGAGGAGTCAGAAACCTTCTTTGTGTACATTGCTACTATTAACATTCAGGTGCACATGCCCCTTGGGATTACTACATTTGTATCTTTAGGGTAAATACCCAGTAGTGTGATTGCTGGATCATAGCCAAACTAGGGAAAGAACCTAGATGTCCATCAACAGATAAATGAATAAAAAAGATGTGGTATATATATACAATGGAATACTATGCAGCCATCAAGAGAAACTAAATCTTGCCATTTGCAACGATGTGGATGGAACTAAAGGGTATTATGCTAAGCGAAATAAGTCAGTCAGAGAAAAAAAAATTGTCATATGATCACTCTGATGTGAAGAGTTTGAGAGGCAGGACAGGCGGTTATGGGGGGGTGGGGGAGGGAAATGAAACAAGATGGGATCAAGAAGGAGACAAACCATAAGAGACTCCTAAACTCATGAAACAAACTGAGGGTGGCTGGGGGGTATGGGGGATAGGGATAGGGTGGTTGAGTTATGGACATTGGGGAGGGTATATGCTATGGTAAATGCTGTGAAATGTGCAAACCTGATGATTCACAGACATGTACCCTGGGGCAAATAATACACTATACGTTAATAAAAAAAAAAAAAAAAAAAAGAAAGTGAAACCAAACTAACAACAACAAAAAAAATAAACCTTTGTTACTACAAAGAGAAACTGAAAAATGAAGTAATAGCACAACTGGCAGCAGACTCAAACTATGGAAAAAGACAACATACTAAAAATACTATGAGTCCTTGTGTCCAAATGTGGCTAATAATTGCATGACACTTAGACATCTTAAAGAAGTCAATAAATTCCTCTTGAAAATTTTTTCTTTTTATGAAGCTTTTTTGAGTTGGGTTTCTGTTCCTTGTCACCAGATATACCCAATAAAAATATAAAGATTTTTAAGGAATTTTAATAAGTCTACCCGTGTCCTTTAAATAACCATCCCGACTTGTGACTATCAAAAGAAACTTAACTTACTTTAGTCATACAAGTAAGTCCCTACTACTACCTGCTAATATACGTTCAGTATTTCGTTTGGTTGAATATCAAGCCATCTCAGTTTATTCAGAGCTAAATTTTATTTCCTCTTAAATATTTATTGAGCAAGAATCAATTTCGGTCTAATTATTTTGCTACCATGTCTTCTTGTCACCATAGCTCAATTCACAATATGTTATATTAAAGAGGTGTTAATTGTCTAACGCTATTAGTGTAAGTTTCACCACAGCCAATATGCCAAGAAAATGAGTGGTTTTATTGGGTTACATAAGGGTTATCTCAAAGAACTTGGAATAGACCATCTTAGTAATACAAGTTTACATAAACAATATTGCTTGGGAAAATGATCTTAAATGTGAATGATCTTAATGAGGTTTAAGGAAAAAAAAGTGAAAAAAATCAATCTTTTGTCATTGGAATCACTGATAAGAAAAAACAAGAGAGATTTAAAGGGTAAAGAATTTCAAGTCCAAAAAATATACAGTTCAAATCCTGGCTCATGACTTTACCAGTTTGTTTTGGAAATTTACTTAACGTCTTTGATCCACATTTTCTCATCCTTAAAATTAGTGAATATAATGTCCATCATTCAGGTCTATAATGGGAATTGTATAATACGTAAAATCATATAGCATTTTAGGCACAAAACTGTAATATAAGCAATGAAAACAGGGAATTAACGATATGAACAAAGATTATGATTCTCAACATTATTGCCTCAGTCAAATATACATTACACTAAAGACATTCTCAGGTGAGAACACATTTAATGCAAAACTGTGGAAAGGACAAGAGAATCAAGCATCAGTGAAAAGTTTTCAGGACAAGAAGTTTCAGGAATTTCAGTAAAGCACCCAGATACTTCAGTTGTCTCTAACACCAAAGCAGGAATACTACAATGAGTTTATTCGGCCCCTTTCTGTTGATAGAAAAATGTTTCCTCAAGATACTAGACCTCCATCAGTTGCAAAATGACCATAATACAAAGATTTTGTTAGAATAACTTTAATTACATCTGTTGAATTTGGTTAATTACATCTGCTAATTACAAGTTGTAATAAAACGCATGTCCATCTTCCATATAAAGGTTGACCTCTTAGATGCAATGTCCTTGTGTAGTGGATGAGAGGACTTAACTGGCTTAACTTATTTTCCCCTTAATGAGACTACAATTTTTATTTTTCTACTATGACATAAGAACTATTACACGATAGGGGCGCCTGGGTGGCTCAGTTGGTTGGGCGACTGCCTTCAGCTCGGGTCATGATCCCGGAGTTCTGGGATCGAGTCCCATATCGGACTCCCGGCTCTGCGGGAAGTCTGCTTCTACCTCTGACCTTCTCTCCTCTCATTCTCAGTCTCTCTCTCTAATAAATAAAAAAAAAAATCTTAAAAAAAAAAAAAAAACTATTACACGATAATAGTGTCAAACACCAAGAGGCTCTATTTCTTCACTGCTTCATCCTAACCAGTAAAATGAGAATTTTATAATGATTTCACATAAGATCTTAATTCTCAATTCTGTATTTTGCATGGATGAGTTCACAAGGGCTCATGATTTTTTCCTCCGCTCATATCTTTATTCCTATCTTGAGATTTGTGCTCTAACTCACTTTCTGCTTGGTGAGACACTTTTTTGAGTTTTCCTCTCACATTGGATATTCATGTGATATAGTCTCCGGATGCTTCTATATCTGCAAATATGTATGTTTGCCCCTAACAGCTAAATGTTACCTTGGCTGGTATTTGATTATTTTTCAATAATCTATATGTGATAGAGATGACAACTATATAACACCTGCCTGATACCTTCCTTCTCCTTTTATTTTATTTTTTTATTTTGTTGTGGGAACTCCTCTATGATTTCCGTTTATTCCTCTAGTCTAACATTATTTTAGGATATGCTTTTATATTGCTTTTCTAGTCAGTCTTGCCTAAAGCTTAGTATAGATTTTCTATCTGCTTTCTCTAGTCTGTCAAATTTTTATTTATAAAAATATAGTGTATTATATAACTATATCTATAGTTATATTTTAACTAGTGTCTCAAACTCAATTATTCCTATTTCTTCTTCTGGTAGCAAGTTATTTCCAAATTAATTCTTCTGGTCCAATTCTCATTTTTTTTTCTCTCACAGTTTCCATCACTGTTTTTGCTCTGTATTTTGAGATACTTCTCTCGCCTCCTCCTGACGACATACTCAAATTTCAAGAGTGGATATCCTCATCATTTTATCCACTGCGTGTTTAAATTCAAAAATCGGTTCTTTTTATGTGGGTTAATTTTTGTTCATATTGTGATTAGTTCCCTTCAAAAATGTCATTGCATTGAATTCTACCTTTTGATAATTGGGTTATTCTGATAATATGTGAAATTCTCACGTTCATTCTCATTCTCTTTCTCTCCCTTTGTCTCTCTCTCTCATCTTCTAGGGCCCACGTTAGTGCTGTGTTCCTGCTATTGCTTATTCATCATTTTGTTTAACTTACAGATATAGGACCAAGAGTTGTGATGGCTTATGTGATCGCAAAATTGTCAGTATGCTGTATCATTAGCATCATTCATGACAATCTGTCCTATTGAGTGTACAGTGAACAGTCAGGCATGTTTCCAGGATTCAACCAAGAAAAAGCCAGGAAAAGTTCAGGTTGTCCCTGGCACCCGATAATATCAAGAGATCTCACTGGAACTGTCCACGAGCCAGTGCCACTCTGTCTTATTGTCTGATTTTCATAGGACAAGCCTTCTCTATGAATTATGATAGAAACTTCTAACAGAAATCAGAAGAGTGATAGCTTATATGAGGGGCAGACTGACCTAAAGGAAATGTGAGATAAAATTATGGTATGAAGAAAATGTTCTATATCTTGGCTATAGGATATATTTATATTTTTCAAAACTCATGAAATTCTATCCTTAATATCTATGGATACCACCATATGTAAAATTCACCTTGAAATAAATAATTTTTAAAAGATACTGGAAGATGGGGCACCTGGGTGGCTCAGTGGGTTAAAGCTTCTGCCTTCAACTCAGGTCATGATCTCAGCGTCCTGGGATCAAGCCCCGCATCGGGCTCTCTGCGAAACGGAGAGCCTGCTTCCCCCTCTCTCTCTCTGTCTGCCTCTCTGCCTACTTGTGATCTCTCTCTCTCTCTCTGCCAAATAAATAAATAAAATCTTTAAAAGAAAAAAGACAGTGGAAGAAAACTATATGTTGTTTATTTGTAGCCATCCTACCCATCCCTCTGTATGAACATCTAGAGATGCCTTGAATGTTGTATTGCTTGTTATGAGCACTTGAGCTTTTTAAAAATTTATTTTTCATATTGTTTTATATTTGTGTGTGTTAGTATGTAAGAGAGATATACAGAGGCAAAAAAAAAACAGAGAAAAAGAATCTTAAACTTCTTTTCCAGTTTGAAGTGAATTGACAACTTAGTAGTACATCTTTTTGTTGAGGGCCTTTATTTGATAAGCCGTATCATTCAGAGGCTCCTCCTTATCCTGACTGCATACTTGCTCTTGTTAGCAGCTTCCATATATATATATATATATATATATATATATATGGAAGTTCTCAAATGCAGTCGTCCCCCTCAGTCCGCCTCCTGACTGGAGATCTGCCAGTCCTGTGTACGTCTGCCCCTGCTGTCCCACTGCAGGCTATAAACACTGCCCCCCGACCCCTGTCCCCGTGGGTCCCTTGTGGTTTCTCACATCAGGCCCAGTGGGGGTGGGAAGGACTTGTGTGCTAACTTAGCTCCCTTCAGGGAGACGTAAAATCTTCCCATAAATAAAATATTTTATGGTTTAAAATATATATATATATATATTATATTTATTTATATATATATATATATTTATCCTTTAAATATATATTTATCCTTTAAAATTTTTACTTTTTTCCCAGCACATTAACATCTTCCTTGTCAATGGGAAGGAAAGTGGCCTATTTCAGATACTCTCTTAAGAATTGTTTTTAAATTGTGCTGCCTCACATTTTTCTTGACATTTTATAGAATTCATTAACAACTTGGCTGTCTCCTTACATCACTCTGATTTATATTTATAGACACAACTTGTAGTCCTTTGTAGATAAAACTATATTTTAAATGAGAGAAATAAATGTGCAAAGAAACCAATTTCTGATTACAGGCCCCAGAAACTGTTTAGCTATAATGTGACTACTTGCTCTAAACCTATTGACATAAGGGTGTCTTCTTAGAACGTAAGATGAAATAACAATAATAATAAAGTTTATACTTTGTTGGTTTATATGTCTGCTTTTGTTTGTTTTAAATTTATCCTGACTTGGAAAAATTCTTCTTACTATTTATTGCTTTGAGTGTCAATAAATTTTATATTTATGAAACACAAACTCCTATTTATCATCACTAACCCTTTCTCAAAATGATGAGCATCCAAAAGGCTGTGACAGACTCATATCTTTGAGATGAATGATTTGAGAGTTTTTTCATAGATCAGAAATTGTAGTTTAAATAGTTGATAAGTTAATCTATTTTTGTGTCAATATTTCCATATCATAGTTTCACTTTAATTTTTTAAGCTGGTGATATTTTATTATACAGAGAAATTGGCAAAGGACAGCTTCATTTTTGTCAAAGAATCTTCACCAAAAATATCTAGTGACTCATCTGGTGATACAGTTAACATAATAGAACAATTGGTGATATTTACTGAGTCCTTGCAATATTCCAGAGCTATTAAATGAGATGCAAATCCCACCAAAAAAACTGGAATTTTCAATAGGACCAAGACTTAGAAAAGGTCCAGCTTCAAAGACACAAACTGAGGACTCCCATTTCTAGAAGTTCGAAAACCTCCTTTCTTACTTCGGGAATGTTCATCCTCTTTCTCAACTTCTGATCTTTTCAGTTCCAATCAAAACCCAGAAACTTTAAGAGGTTTTAATTAAGGCAATGTTGTTTAGGGAGTTCTTTAATTCTCCCTGGTGTTCCTACACCCAGGTGTACCACACACTTCAACAGCTTTACCCGCTCCTGGACTTTTATGTGTTTTCCAAATAATTTCATAACTTTGCTGTCTCCTCCGAATGCTGCCATCGACCTAATGAGCTCCAAGGCCCAGAGAGCAGAGCTGCATATGGTCAGCATCAGGACCGATTTCTTCTCATTATGGTTTTTCTGAAGATTTAGCTACTTAGGGCAGATTTCTTTTAGGTATGATGAAAGACTATGAGTCAAATCATTGGCCTTGAGGAAACAGGAGTCTGGTAGGTTTAGTTCTTCTAATTTGATCACTGAGCAATTGCTACTGTAATAGTCCTTCATCAGGTTCTGTAGGTCTTCAGGGGTCCCTGGTTTGGGCACTGATTTTACAAGAACATCAATAATTTTCTTCTTCTCCTCCTTGTCTTTGTACCGTCTTCTTTTGTTTCCTTTGGTTGTATCAATAAACATTGTTTAGGCTATTGAATTTTCTTTGAGAGGGCAGGAACTGGAGCTGTCTCTTGCTGCATCATTTTTGGACCTCCGCCTCCTCACCATCTGATGCTTCTGGGCTGCCGGCTGCTCCTGCAGGCTGGTTCTCCCACCACTCATCTACAAGATTGTCTGCCATCTCCAGGCGGGACTAGTTGTGAGCAGACCACCAAGGGAAAGCGGAGAGTGGCAGGTACTCTCCCTGCCTCCCAGCCTGGAGGCCAGTGTTGGCAGCCAGCAAAAGGAGCCTCTCCTCAGACGCGGTCACCTCTGCCCACAGTTTCACTTTAACCACATTTTAGTCAGAAAATTTTAGATAAAAAACATCAAGGAAGTAATTGGCAAATGATCCCTATAAGTTTTCAAATATTAATTCAACTATTTATCTACAATCCGCTCCTACCCATTTAAACGAAAGGAAAATGTGCCGCATCTTAAAAAATATCTAACTTCCATTAGTAAAATATTATTGTCCTCTGCAAATACTGGGTAGCACTAGTGCCCAGAAGCTAAGATTATGAAAGCATTACCATAGAAAAGCTGATGCTATATTTATCACAGAGAGCATACAGATGTCAGGTGTAGTGGTGTTGGGTCTAAATAGATTTTTTAAATTCTGTTTAATTCTGTTTTTCACTTCTCTATTAGCATTATAATGCTACAAGAAGAAAAAAAGAACCTGACAGCTACATTATGGATTTATGCAAATTACTTACCACAAACTAAGCAAAATAGCAGACACCTTTATACAAGGGGAAAATGTTCCTAAACAGGTACACCAGAATTCTTTCATGATTTTCAAAAACCAGACCCTGTGAACTCCTTGAATTAATTTAGAATAATTTCCTCCAAATATAGAAGTCTCCATTTAGACTATCAACTTATAGTGGCCTTCTAAATGCCAAACAAACATTCTTTATTATACTTCCTATCTGATTGTATGCAAACAATTAACTGAAATTTCTTTCACAGTGTGTTTCAAAGATTTTTAGTGTCAGCTATTTAACAATGTTTGAGTTCTAATTGTTTTTTTTCCCCTTCAATCACTACTTGGCTATCTCACACTTGTGTATTTAAAAAAAGTTAATATCTACTTCTAATTTATTGCCTTCTTCTTTAGCATGCTCCTTGGCCTTATAATATGATACGGAATAAATTAGACTTCATTGATTTCCATTGTAATCATAGCTATGTGTAGCCTTCATCATTATATCTGTCATTTGCTTTCTATTCCCTCCTAGGTAAATAATGACAATATTTCCAATTGTTTTTTTTAATAAGTTCTCAATAAAAGGCAACCTTGTGCTTTTCTAACAGGCTATTCTATTCTCAACTTGTTTAACCAACCCTTTAAAAGTTAATATAAACAAATTTGACTGTTGCACTCAAGTTAAAACATACTTTGTCCAGGACTTTGACTGGTTTTTTTTTTCATTCTGGTAGTAGGACTGAAGGAGATTGATCACTGCCCATTAGAAATTTGTCTAAAAGAAAAAGCTGAGATGTCCTTCAACAGATGAATGGATAAAGAAGACATGGTCGTTATATACAATGGAATATTAATCAGCCATCAGAAATGATGAACACCTAACTTTTGCATTAACATGGGTGGGACTGGAGGAGATCATGCTGAGTGAAATAAGTCAAGAAGAAAAAGTAAATTATCATATTGTTTCACTCACTTGTGGAACATAAGGAATAGCATGGAGGACATTAGGAGAAGGCAGGGAAAAATGAATGGGGGCAAATCAGAGGGGGAGACAAACCATGAGAGACTGTAGACTCCGAGAAACAAACTGAGGGTTTTAGAGGGGAAGGTAGGGGGGATGGGTTGGCGCAGTGATGGGTATTAAGGAGGGCACGTATTGTGTGGAGCAGCATTCATGGAGCACGTATTGCATGTAGCTCCATGCATGGAGCATGGGTGTTATATGTAAACAATGAATCTTAGAACACTACATCAAAAAGTAATGGTGCATCGTATGGTGACTAAAATAATAAAAATAATAATTAAAAAAACTGTAGAAATATGAATATTTGAGACTGTGCTATATAGATTTTTCTTCCCAAAAGGTAAGAGCCCAACAAATATTTAATAGTATTTAAAAGAAAGTCTAATTATAAAGTAGGTGTGGAGAAAGCTGGCTTAATTCAAGGGGAAAAATATCTGAATTTCACATTTAATAACTTACATTTTACATTGTTAGATAGGTAACGTGATTGTAAACACACTTTAGTTTCTTATCACATTTATTTAAATAAACAAAATTGTTTTTAAAAACATAACTCTTAAATCCTTAAAACAAATCAAATGTTAGGAAATTAAGAACCCAACTTTTAAAAGATCCTATGAATGTCCTTACTGTATAAGATTATAAAAATTCATTTTTCTCTTAGCAAATTAATAAATTATTATAAGTATCAATTTCTTATATACATTGTTGATGGCTATATATGTACATTTTTACAGACCTGAAGGACAGTATAGGCTATCATGTAATATACATCAAAACCCTTTCCAACATGCACATGAAGCAATCTCACTTCTAGGAATTTTTATATCAAGGAAATAATATTCATAGCATTTTTTGTTTTTTACAGTGAACATATGGACCCAAAATTTTAAAAATCTGCCAAAAGATTTATTAAATAAACCATGGTACATATAAAATTAAAAACAGTATAGCCATTAAATAGGAAAAAGTATTTAATGATATTGAAAGATGTTCACATATTAAAAATTAAATACAAAACAATATGAAACTGGGCAGAAAGAGTTAATACAGCAGGCCTACTTGTTATTCTTTGAAAGGCTTATTTATAAGGTTATTTCTTGGCTGACATCTGAGAATTTAGATTTCAGGGGAGTTCCCAACACCATTAACTGAGAAGAGTGGTTCATTGTACACAAATTATGCAAATAATTCAGTTTATACTAAACACCTGCATTACTTCTGGGAGTCTAAAATTTAGTTATATGCTCACAGAGGGTACCTACATGATCAACACCCAACAAAAACCCTGGGCACCGAGTCTTTTACAAACTTGCCTGGTTGGCAATCTTTCACATGTGCTTTCACAATTCACTGTTGAAAATTTTAAGTATGTTCTGTAGGACTCCATTAGGAAAGGAACCTTGAAGCTTGCACCTGGACTCCCCAGATTTTGCCTATGAGCATTTTCCCTTTGCTGATTTTGCTTTGTACCCTTTCATGAAATAATTATAGTCTGGAGAATGACCATATGTTGAATCATCAGAACTCTCCTAGTAAGTCATCAAACCTGGAGGTGTTGGTAACCCTTCTGAAATACATTTTTAGAGTATATAAATAAATACTTATAAATGAGTAAGAAAAAACAAATATACTAAGAATATGAGTGGAAAATCATAATTTTTCTTAATCTTAGTCATTAGTATTGCTATCTTGTCTACAATGGGCTTGTCTTCTGTAAATTTTTTACTACATAGTTATTTAAGTGATTGAATTATTTCTTTCTTGTTCCCAGAATTAAAATAAGAATCCTAGAATAAAGACAAAAACTGATTATATTTACAAAAAAATACTAAAATAAAGTAAAACGAGAACCCTAGGACAAATGTAGTATTTCTGAAAGTTACAATATAATTGTGGCAATGAAATAGATGGTGAATACTAAATATGTAGAAACAAGGTATGGAGTAAATTTTATTATTGTAACAAACACCCAAAATACTATTAATTTCATCATTACTTTCATAACACTTCATCATTTTCTAGAATATATAAGATTATCATACTGTTATCTTGCTACTTACCACCTTTACAAACTAAACAAATTAAATTTGGAGCAAAAGTCAACCTGTTTTTGCGTTTGACAAACAATTTTGGTATGCAGCATGCATTTTAACATTTTTCATTTTTTTAATTTTAGCTTCCTTTTTTTTTTTAAAGATTTTATTTATTTATTAGAGAGACTGAGAATGAGAGGGGAGAACGTCAGAGGGAGAAGCAGACTTCCCGCAGAGCTGGGAGTCCGATATGGGACTCGATCCCGGGACTCCGGGATAATGACCTAAGCCAAAGGCAGTCGCCCAACCAACTGAGCCACCCAGGTGCCCCTAATTTTAGCTTCCTTATGGCACTTGTTTCTCAAGAGTAATTTCTGTTGAGGTATGAAGCGTTACGGATTTGTGTACTTGTTATCTACTCATCCTTCACATATTTATGATGTACAATGTGTCAAAAATCTGAGAAAATAATTAAATGGACACACAACTGAACAAATTTGCAAATATTGGTTAATTTTTTTAATGAAAATGGTAGAAGAAAAAATTTAAAACATTGTGTTTAATCTATTTACAAGTGGCTAATCTATATGTATAGGATTTCTCCATCATATCACCTAACAAAATATAATTATTTCCACTTCAAGTGAATAGGAAGCAGTGCTCAAGTCTAAATTTTTGTTCTTTGACCAAGAATTCATAAATTTCAAGTCATTGAAATATTTCACCTACAAATTTTGTTGCTATTTTTCTGTATCAGAATTAGGAAATTAGGGAACAGAGGTATAGGTTTAATTTAGTTTGGCTCTTGGTGCAAATGGGGAAAAGATGCTAATGTGTATGTTCAGAGATATAGAAAGTATCATTCTCAAAAATTTAGGAGCTCAAATTTTAAAAGTCCTCATTAATGTAGATCGTTTTCTTTGTAAAATGATTGTGTAATGTTTCAGATGTCATAAAGCAGAAATTTAGAAAAGAGAAAATTTCAGTTAAGCATCTATATTTCATAATTTTAAAAACACATTATATAATATTTGACCATATTTATCCTTTCTTTACCTAAAGGTTTACATTCTTTTTCAAATATATATACATAACTAACCTAAATGAACTACTTGCATATCAAAGTACAAAGTTTTGCATGTTAAAATGCAGTTCTTATCTGATGCATAGCAAGATTACCATTTTTACTATTATTTATTTGGGGTTGTTGAGATTTTTTGGTTTTGATGGGGTACTTTGAAGGGAAACTAGAGAGAATGTTTTCCTTCTATGTTTAAAGCTGTCATTGAGGTTTCCTACTCCTTTCACTTAACAGAAATTTCTGGGGCACTCTATTGTTTAAGGTCTCTGGTGAAATCACACACTCTTCAGTGTTTGACTGTTTATTTGGTTTGGCTGCCACTGTGGGAACAATTTAGACTGTTTGAAGAATGTGCTCAAAATAATGAGAATGACTGACAGCTGAGTGAGATTAAAAATCCCACAAAAGTAAAAGAAAGGTGAAATATATTTTTTGTAACTTTAGGCTTTTACTTCCTTTTTTTTCTTTTTAGATTTTTTTTCTTTAGATTTTCTTTTTAGATGAGAATTATACTGAATTCTCATTTAGTCGTTAATTAGAGGGATTCTTGTCTTAGGTGAGAAAAGCCAAATTTTGAAGAAATATTTATGCTTTCTTATCCTTGTTTCAATGACAAAATATTGATGGTTTTTATTCTAATAGTAACTTATCAAATAGGTGTTTATCCATTTATTTAAAAAAATACCACATATAGATTTCAAGAAGTAAATTTTACATATTCCAGCTGATTTCTCCTTCTTCAACAACTTTTATTTTTTGATTGATAACAGAATTTCACAATGGTGTTTTTAGAATTTTTATATTTTGATTTTGTCTGATATTCAAGAAGACTCCAGAGGCTCTGTCTTTTATGTAGCTTCTCTCCCCAGTGTTCCACCCCCTCAAAAATAAATCACAGTGAAACATGGTGAGAATAATTTTTCACGCTTCATATTAAAGCCAGGACAGCATGAGATGATGACAGATAATTGGGCTTAAGTTCCAGCTAAACTAATAAATATTTCTTTTACCAAATCTTGTCTTCTAACATGTTTTCTTTGGAAATATTATAAGAATAAATAGTTACTTAAGAATAATATTTAAGTGTTAAGTATCCTGAAACTATTTAAAAAATCTGTCTCTCCTTCCACCGTTTCCCACTTCTTGAGTGATACCTGCTCTGCAAGAGGGCAACACATGTACTGAGCTGGTTGAAATTCCCTTCTGACAAGCAGCATGATTGTGCGTAGTTATAACTCTCAACACTAACAAGACAGCCCTCAATTTATGTCATCCTTTGGAAGGGACCAAAGTAAACATGGCCATGTCAAAAAATCCACTTAAAATTGCACTTACAATTGCACAAAAATAATAAATATCTAGGAATAAATGTAACCAAAGAGGTAGAAGACTTGTACTCTGAAAAAAAAAATAAACTATAAAACATTGATGGAAAACATTAAAGATAACACAAACACATGGGAAGGTACTCCATGCTCATGGATTGGAAAAACAAATATTGTTAAAATAAATGTACTACCCAAAGCAATCTACAGATTTAATGCAAATCCCACGAAAATACCAACAAAAAAAGAAAAAGAAAAGGAAAATACCAACAACATTTTTCATAGAACTAGAACAAATAATACTAAAATTTGTATGGAGCCACAAAAAACCCTGAAAATGAAAGCAATTTTGATAAACAAGAACAAAGTGGGAGGTATCACAATCCCAGATTTCAAGATATACTACAGAACTATAATAATTCAAATAGTAGTGTACTGGCATAAAAATAAACGCATAAACCAATGGAACAGAATAGAAAAAGCCCAGAAATAAACCCATGATTATATGGTCCGTTAATCCATGGCAAAGGCGGCAAGAATACACAATGGGACAACGACAGTATACTCAACAAATCGTGCTGGGAAAACTGGACAGCTTAATGCAAAGGAATGAAAGCGAATGACTTTCTTACACCAAATGGATTAAAGACCTAAACACGAGATGTGAAACCATAAAATTGCTAGGAGAAAACTTAAAGAGTAATTTTTTTTTTACATCAGCCATAGCAGTATTTTTCTAGATATCTCTCCTCAGGCAAGGGAAACAAATATGAAACTAAGCTAGTGGGACAATACCAAAATAAAAAGCTTTTGCACAGTGAAGGAAACCATCAAAAAAATGACAAGGGACCCTACTGAATGGGAAAAGATATATCTGATAAAGGGTTAATATCCAACATATATAAAAACTCATTCAAATTAATAATAGCAAAAAGGTCCCAAATAGTCCAATTAAAAAATGGGCAGAAGACATGAACGTTTTTCATTATACTGTACATCTGAAACTAATATAACACTGTATGCTAATTATACTTCAATTTAAAAAAAATCCAGTGGCTCAAAATTCTCCTTTATTCATATGCATATGCAAAGACCTGTTTGATTTTTCCCTGTCATATTCCTAATTAATTACTAAGTCCTGTCAACTCCCTCTAAATTTCTTCTGAAATCAAGCATCTTTTTCCCACTCCTAGTAGTAGTATTCTGGTCTAAACTACAATACTCTCTTATCTGTTTTATAGCATCACACAACTTTTCTCTTTGATTCCCCTTTTTTTACTTTACAGTTCACTTCCCACACCACACTAGATTAATATTCTTAGGAACATATATCCAGTGTTCTCCATTCATATAGGATGTTGAAAGGAGAAAGAATGTTACTTCCACCGTAACACTGAGAAAAAAATGGATAAACAAGATATAATTTTATTGAGCCAATCAGGGAATTGGGATCATAAAGCAATTAAATAATCTGAATTTCAAGGGCACCAAAATCCTCCAAGGAGAAATGGGACAGTGAGCAGAGTTAACATACAAGAGGGTAAGAAGAAACTGAAAAATATGTGAAAGATCATATCTGGGTTAATTTGTTAGTCTAGAATACCATGGAGCCCCAGACACAGGAGAATTCTCATACTTTTGTAACATCTTTTCCTTGTGCTTCCACTGAATATTCAGGAGAAAGATTAGGGGCAGGGAACAAAGACCAGAGAGAGCCTACATTGCTGATATAGGCACATAAGAGAATACCGGCAAGCAAGAAAGACATGGTTGGTGACAAAATATAAACTTTAGGGGAAGGGACAGCGAACCTACTGCTCTCCTCTCCCCCTGACTAGATTGGTTTTTCCAATCATATTTAACTTGTTTCAACTGTTTGCATGTCTCATATTGTCTCTTATTGTAAGACTTCTGCAGATGTCATTTCCTCTGCCTAGGAGATTCCTACCAACTCTCTTTTCCTAAGTAATCTGTTTGCTAATTCTTTAAACATATACTTAATTCCGACTGTACTTCCATCACTAAGTGCCTAATGCCATCATTTTGTAGGGGGAAAAAAGCTAAACTTTCCCTCTACTCTTCTAGGTTCTTGGCTGAGACCCTCCTGTAGTAAAAAGATCAATAGGAGAAAAATGAATTTAACTATGTATTTATTAGAGATCCCCACAAAAACATGAGATTCAAAGAAATAACCAAACAAGGAAGCTTTACACATTTTATGTTTTAAACATTTAGCTGTATACATTTAATTTAATATTAAATTAAAATTAAGAAAAAGGATTGTGAAGAATTGACAAGACAAAGGGTTCTGGGCTAGAGATAGTAAAATTAAGTAACAAGCTTTGTTTATGTAACTTTTTCAGCCCTGAATTCTCACTTTCTGGTGATAAGGATGCCTTCTGCATTCCTGGTACAGGGAAACCTGGCATATGGGAGATTTATCTTGTGCATTCAGGAAGACAAAGGTGGGTCAGAACATTCTCCTTGTTTCTCAGGTACCTTTAATTCAAATTAATCAGTATTCACACATGACATAATTTGGGGTGACATATTCTGAACCCCTCTATTTCCTACCCAAAGATTTAATTATGTGCCTTGGATACTTCATTAATCATGCTATTTTATACACTTTGCCATGTTTACTCAAGTGGACTGTTCCTTCTACATTCTAAGCTTCCTGAAAACAGAGACCACCTCCATCTTACACAAATTTGTATAACTAGGGCCTAGAACAGAAAAAAAAATGTTGAATGTGCACCACTGAAAGAATAAAAAGTCAATACAGTTTTTTTATGGAACAATTACATGCATATACTTCAATGCAACACACACTGTATTCTTGCTGAACCTCGTATCTAGCCACAATGACTTTATTTTTTACATAATTTCTAGACTTTTGCAGATTCTTAAAATATACTCTGGCTATTAAGTGTATTTTATAATTAAAATACTGTATTTTAAAAATAAACATTCTGCAATAACTGTTCTGAAGTCCTTCACTGCCAACCCAAATAGTATGCAAACATAAATCCTGGCTATCAACACTGGTACCCCTGCTTCCCATTAAGACTTTTCATTTACAATGGTAGCTTACATTGGGGGGATAATGCTAGTCAACAGTTGAGGACACATATTTGATCATATGTATATGCAGAAACAAATATTGTAGAAAAAGTACAAGGCATTTTAAATTGGGAAGAGAAAATAACTACCAATTTGAAAAACTGAAGTAGCCAAATTTCATTTATCATCATAGTTGTATTATATTTAGTGAACCATATCTATAAAATAAAAATTGATGATTTGTTCCAAGAAAAAGCACATGTAATAGGTTACCTTAATACTTGGTTTAAAGATATAACAGATTCTTGGGATTGGGGCCTGGAGAGGGCAAATGTATGTATTTTATTCTTTCATTGTGACATATAACCCATTTTAAGAGAAAAGTGCAGAGTTATACATATACTTGATATATTCCAATATTGATTTGGTTACAGTTTCTATAAGAAAATACTAGTGAAAAAATTTTCAGTATCTTTTCTACATCTACTTAAACTTGAGTCAATAGAATATAAATGTTTTTTTCCTTAACTATTGTAGATTAGTAATTGCTGTTAATCTTTCTACCACATTTCTTTTCCTGTTGCTACCGCACCATAGGATACAATGCAGAACATTATCTAACAACTCCCAGGACCTTTTGCAGTAACCCTTTAGATGATGTCCTTATGCTGGTTAGAATAACAACTACTTAGAGAGTCTCTGAGTTCCAGGATCAAACTATCATGTGGGACAGAACTCTAAGTTAGAAGCATCTTCCTTATGATTCAAATAACCTTTCCCTTCCAGCTTTTCTAGTTTCTCACCAGAAGTCTTATTGATATCTGAAAATTGAAGAAGCTACTGACATCTACAGTGAAACGTTATCTCATAATAGATCAATCTTCCAAATCACTGAAGTTTATATTTGCTAATTATATATTACCTTTAATATTATTGATCATATTTTCAGTATTTCATTTGTAACCAAGTTGACTTAAATATAGCTAGAGCCAAGATTGTTTATAATACAAGAGCAACTAGTTGATACAAAATTGGTCTTTTTTTAAGGTCTTTATAGGCTTCCAAGCACTCTGTGAATTCTTTCTTATATGGGAGCCTATATTTTATTTTATTACTGTTTCATTTCACATTTAGATGATGGCTTTGAGCTTGAAAGGATTCTAGCATTGCCATTTGCTGAGATTCAACTTTTACTTTATTCTTTGGACAAAAATTATTTCCTTTAAAAGACTGTTTAGTTTCCTACTCCTTGTGTTAATTATCAATAAAAGACAATTTTCAAAACAAAAGCCTTTGTAGCTTTTTTTTTAAGAGAAACATTTGTGTTTTTAAAAAAATTAACCAGACTGCTGGTCATATTAACAGCAAAATATTAACTGCAAAAAGACTGTTAACATTTCTGATACTTATATAAGCCTGGAGGATACTCAGCATATAGAAATGACCTAGGCTTCCATTTACATTAAGGTATTTAATAATAAATATAAAGTTTAATGTCTTGAGAGGACTTTTTCCTTAGAGTAAAAAAAGATAAAGAATAATAAAATCATATACCCAAAGCTGGTTGAATTAAATAAAACACTGATTTAAAAAGATAAACAGTGGTAGAATTAGACCATTTTTAAAAAATATACCAAATTTTAATATGATAATAATAATATGGTAATATGGCAATGGCTTGCCTTTTAATTTGGCTTTTTGCTGTCCCTTACTGTTCTCAATAATGTGAATACAGGCTTGTCTTTGATAGTTATAAGGAAAACATCTCAAAGACTGCTATTTTTTAAGACGTTTTTCAAAATGTTCCTAGTTAAAACAAAAGGACAACCAAAAAGAAATAGAAATGACAGCTTGATGTTCTATGTATATTACTTCTTCATAACTTCAATGACAGAATGAATCAGTTTATTTACTAGTGCAGATCATTCCTTTCCATATTTCAAGGTGAAGTGTATTTTTGTAAACCAAAAATGTTTCTTGTGCTGCATCACTTTGAATTAGTCGCAATAAAATCTTCAAGAAAAGAATATGTTTTCTCTTGCGTGTTGAGAAAATGATCAACTAAAAAGAAAATGTCAATATAGACAAAATGCTAAAGCTAAATAGGGTAAAAAGAAAGTTGCAAAAGCATCTCTAATTTGTTGTCAACATACATCTGCATGGTTGAGATCTGTGATATGGAGGCACCTTAAACTTCCTATAATGACATTTTTATACTCTCGTACCCAACACACGTAAAAGCAAATAAATTGTTTTTTAAAAGAGATATCCATTACATTATTGGCAGGTATAAACAAGAAACACTTATGAATTTATGAAATATAAAATAGAGTCCATGATTATCCTTTCCTACCTCTTTGGTGCCCCTCAGACCTAAATTCCTAGAGTTTTAAATAACCATACTATTAGAGGTACTGTGAGATTCATTCTCCAGAGTATGTATTTGTTCCTGGGTCCAGATATTTATCTTTCCTAGACAAATGCGCTTTATCTAATTCATTCTATCTATTTCATCATTTCATGCACTCTCTTTTAAGTTTTCATGACACACTTCAAGAAATCCTGTTATAATCCTCTTGAGATGGTTCCTCTTACATGAATCCAGTTTTCACCTCTCCATTAGTTTATGCTGTGTGTACGCCTTTGGCAGGGACTTTCCTCTTTGGCCTCCCTTTCTCTGACCTCCCCTCAACTCTCGCCTCAACCTCATAGACTTCATTTCTTTCAGAGTCATCAAACGGAATGAGATTAAACTTGGGAGAGCTATTCAGAGATTGTCCAGTTCAAGGTAGATTTCTTAATTTATCTGCAGTCTCTGTGGCTCATTTTTGGGAAAGTGTTTCTTTTTCTTTATTCCAGGGGCCAGAGAGTACATGAGTTTTCAATGGTAGTATCAGATTATAATACCATTTTTGATATATTTTACACTATGTTCTCTTTGGTGCATTTGCTCATCTTTATATTGGAAATCATATTTTACTATTTGACAGTTATGAATCATTTCAGAAAAGCAGATAAGAAAGAATTTTGGCAGGTTAAAGTCTCCAAATTTCAATATTCCAAGGTAAAACTACTATGTTATCATTAAAAAAAATAAATAATATAAAAGTGTTCAAGTTGTGTCCATAATTTTAAAGGGGAAAAATGAACTTGAAAATGTTAAATATTAAAATATTGTTACAGATATAACAAACACTGTTCCTATTTTTTGAGTATTTCATTTGAACTATTCAAATTAGTCTTCAAATTAGTCTTCCTGGTCAAGAAGAGTGCATTTACTGATCTTGAAAAAGTTTATTCAGTCATCATATAATTTACTAATTATCTACTCTTTATGAGAAACTAATTAATTTTAATAGCATTCTACCAAACAGTATCTAGCCATTTTGTCTGTTTGCATAAAAGAAGTTCAATGTTCGGACAATTCAGTATCTAAAGATATCAAGCCTTCTTAAAGGCATTATATATAACTAGAAATAGACATACAGTGAAAATATCATAAATATACTGAAGTAAACTTCTAAAATTTTAAATAATTTTCAGATACACAATGGCTGGTGGAAAGCAACAGAAAGCTCAACATTTGCAAACACATTTCAATTCTGCAAGTAAGTCACTTGCTGTACATTTTCAAGTGGATTAAGTTTTGTGGTGGGAAATTTATACAAGATAGGGCAGTGATTTCAAACGCAAATATGAGGAGTTCCAACAGCAAAGCAGATGGTGTCATTAACACCTGCTTGTATGGGAGTTGTACTGTGTCTTGCAATCAGTACAGATATGTATTCATACTTCAAACAACATTTTTTTCAAAAGTACTTTGAAATTTATTTGGCAGATGGCTACTGCCAATAATAAAAGAAAGAAGCAGATCGATAACACTAAGCCTAAGAGGAGATGTGTTTACAGGAAAAAGAGGACAGTGTTTGAAGGAGACACCTGGGTTCAAATCCCCAAATGTCCATCAATGAGTTATGTGATTCTAGGCAATTATTTAATCTTCCCTTTTCTTATATTTGCCATATGTAGAATATGAACAATACAAATGAACTCAGTAAGTATATGAGGCGATTATATGAAGTACCATGTGAAGGGATTGGCACCTAATTGATTTCTAATACATATTCGTTCCCTTCCTTCTAAGATCCATTTCTAAAGATATCAATTTAGATCAAAGAAAAGAGGTAAATATGAAAGTTACACAGACATCAAAATATTACTCCTGGATACATTTAATGTGGAATCAGTTGTATTGAAAAACTTCATGTGTGGCACAAAACAATTCCTCCTCAACTTGAAAAGACCAAGGAAGAATCTGAAGACATGAAGGTTCTAGTCAACTGAAGCAAAGCAGAAATATGGTAAGAACACTGTAACAATTCTACCTGCAATCATCCATTTTTAAAAGTATACAATGTGATAAAATATTATTAGAAAACAACACAAAGAAAAGATTCATATATTGGTATGTGTACAATTTTTTAAGCTTCTTAATCATTCATTTCAATGCCCAAATAATGGTAGATCCATTTTTTGCTTTCTCATGCTGATACCTTTTCTTCTTTATTTTTCCAGCATTATTGAGGTATGGCTGACAGTTAAAAAATTGTATATGTTGGGATGCCTGGGTGGCTCAGGTGGTTAAGCTGCTGCCTTTAGCTCAGGTCATGATCCCGGGGTCCTGGGATCGAGTCCCGCATCGGGCTCCTTGCTCAGCAGGGAACCTGCTTCTCCTCTGCCTCTGTCTGCCACTCTGCCTGCTTGTGCTCTCTCTCCCTCTCTCTCTCTGACAAATAAATCAATAAAAATCTTTAAAAAAAAATTGTATATGTTTAGGTTGTACACCTTAAAAGAAATCATGCTGATATGTTTAACCTATGGCTACAACACAACAATTTATAGTCAAAGATTCTCACTCTAGCTATAAGAAAATCTAACTTCCCTCTCTGTTCTCCTGATTTGCTATAAGTTATATTCTTTTTAAAATAAAGTATTGGGGGCTCACCTGATACTTCCTCTTGAACACTGTGTTCCAAGGAAGAAAATATTAATGCTCCAAACTCCACTTAAAGATCAGGCAGTGAAGCCTCATAGTTATGAGTTTAGATTCTGTGGTTCCTATAGCTGGATTCAAGTCCTGTATCTGCTACTTCTTAGCTGCCTAAGCTATAGAAGTTACTCTGCCTCACATTTTACTATTTCTCAATTTTCTCATCTGTTAGATGAGGATAATTACAGTGTCTACATCAAGATAGCTTGAGGATTAAATATTTTTTAAAGCATTGACTAGTTTTTAGAATGTAGCAAAATATTCAGCTAGTGTTAGCCATGGTCATTAAAATTATTAATTTTTATGAGTTAATGCATGAAAAAAAGGCTCAAAATAAATGAGCATCTCATTTAATAGATAACATACATGTGTTGGAGCTTGAATATTGATTTTTTTTATTGCAGTATAAAAAATCACCACAAACTTAGTGGCTTGACCAACACATATGTATTATTTCATACTTTCTGGGGGTCAGAATTCCAGATACAAGTTATCTAGGTTCCTGCTCAGGGTTGCAAAAGGCTACACCTGACATGTCAAAAAGGTCCCATCACTAGCTGGAGCTCAGAGTTCTTTCCCAAGCCCCTGTAGTTGCTGACAGAATTCAGTGTCTTATGCTGTAGAACTGAGGCCCCCAGATGCTTGCAGGTAGTCTACAGGTTCATCTCCCAGCAATGAGATACCACCCGCCATTTCTTCTCACAATTCCACCTTGGCATTGGTCATCTCTGAGGCAAAGTGCCTGAATTTTAATCCTAGTCCAGTCATTACTAGCTGTGAGACCATGGGCAAATTCCTTAACATCTCCACGACTCAAATTTCCTATAAAACGAGGATAATAATAGAAGCTTCTTTCCAAAGCTGTTGTGAGGATTAAATTATTATACAAAAGAAAATAGAACACAAAGTAATTATAAGTGTTTACTATCATTCTAGTTGATTTTGATAATCATTTATTTATAGTCAATAATTATAAAAGCCCAGTTCAAAAGAAGATAATATTGGGAAAACGGCAAATAGCTAAAACTTTCTCTGGACAACATCTTTTTTTTAATACATTGGATAAAATAGTTTGTTGTTTTCAATGAGTTATAATTTAAGCAACATTTGTGGTAAATTACTCATAGTTGGCTACTTAATTTCCATTGTCACTCATATTCCTTGATTTGGTTGGGGACACCAATGTATCAAGCTCTAGGAATTGTATAAAAATTGTTTTAAAACGTTCACAGTCTTATTTCCTGCTTCTTCAGAACTCCTCGCTGCTGGAGTTCCCATGGGACTTGGTTCTAGGCAATGAGACTAAAGTAGAAGACTGACAAGAGACTTCTAGGAAAGATTTTGCTTTCCTGCTGCGTGATAACAACAGCTCTGGCACTAACTTTTCCCTTTATGCCTGGAGATCTAGCAGTCATCTTGAGGATAAGAAGTAAAATGCTGACTATTGTGATGATGGAACAGAGAGGCAGAAGCATGACTCCTTAAACTACCGTAGTAATGCCAGCAACCAACCAACCTCCCTCTACTTTTCTTACTATAATAAATAAATAAACACCAATTTGTAAGAGACACTTTAAGTAAGGGTTCCCTCTGTCTGTACGTGAATACAATCTAATACAATATTTATAATATATGAAAGAAAGATTGAGTGAATAACTTGAAATTACAAAAAAATCAAGATTACAATTAAAAAAGACAAAATCAGCGAGACTTTAATATCACTAAGCTATACCAAAAAGGCACTTCCGAAGGGTGTTTTTATATGAATGAATAAGACAAATAAATGGCCTAAAATAAAATTTTGTCTTACAACAAATTAGTCATCTCTGACTTGATTAAATCTACTCTTTGCTTTAACTTGGAATGGATATAGTCTTCAAATAAAGTTCAGAGTCCCTTACTTCATTAAATTATCTGTGATGATGGCAATTTTGCATCTCTATAAGAATAAACCCACGTACCTTCCCCTCAAAAAAAAAAAAAAAGATGCTGAAAAGAACAGAGAAGTAAATATAAAGAAAACAAAACCACGAATTCTACTCGGTACTCTGGAAATTTATCATATAATATGTTCCCTTTAACTGTCATAAACTATAAAACCCCACAACCCATCTCCAATCCCAGCCTCACCCCCATTCCCACCAGTGTCTGTCATTCAAATTGACCCCTTCTTCTTTGTTTTAAGTACTACTGCCTGTTTCAAATTATTTTGTTATTTCTCTCCTTTTTTTTCTTTGGTTTCATTTTGTTTTGGTATACTGGTTTGTCTCCCCTCTTAACAACTGAAATGTAAGCTCCATTACCGCACAGACTTTTCCTAGTGAAAACTCAATTGAAAAAGCTAATGGGCCCCAAATATGAGATACAGTAAAAAAGTGATGAATGAATTAAGAAATTAAGAAAGATGAATAAGTGATAGACAAATATAGCCCTTAAAATAACTGAGTATCTCACACTTAACAGGTATCAAGTGATGTTAAAAAAAAAATTTAAGAAAACATTCACATATTCTTGCTATTGAAATATTGCAGATGTATTTGCAGTTCAATGCAGGTTTTCTCCAAAATCAGAATCATTTCCACAGAATCATTAGCTTGCATTATAAATATGCAACTAATTTATTACAGAATCACAAAAGCGTTTCACTATTTCTAAACCTCAAGTATATGGGAACAACGAATCAATGAAACAGTTGCTAACTCCTCATAAAATAAAGACATATTGAATTAGTATAAATACTACTCCATGAAAATCACACAGATCATCCTTAGCTTCTCCCAATTCTGAACCATTTTCAGCGTTATGCCTTCAGTTACCAGGTTGCAACTGTAGATAAAACAACATTCTAAAACTAGGGAAAAGAAACCTCATATGATAAATTTTAAATTAAGAGTCTTCTAGTTTCTTTCTCTAATCATTTTCCTATGTACCAAAATACAAAAGTGTGATAAAAAATTCAAACAAGAAAGGTGACACAATGAAAAGTATATTTTTTCCCACTTCAGAACATGTTCCTACGTGACTGAGGGAATAGCCATTGACAGAGTTTTAATGAATCTTCCTTTGATTTTTTTCAAACTCACACAAATACATTGCCTATATACACAGATAACTTCTTGCACATATGGATGCAGATTCAACACTTTTCTGGTATCTTTGTGCTTACAACATGTTAATTTACTTAGCAGAATATTCTAGAGCTCTAACTCATTGTGCAGTGTTCTACTGTATGGCTGCACCCCTTTTATGTGATCATTCAGGATGTGCTCAGATTTTGCTGTGTCAACAAAGCTATAATGAACGTGTATGTGCATACATCTGTGAAAATCACAGAATGGATGTTAGGGAAATTTTTATAAATATTGAAAAACTCCCACAACATTTGTTACACCAAAGTACATTTTGTCAATGATGCATGAAAAAGCCTGTTTTCCAACCTCTCCAACATTGTATATGGTTGAAAATTTTTTCTGACAGGATAAAAAGTGGGAAGTGCTATTTAAATGCTGTCTTAATTTGCACTGATAATATTAAATAGCTCAATAGGAGGCTCTATATCTTTTGGTCCACTTAAAAACCATGAGTATTTATTCCTCCATATATTGCCAGTCAATGCCCTTCCTTTTTATCTTCCTCCCTTCCTTTATAGGGACTTGCTATTTATATTATTGATCTGTAAGAATTATTTTAGCAAATCAGTCCTTGATCATAATTAACACAAATTATATTTAATCATTCCCTCATTTTTTATTTAATTTTTTTGTCACACAGAAGACTTTACATTTAAGGTAATAAAATTTGTCATACCTTTTGATGTCTAGGTATTCTATCTTAAATGATGTGGTAAAATTGTATCTTCAAGTGTTGATATTTAAAAAAAAACAAATGTTGATATTTATAATTCTCTTTTCTCACTGCCATGTGTAAGACCATATTTCCAGTCAGTTACAGTCATCTACATAATCCAGATAAATCTTTTGAGTAGAAATACAAAAAGAAAGTTAAATGTTCAGTGCCTCCTCCTCCCAATGAGGCCTTCAGCACTAAAAGGGAAGCACCAAAGGAAACTAGAGCTAGATGTTGCATCACTAAAATAAATTGGAGAGGAAATGAAGGGAGCTACAAACACCACCTGCCCCTAACATGGTCTTAAGGAGGCACAGATCCTCTAACCCTCACAAAATCTAACCTGAAATGTACCACAGACATAAATGTAAAATGCCAAACTATAAAACACCCAGAAGATATAACATAGGAGAAAACCTAGATGACTCTGAATATAGCAATGCCTTTTAAGATGAAACATTAAAGATATCACCCATGAAAGAAATAATTGATAAGCTAGATAGACTTCATTAAAATTAAAAACTTCTGCTTTGCAAAAGACAATACTGAGAGAATTAGAAGACAAGCCACAAACAGGGAGAAACTGCAAAAGACACATCTGACAAGACTATTATTAAAAACATATAAAGAACTGTTAAAACTCAACAATAAGAAATCAAACAACTCAATTAAAAAATGGGCCAAAGACCTTAACAGACATCTTACCAAATATATACAGATGGCAAACAAGCATATGAACAGATGCTCCACATCATATCTCATCAGGGAAAGGCAAATTAAAACAACGAGGTACCACTAGACACCTATGAGAATGGCCAAAATTCAAAATACTGACAACAGAAAATACTAGCAAAGATCTGGAGCAACAGGAACTCTCATTCATTGCTGGTGGGAATGCAGTACGGTACAACCACTTCAAAAGATAGTCTGGTAGTTTCTTACAAACTACACATCCTCTTACCATATGATGCAGCAATTGTGCTCCTTAGTCTTTACCCACAGGATCTGAAAACGCACATCCACACAAAAATGTGCACGTGGATGTTTACAGCAACTTTATTCATAATCATCAAAATTTGGAACCAACCACAATGTCTCTCAGTAGGTGAATGGATAAATAAACTACAGTATAGCCAGACAATGGAGTATTTTCAGTGCTAAAAAGAAATGAGCTATCAAGCAATGAAAAGACATGGAAGAAACATAAATGCATACTGCTAAGTGAAAGAAGCCAATCTGAAAAGGTTGAATACCATATGATTCAAATTATATGACATTCTGGAAAAGGCAAAATTATGGAAACAGTGGAAAGATCAGTGATTGCCAAGGATTGGAGAAAAAGGGGGTGGATAAGTAAGCCGAAGAACAGAGGATTTTTAGGGGCAGTGAAAATACTCTGCATAACGTTATGATGGATATGTGGTTTTATACATTTGTCCAAATCCATAAAATGTATGCTACCAATAGTGAACCATATCAAAATTATGGGCTTGGAGGGACTATGATATATCAATATAGGCTTGTCCTTAGTAACAGCTATATCATTCTGGTGACTGACGCTACAATGGGGGAGATCAGGCTCACGAACCTCTTAATTTCATGAGGTAAAAAAAATAAGGTCTTTAAAAGAAAAGAACGAGAAGGGGAGGTCAAAAAGAAAGTCAGAGAGATTGGAGCATGAGAAGCATTCAAGACCTTTGAAGATGAAAGAGGCCACATATAAGGATTCTCCAAGGGCTAAGATAAGGCTGTGATCAAAGCCAGCAAGGAAACAGGGTCTTCAGTCCTACAGCTGCAAGCAGCTTCATAAGCTGAATGTATTCAGAGATGGATTCTTCCTTAGAGCCACCAGATCAAAGCCTAGGCCAGCCAACACCTTGATTTAGGTTTCATGAGCCCTGAATGGAAAAACTCAGTCATTCCACTCCAAACTTCTGACTTATGAAATTATGAGATAAAAAGCAGGTGCTGATTTCAAACATCAAATTTATGGTAATTTATTTGGTAGTACAGAACCAACACACAGTTCCTAGCAATTTCAAAATACACAATACATATGCAGACAATATGCACATAAATGATCCTTCTAATATACTGATCTAGCCGTTCCTCGACCTTCTCTATTTCAATTATCTGGATCTCCAATTCACCTCATCCACTCTTACTCATGGTTATATACTATAATTGTCAGTACTAATTTTTTTTAATAAATTCAACCAAAAAGTCTCACCCTGTGACCTCTTAGTTTATCAACTTATTTTCTCTAATACCTTGACTATAACAATCATTTGATTATATCCAACCAGCAGTCTGTTGATATCACCAGCTTCTTTTCTCTTTAATTCTTCTTCCTGATATATTTACTTTCCTTTAGACACCTTATGAGCCTTGATGACGCATTCTATTCACTCCTTGACAAATATTTTCAACTCAGTTTCTTTGGACGCACTTAAATAAGAACCACGGGCTAAATACAACTCACCCGTTTTATGTGGCCACACCAGGGCATCAGAGAATGGTTAAAGAAAAACACCACTAGTGATGCTGCTTTTAGTCCACGATCACTTGCCCCAAGTGGCCCTCAATGCTATGTACAAACCTATCGCACTACTAATTCTAGTTATCTCACTATCAAGTTCTTTGAATAAGGGTCTTCTTTTTTGTTTTTCTTTTTAAGTCCTAAACACTTTTTTAAGAATACAATGTCCTACTCAACTATTTTTAAGATTGCATTTAAAATTTTTCAACACATTTAAAATGTCGGGATCTTATTAATAGGGAAAAATATTTAATAATTTGTAAGATAAGTGAGGAATGCTTTTACATGGAATAAATCCTTTATATATGATGCAATAATATTAAAAATTGAATAAAGCACAAAAACACTGAAAAGTATTACATAAAATTTTGCCTTTGGATTTTATCAAATGTACCTATTCTCCCAAAATTTGAGTATTAAAAAACACTGCTATTACATATAAACATTGAGTGCTGCTAATCTATCTTGTTTTATTTGTTCTGAATTGAGAGGATACCATGATGGGCCAAAATATTCCCATTTCTAATAATGATAAACTTCATGTCTTTTCTCCTCAATGATCCATTTTCTAATCTCACTCCACTTCATCATCTAGGTTAAGTAGCAATTCCATCCATCTAGCTTTTCAAATCAAAATCCTTACAGTCATCCTTGCCTTATTTTTCTTACTCCACATTAAATTCATCAGAATGTCCAAGTGAGTCTAATACATCCAGAATTAAACTATGTATCTTTGTCTCTGCTGCTATAGTTCTTATTCAAGGCATTATCTCTCACCTGGACTTTCACAGGTTTTCAACGTGGTCTCCGTACCTCTGTCCCTGTCCACCTTCATTTATTCTTAACACAACAGCCAGAGTGAAACCATTAAAATGTCAGTCAGACCCTTTCACTTCTTTGTTCAAGGACCTCCAAAGACTTCTCATCTCAGTGAGAGTACAATCCAAGCATTCTCTTTTTATGGCTTATTGGGTGCTTATGACCTACAACCCACACTGCCACCCCTATTCTCATTCTCACTACATTTCCTAATCTTCCTTTTCTCATTCTATTCCACGCTCAAGGTCATAGTTTCTGCTTCTCAAATATGCCTAGCGCAATCTTGCCTTGGGGCTTGGGCCTTTGCATTTGCCTCTTTTCCTGCTTCTATTGTCCTTCCTCCCAGATACCCTTAAGGCTTCAAACTTCAACTATTTCACATCTTACCCAAATGACACTTCATGACATAATTGTATTAAATATGGTAATTGTATAGGATGAACACATTACTCCATTTCTCTTTTAATCACATACTCACAATACTTCCCTGTTGATGATTCTGGTCAACGAATGTGTGGGATCCCACACCAAGTGATCCGCTATGACATCAGCTGGGTGTCCCACAATTTAACTCAATTCTGACAGAGTCCAACCAGATTCCCTTTTCCACTTCTGATGCCAACCTCAGGTCTTAGGTTGTCACTTGTACTTCTAACCACCTATAACCTGGGGTTCCCATGACCCCCCCTTGGGTTTAATAATTTGTAGAATGGTTCACAGAACTCAGGAAAACACTTACTTGTATTTATTATTTATTATAAAAGTATATGATAAAGGACACAGATGAACATCCAGATGGAAGAGAGAGATGTAGGAAGGGGTACAGAGCTTCTGTACCCTCACCAGGCACCCCACCCTCCTCGTACTTCAACAACCCTGAAGCTCTCCAAATTCTGTACCTTTGAGATTTTTATGAAGGTGTCATCACATAGACATCACTGATCATTATGATCATTGATCATAGACACATTAATCATTAATTCCGTTTCCAGACCCTTTCCACCTCGTGGAAGATGGGGAGTGAGGTTGAAAGTTCCAAGCTCTTAATCATGGCTTGGTCTTTCTGGTGACCAGCCCCATCCAGGAGCTATTCAGGAGTTGCCTCATTAGAGCAAAAGTTGGTCCTATCACCTGGGAAATTCCAAGGGATTCAGAAACCCTGTATTAGAAGCTGGGGTCAGACCAAATACTAGAACAAAAGATGCTCCTACTGTCTTATCACTTAGGAATCTATAAAGGTTTTAGGGGCTCTATTCCAGGAACTAAGAACAAAGATCATAATATATTTTTCTACTTTTTCACAATAACACATTTCAACCTTTAGTAAAAGTAGTTCCACTATCCTTCTTCTTTTAAATAATTATACATGTTTAGGTTTGTATATGAGCTTTATTTATTTATGTGTTTATTTTGAATATGAGCTATAGAATCTTATTTTTACCTTTACACGTATCACATTGGGTCTTAAGATTAATCGATAAATTGAAAATATGCTGTTTTCTAAAAAAAAGAATAAAGCTTTTATTTTGATCAGCTCAAGTTTTTTTTACCGTCCTTCAGTAAAGTTTCACCATTACATTCATGAAGGTTTCATTGAAGCTTTATTCATTTTATTTCTAGGTATTTTACTTTTGTGGTTGCTAGAGGAAACAGGCTTATTTCTCCCATTGTATAGTCTGGCTAATAAAAATTCATAGTGAGGAAAACATTTTTGTTTTCTTTAGTTCAAATGCCACAACCTTATGGATCCTTTTTTTTTTTCCTTTTTCATTGCAAATTTTAGAGTTTCAAGGTATGGAATTAACGAATCTGCTATTAATAGTATTTTCTGTTTCATATAAAGTTTAAAGCCTCTCATTTTTTTTTCTTCTAACTTCATCGGCTAGTGCTTCAGGAACAATGTTAAATAAGAAAAGTAGTAGAAATCCTCCTAGCTGATTATTGATTATAGTGGGAATGCCTCTTGCGTTTCACAATTAACTGTGGCTTTTGTTGAGTGCAGTTTTAGTATGGTAAGGATATATATATATAATTTCTATTTGGTTAAGAGACCTATCATTACTATTAGATATGGATGTAAAACTGTATAAAGTTACTCTTCAATATTTAGGGCAGATAGAAACATTTTTTTCTATTTAAGTTATTAATTTGTTGAATTACCAAAACTTCTTAATATAAGTCAATTCCTGCACTTATAGAAAACGTTTAACTGAAGTAAACTATGTATAGTTTGTCAATATTTTAGATCCAATTTGATAAGTCATTTCAACTCAGTGATATTAATTTCATTCTGCTTTTGTTTTTAATGATATTGTAGTTTTATTAAATATTTCACTAAATATTTCTATTTTTTTGCTTTTTGCATCTTTTTTTCTTACAGAGCAGAGTAATTATAATCTGCTTTTAGTATATCTAATGGCTAACTTCATAATTTTTAATAAATTATATAATGCTTTCCTAGGCTGAACAAATAATGCAGAGTTGGTTTCCAGTTATGAACTAGTTCCATATGAATGTTTCTTGAAAGCTCCTGATGAAGATGCTTATTAATAAAGTAGAAACATGACATAATGCCCTGTTTCAGGCAGCCTCCTCCTCAGCTCCCATAGCATTTACTCAATAGACTCGAGAATAGAGTCTATAATAAAAGAAACAGAGGCGATGCATCAGCTCAGTGACATGAATGCTTCTGACCAAGTTGGACTCGCTGCAACTATTGCTGTGAACCTCTTGTGCCAGTGACCATAACATACCCTAAAATATGGGCCACCATATTTTAGGTACCAGCTAACGATTTTGGTGGCATATGGATTATATTTGATCCGTTTCGACCCAAAAGGATTAATTCCTTACCCTCATTGGAAAATGAACTTACTCAGGATTTGAATTTATGTACACAACATCATCTCTCTATTTACTAAATTTCGTGGTATCCCACATTACTCCTTTCTTTGACAGCCTCTTTACACAGAAAGAGAAAAGTTTATGTGCTGATGAAAATTAGTTACAATGCCAACTACTGTCAACATGTGATACATACTCTGAACGCACAACCTATATATGGTACTATTTTCCCCATAAAATGAACACCTGAATCCATAAATTGAAAGTTCATCACATCTCATTACTTAAACCAAATGATTCTTTCATTAAAAATAAACTCTCTCCCAATGATTCTGGACCCTGCAGACTTAATGATTGTAGAAAAAGACCAGTTAAGGATAAAGGAAAGAATGCAACAGAAGAACACCTCTAAGTAGGGACAAAACCATGTGTGTATTACATACAAATGATTACTATTTTCTGTTTTCTTTTCAACTAGTACTGAATACATGGAGTGTTAAGTAGTTAACTTTGCAAAGTAACACATATTAACGTTATTAATCAATATTAATAAAATATTAATATTTAATATTGAAGGAGCAGAGCAGGGCTGGCTCCTTTTGCTTACACTTGCCTTCTTGGGTGTGCCCCCCACCACAGGACCTGCCCCTGAGAGGGTCAGACTGTGGCTCAGCTCTCCTTTGAGCTAATTGGCCCAGACTGCCTGTGGGTTGGGTTTGGGTTAGCCAATAGGAACGCGGAACCCCTGACTGGGAAAGAATATAAACCTCGCCTTTTGCCCGCCAAACTTGTGCGCCAATTCTGGCCAGGGTGATAGGCTAGTTCAAACAGTTTCTAAGCAACTTTCTGCACTTTTTGAAACTCGCTTTCTTTCTCCACATCATGCCACTGCGCCGGTGAGTGTGGGAGTCTGTGGTCTTTGGGGATCTCAAAATCTGGGCACAACATTTGGGGGCTCGTCCAGGATCCCCAAGGCCCTGAGGGACACCCGACCCGAAGAGCCTACTGTAGGTGTCTGTCTGTTTTCTGTCTGTCTCATTGTTTCTCCTGTGTGAGCTCACTTCTGGAATTCTGTAGAGCCTGACGTGGTCTAGGTGGACGCACTGGAGGACCACAGGCCAGAGGATTCAGAAGACTTTCCGGTCCTCACTGAGGGGGGACGTGGAGTCCCCTCAAAGGTCTGAAATGAGGGATGTGGAATCCCCTCAGTCTGAGATGTGGCGGGTCGCTCCCACCAGTTGGCGTGATGCCGTCATCTAGCTTCTGGTTTTGCTTCCACAGAGTTGGAAGACTGTACATGGGCGCCCTCTGTTTGTCTGTTTTTGTGTTCTTTTTGTTTCATTCTGTGGACTTACTGGACGGATATCATGGGACAGACTCAGACTACTCCTCCTAGTCACCCTTGGTTGCTTCAGTTTTCTGCAACATATGGTTCCCTAACCAGGAAACCCAACCGTGCTGGCCTATTGTTGTCACCAGTTTGGGGCAAGGATGGGGTGGTGACGGGCAAGGGATCGTAAGGGAGAAGTTGCGCCCTGCCTAATTTTTGTCAGTCTCCCAACCGGTCACCTCGGGCCAACCTTGCCCCACTGTTGCCACCCAGACTCAAAGGAGACTTGGCAGGTGAGGACCTGGTCCCAACGTCGAATTCTGGTAAGGCCTGGAGCCCCAAAATCCAGTCACGTCCACCCATCAAGGTGGAAGGGGAGACTGATCACCTCCCAGAGATCTCTTAGAGGTCTCACAGATAGGGCCTCCCAGTGGGGGAAGAAATGTAATAACTTCTGGAGTGAGTGCATGAGTGAATGTGCAGTTTGACCTGGCTTGTCAGGCAGACTGATTCTGTGGCTCCACGGGCAGGCACCCTTTGGGTCCCCAGAAGCCTATGAAGTCCGAATGGGCCCTAACCTGTTTCCGTGGTGACCTCATAAGGTCTAGGGTAAGCCCCTTCAGGGCGCCAGTACAGGGTTTATATGGACTCACTATGGCCAAGAGGTACCCAAGTCTCCTCCGGGAGGGTGAACAGGCGGGCATCTGACTGGTCTCTCTTCTGGAGGGACACCCACCCTTTGTCTGTCTTTGCACCAATGACACAGGGAGGGAACAAACAGGGTGGATAAGAGAGCCCCTGCTCATCAAGGGTGGAAGCTCTTCAAACCTACGGTCTTAGACTGTATGCTCAAAATTTTAAGAAGGAATTCTCAGGAGGCTATGGGACCAAGACATCTGGAAAATCAGGCACATTATGTGAACAGGAATAGGCCACCTTTGGGGTTGACTCTGAGGGTGCCTTAAGACCTACCCACTGTCCAGGTCATTCACAAAGTTATGGTCAGGACTCCAGGACACCCTGGCCACTTCCCATATATTGTTTCCTGGCTTTGGGTAGCCCAAACTGCCCCCATGGGTCTGATTATGTGCTAATAGGAAGGACTAAAGTAGGATATTTGTAGCCCAAGGTTAAAAGATACCAAAGGCTGTAAGAAAGGAAAGCCTTTCAGGGAGGCCCTGTTCAGAGGCATCAGGGACAGCAATGGGGATGAGCTCTGGACAAGGATGAACCTGTCAGGAAATGTGGGGACCATGGTCCTCCTCTGACCTGGGGCCTAAAGCTGAGCTGCAGAAAGACAGTGCTCCTGCTTCTTCTAAGTGGCCTGTGTGAAGAGATATCTGATTTAGCAGCTCTGACAGCCCACAGGAAAATGATCCAGATAGAAACAGGGTGTCAAATAGAAGAGCACCCTTTAGACCTAACACCACCCACTCCAGATTTCTACACTGTCTCAGGTGAAAATTGACCATGGGGAGGATCCAGGAGGATTAAAACAAGGCTGTTTGTTGGTTTCATTAAGGTAGACATGTCTTCTAAATTATCAGCAGTAAACATGAAACTTTTATTCTATTAAGGTTTACTGAAGGTCAGATAACCTCGTGTCATCTCTGTTGCAAGTTGTTAGCAAATGATGGTTAATTGTCTCAAAGTTTTCTTGAGTAATTAAGATAGCTTTCAAAGTCTTTGGTAAAAAAAAAAAATCTCCAAGTTTTGCTTGAATAATAATTGGAACTACAGTTGTTGGATATCTAGGTCTTTTCTAAATAGGATAGAGTGCTAAGTCATTAATGACTAAACATAGGTTTGTGCTTTTGACCTCTTAATGCAAAGAAACTAAGGATATTTAAATCTGTTGGTAAACATGTTTTGTGCTTAACTGATTCACAAATCTGCCACCTAAAGAATTCTGATATAACAGTTCACAATTGGTTACTACTTAGTCTACACTGGAGATAAGGTTTCTAAGAGTGCAAAATTCTGCTAAATGTAATTAAGACTGATGAAAATAAGAGAAATAACTCTAAAGGTAAAGGAAGGTAATTTTATTCTAAATGAGATGGTTGTTTGGAAAGAAATGGCTTGGGACAAAATCTGAATGTAAAAGAAAATCTTTGGAAACAAATTTTAGGTGTGGTCAGAATGGACTAATATTGAAATGAATGAATTTGAAACACAGTGGTATTAAGATTGTAAGTCGGCTTTCTTTCTGCTCAAAAAGACAAAGTATTCTCCAATTATTGGTCTGCTCTTGACAAGAAAATGCAAAGAGTTGTTTCTCTCTACCTGCCTAGAAAAACCAGTTTCTAAGTCTTGCCTTTATTGTGTCTTTAATATCCCTGATCCTATTGAGGCGTGTGCTTTAAAACTTTCTAAGGTTTTAACAAACTTCCCCAAGATTTAGATCATGAGCAAGTCTTGTTGACTAATTAGCCTTGTTTGCTTGGTATGTTACCTTCTGGTTCTGGCAATGTATCACAGAATAACTGAGTTTCCTTGTGTATAGTATCATAGTGAACTCTCGTATCAGATCATTAACAATGTCTATTCTGAGGTTTCTGTCATTTATAATTGTTCTAATTCTCCTGTAAAATGAGTTTCATCTTCAAGGAGGGTCACATAAATGACTTAGGACAATATAGGTATTCAACATCTTTAAGATCAGAACAGACATGAGTAAGAACTCCTAGAACCAAGTAAAACTGCATTCAAACTGAAAAAATAAATCAGTAATGTGGGACTAAATGAACTAAAAAAGATGATTATAGTTTTGTAATCCTTGTTTGAGAAATATTGTTAGAGAAATATTAACATCCTTAATGTTCACTCTTCCTGATTAAGAAAACTTAAGATTTCCATGACTTACAGAAACATGATAAAATAATCAGTTGTG
>CM052799.1:103704255-103754811 GCA_028533885.1 Nasua narica | reverse complement strand
AAAAGGTCTCAGTTAAGTATTCTTCCTTCCGTGGCAATCCTGGTCATTTGCATAAGTTCAGTGAAAAATCTGTTCTCCTGGTAATAGGACACTATTGGAAACTTTGGTTATTTTACCAAGGCTTTGACTGGAATGTCATATTTGAGAAAAACATGCATAGACTCGGATATGACCAGACAGCTTTAAGGAGCTAAGGTTGACTTTATGAAACCTGGAGCCATAAAGCCCCTTGGAGCTGTTGGCCTGGTACCTTGCTTACAGAGTTCTGGCAGCCTCACCAGGTGAGTAAAGAATGTCACTCTCTAGCAGGCGCAGGAAACTCAGGATACTTTGGGGACCTCAGGAAGAGGAATTCATCCTAATCTACAGGTATTGCAGGCATGTCTGATGGCAAGTACTTGGCTTGGCTTCTGGCCTGGAAAGGCTAATGAAAGTTCAACCTAGCGATTCCTTATAAAGTTCCAGCAAAGCAGATTCTAGAAGATCTGCATGATCACCTACCGTTCTTGCTAAGCTTATGTAAATAATTAGGTCAGGTTTGTTAAAATTGGACTTGTTTCTCATACAAATTAGTCCTGATTTGGCTATCTCCAGAAATGCGGGTTATTTTAGAGAGAAAAATTATGTTTCAATAACACCCCTTTGTGGATGTTAAATTCTAGATCTGATTGTCTGTAAATGTTTGTTGTTTACCTAAGTTAGACAACTTGAAGGAAACTTCAGAGGAACTACCACAGTAACTCATATATAGACAATCTTCTTGCTTGTTATTTTGTGAGAGTAATAACAGAACCCCATGGGCACAACTCTCCAGCCTGGTGGCAGTAGCCCTCCAGGATCGCTGAGCCCTGGACCTCCTCACTTCTGATAAGGGAGGAACCTGTTTCTGCCTACAGGAAGAATGCTGCTACTATATCGACTAGTCTGGGATTGTCGCTTCCAAGGTCCACGAACTCCAAAATGCATCCAACATCGTTGAGAAGAACTCACATCTTGGGGTTTTAACCCACAGTCATGGACATCTTGGCTATTATCCCCAGCAGGCCCCCACCAGAACCTGGTTTGCTTACAGTCCTCAAGGACTTTGTTCTGGACTGGAAGAGCCAGCCCGACAAGGAAAATCCCCTACAGCTAAGGTTGCGTCGCTCCCACTTACCCTGCTAATATTACTTGCACTGTATCCTCTCGAGTTAAAACCGACCCCCGTCAGCCACTTAATCTAACCTGGCAAATCCTCACCCCAAGCTCTAATCAGGTAGTAACCCAGCTGACGGGGCTACACTCTAGAGGGATCTGGTGGCCCAATCTGACTATCGACTTATGTGAATTATATAGTCAGGACCCCTGGCACCAAGGCAGAATAGGAATACTGGGATGTGGAACTGAGAGGGCCAAGATGGCCCTCCGAGATACCTGCTTTTACATGTGTCCAGCCCCCTCATCCTCCTCCTTCTGACCTTTGGACCCTGCCTCATTAATAGACTAAGGACGTTTGTCAGGAACCAGGTTGATACAGTCCAACTCATGGTGTTAATTCAACAATATCAACCGCCGACCTTCCCAACAGAGACCCATGTCCCATGATTGGGCCTTAAGTTACAAGACAAGGGGGGAATGAAGGAGCAGAGCAGGGCTGGCTCCTTTTGCTTACACTTGCCTTCTTGTGTGTACCCCCCCACACACACACACAGGACCTGCCTCTGGGAGGGTCAGAGTGTGGCTCAGCCCTCCTTTGAGCTAATTGGCCCAGACCGCCTGCGGGTTGGGTTTGGGTTAGCCAATAGGAACACGGAACCCCTGACTGGGGAAGAATATAAACACCGCCTTTTGCCCGCCAAACTTGCGTGCCAAATCTGGCCAAGGTGATAGGCTAGTTCAAACAGTTACTAAGCAACTTTCTGTGTGTTACAATCTCATTGGCCACTGGCCCCTATAAAACTGCTGTGCTTTTTGAAACTCGCTCTCTTTCTCTACATCACGCTGCTGTGTCGGTGAATGTGGGAGACTGAGCTCGAGCTACCTCGAATAAAGGGCTCTTTGTTTTTGCATCAGACTCGGTTCCCTGGTGGTCTTTGGGGATCTCAAAGTCTGGGCATAACAATATCAATAAAAAATTAATAATGGAACAAACTTGAACTGGAAGATAAATGGACACCAACCAGAGATTCTAAACTTAGAGATACCCACAGATAATCTTGACAATTTGAATTGGCTCCCATTAGGAATGGCTTCAGCACATTCTCCACTCAGCACAAATGAAGAAAAGTCCCATTATGTTAGATGGGAGATTTTTTTTCTTTTTCAAAGTAAAGAATGGGGCAAGCATATATATATATACATGTTTTTAAAACTTATTTATGTATACACACAGGACAAAAGGTTTAAATGCAATAGACATATCCTATGTGTTTACTGAGCATACAAACAACTTCCTAATTTGTGAAACTCCATCACTGTGTATGGTTGATGGTAAGCAGGAAGTCAAGAAGGCAGATGATTTCTCTACCCTGGAGTGGAGAATATGAAGACCTGAGCTAGGACTCTTACCTTGAGGAAGTGATGTACAGCCAGATGTTAATCATGGTGGCAATAAAGTCAACAGTTCGGCAATGATGACAGTTTGTTCCTGTAACAGAAACAAGAGGCAATGAGTGTCCTATAAGCGAGGCAGCCACAGTAGCATCTTAACCAGTTGTTTCTTCACTGCAAACTCTGTTCTGGCTCAGGCTCATTATCTGCATGGGGCCTCCCAGCATTCCCACAGATCCTTTAAGCTACCACATATCTTTCTAGTCAGTTCTGTTACTTGCGACCAACAATGCTGCCTGATAAAATAGGTAAGAAGTGTAGTGTATACATTTATTACAGCTTCCAACTAAGAGAAGAGTTGAGGGGAATTAGAGGGAAGGATGAAGGGAGGAGTGAAACAGAGATTTAAAAAAAAAAAGAGGTGTAGGAGAAAGAGGAAGAAGAGGAAAAATACATGCTTCCACTTCTGAATCCAACGAAGTAATCCTTGCAGTACTAAATACCTACCACAGCATTTAAAACAGCATGGAGGTTCCTCAAAAAGGTAAAAATAGAACTACCAGCAATTGCTGTACTAGTTATTTACCCAAAGGATACAAAAATACAGATTTGAAGGGACACAAACACCCCAATGAGATGCAGCATTATCAACAATAACCAAATTATGGAAAAAGTTAAAATGTCCTTTTGACAGATGAATGGATAAAGAAGATACAATGGGATATTATTCAACCATCAAAAAGAGTGAAATCTTGCAATTTGCAATGACAGAGATGGAACCAGAGTGCATTATGCTAAGTGAAACAAGTCAGAGAAAGACAAATACCATATGATTTCTCTCATATGTGGAAGTTCAGAAACAGATGGATATAGGGGAAGAGGGGTAAAAATAAAGAGAGAGGGAGGCAAATCAGAAGATACTCTTTTTTTTTTTAAAGATTTTTTTTATTTATTACAGAGCGAGAGACTGAGAATGAGAGGGGAGAAGGTCAGAGGGAGAAGCATACTTCCCGCAGAGCCGGGAGTCCGATATGGGACTCGATTCCGGGACTCCGGGATCATGACCTGAGCCGAAGGCAGTCGCTCAACCAACTGAGCCATCCAGGCGCCCAATCAGAAGATACTCTTAACTATAGTGAACACACTGAGAGTTGCTGGAGGGGAGGTGAGTGGGGGAGCGGGTTATAGGTGATGGGCATTAAGGACACTTGCTGTGATAAGCACTGGGTGTTATATGTAAGTGATGAATCACTAAATTCTACTCCTGAACCAATACTACACTATATGTTAACTAACTATAATTGAAACAAACAAACAAACAAACAAATAAAAGCATAGCATTTCATCAGCAGTTTTTAGGAGCAAGGAAGAGCAATGTGGTATAGGTAAACAACAATGATGCATTCCCTAAAAATTATAAAATAATAGAATTGAAAAATAATGAGCTATCAAATAAACCTGAATGGGTTAAACTCCTCTATTAAAATGCAATTATTCATTCTCTGGGTCAAAAAGTCAAAACTATTAAAGCTTATAAAAACACCAGGGAGGCAAAAAATTCAAAGTAAAGAGATAGTTTAAATATATATACCACTTTTACAGACTGCATTCTTGGATTCATAATAAAACTAGAAGTAAAATATTTTTTAAACTTTAATACTTAGAAATTCATGTTTTTCCTTAATAATATCTAGATCAAAATAAAAATAATGAATCTTGGAACACTGAAAAAATAAAACGAAATTTAAAAAAATAAAAACAAAAATAAAACTGAAATTTCCAACCATACACAATGTAATTAAAAGCAGAGTAGTTCACACCAAAACCTATGTTATATAACGAAGGAACATCTATAGGTATGAATGCTGTTATTACTTAAAGAATAAAAAGATGAAAGGAGGGAAGTTGGAAGGGAGGGAATGAGGAAGAAAAAACATATTCATTTAATGTAAAGAAATTAGGATAAGAGGGGCGCCTGGGTGGCTCAGAGGTTGAGGCCTCTGCTTTCAGCTCGGGTCATGATCCCGGGGTCCTGGGATCAAGCCCCACATCGGGCTCTCTGCTCAGCCGGGAGCCTGCTTCCCCCTCTCTCTCTGCCTGCCTCTCTGCCTACTTGTGATCTCACTCGCTCTCTCTGTCAAATAAATAAATAAATATTAAAAAAAAAAAGAAATTAGGATAAGAAAATAACTACATCCTAAGAAAGAATAAGACTGAACTGCATTTTTAAATAAACAGAAAATAAAAAAGAATAAATAATAACAAAAGAGGAAAAAATATACCAAAAAGGGAAAACATTACTAAAACAAAGAGTTGGGTCTTTGAAAGATGAATAAAATGGACTACTTCTAAAAAGACCAGTTAAGGATAAAGGAAAGAAATCAAACTGTACATCAAAAATAAGAAAATATAAAAATGTTATGAGCAAATTCAAACTACGACTAGGAAAAAAATAACTTTGAAAGACTAAGGGAAATGGATTATTTTCTAACAAAATATAATGTACTGAAATGATGTTTTTAAGGTGAAAGAAAATACCTTAACAGATGCATGACCATACACACATGCCATTGGAGAAGAAATTCCAGTGAGGCTATTCTTGTGCAATTGTGCATATGGTGAAGGAAGGCAGGCTGGCCAGAGCCCTGTCTCACCCTCCACGGTATTAATACCAAGGACTATGCAGGCATTGCTGTTGACCCCACGGCTCATGAGAACACCATAGGTAACCACTGCTGGGGATGATGAGCAGTCCCTGGGCATTCTGTGTAGTAAAGCATCCTGTTCAGGATACATACTCAATCTCTCCCAGGTGATAAGAACAGCAAGTGAAATGGACAGAGAAGAGCTGCAGTGTGTGGTATGGGCACCGATGCTGCGGAGACATGATACAAGCCTGAGGCAGGGCAATATGACAATAGACAGGGATGGAGAGTCAAGGACAAACAGGGGAAATATTTTAAAGATAGAACTGACAGCACCAGGTGACAGACTGGAAGGTGTAATTAAGGGACACAAAGGCTTGTAGAATTGGTTTCAGTTCTAGGTCATGTGCAGCTCGGGGGGCATACATGATAAAGAGAACAAAAAGCAAAAAAAAAAAAAAAAAGAGGGGAGCCTGGGTGGCTCAGTCATTAAGCAAGCATCTGCTTTCAGCTTAGGTCATGACCCCAGGGTCCTTAGATCGAGCCCCACCTGGGGCTCCCTGCTTAGTGGGAAGCCTCCTTCTCCCTCTCTCTCTACCTCTGCTTGTGTTCCCTCTCTGGCTGTCTCTCTTTGTCAAATAAATACATATTTTTTTTTTAAAAAAAAGAACAGAATTATAGCAGGCTGCAGGAAGAGTGTGAAAAGTGAACAAAGGGGCAAAATCCACTTCTCTCATATTCCATCGCTGAAAATTACAGGGTATCTTTCTGAGCCATTATGTAGTGTAGTGAATGCTTGCTATGGTTAACCAGCTCCCAGAACAGATACACAAACACAAAGTGAAGAATTAGTATTTACTAATGCAAAATATTCTAAAGCAAAATAGTCCAAAAAGCCCAGTTTGTGCTGTGAAAAGTAGCAGCTTACAGTCATAAAATCAAGTTTATCTAAAAGCTATATGAAACTAAAAATGAACACTGGCTTAAAAATATAGAAATTCATTTACTTCTTATATAACCAGAGCAGTCTTGTCCTAGTTTAGCAATTCCATGATTGTCTAGGCCAACAGCTTTTTCTAGCTTGTCCCATCAACCTCAACAGCTTCTACTTCATAGTCCAAACTAACTACTCCACAGTGAGTCGATATGGCTTTTTCCTGACTCCAAGAAATATGAACAGGAAGGCATGTCTCTTTCCTTTAGGTTTACTTTTCAAAAGTTATCTATACCATTTCCCTTAAATCTCTTATATTCTATGAACACTTGATCTTGTTTAAGTAAAAGGAAGCCTGGGTAATCTAGTTTTTATTTTTGGCAGCCATACGCCCACCCCAAATCAGAAGGGGCTATTTCTATGTAAGAAATAAAGATGAGATTTTGGTGGACAACCATACAATCGACAATAAAAGAATTTCACATTCTGGACAGCCTGGGTGGGGCAGTCATTTAAGTGTCTGACTCTTGGTTTCCACTCAGATCTCATCTCAGGATTAAGACTGAGCCGTGGGTGAGGCTCCACACTCAGCAGAGAGTCTATTTAAGATTCTCTCTCTCTCCCTCTGCCCCTCTCCCCTTTCTCAAATAAAAATAAATCTTCAAAAAATATTTTGCATTCTAATACATGGATAAATAATGTTATGCCTTAGTGAGATAGAAACTCTTCAGTAATGCTATCTTTGCATAGAAATGTTTAGATCTAGATTTCTTGAGTTGACTAATTCACTTTATTCCTGTAACACCAATTATTGGTTTTTCACCTTCTTGACTCCGTTTTATAGAAACACTGCCACAGAAGTAATGCTTTTAGATTTTCTTGGCATCTTTTTAGTTCCTATCTATTAATAATAGATGTATCAAAGCCTTTTATTGCCTGATGTGCTGTACTGCAAATTTGAGCAAAGGATGTGAAAAATAATCACACAGATTCTAAGAGCATAGGCAGAAAATCTGTAACTAAAGACATGGCAAATGAAATAAAGGGGGGCTTTGAAGGCCAAGGCCAAGGGCACAAAGCCAAGAAATGGAAAAGAATAAATCAAATGGAAGAGGAGAAAAAAATAAAATGATTTTCTCATAAGGAAGAAAAACATGACAAATAAAATATTAGAGATGTTAGAAAACATGACAATGATTCTCAAAACCCAAATGATATCATTAAAAGAGGGTTTTAACTACATCAAATCCTTTCTAATCAAAATAATATTCATTGTAGTATGTAATATACAAACATAAGTCTAGGAATACCTCTGGAGATAATGGCGCTATGTCTAAAAATGTTCTGGCTAAATATTCTGCCAATCACTTAGGTTAATTGATTTGTTTTATTGCCCAGACAACTTAGTCAAAATAGTCTCATCGGATCGATTACATACAAAAATTTGAATCCTTCACTTGATATCTACTAAGAACCTAAAGTGAAGTAAGGAGGAAAGATAACTAAGATTAGCTCTCTTAGTCTTGGTTCCCCACAACTTTCTTGCTTCTAAATATATTTTTATACTAAGCACGTGGTATTTAAAAGAACATCACTCAATGAATCCTGGCTTCTTATGGAACTAAATGAAAGAATGCTTCATTATCATTTACATTTATTTGGGAGATACTCATATCAGTTTCATTAGATTTCCACATGTAAAAATGAGTGATACATAAGGCAAGCAGTATTTACTTCAAGAAAAACATAATACATCCAAATACTTTTTTTAACACCTAAAAGTGGCAATTCAGGAAGAGTTTCTTGCATAGACACAATAATTATAATTCTTTTTTTGAAAAGAAAATTATAAATAAGACAGAAAAAACATTTAATTAAAATCAGAGATTTTCCGCAATAAAATTTCCAATAAGAAGAAAACATATAATTTGGACACACATTTTAAAAAACAGCTGCAGAAACAGGCTTCAACAATGAAGTTTTTTAACTGAAGAAAATCTATATAAAAAGACCAACATGAAATAAGAAGGTGACCAGGGGAAAGAAAATGAGTTGGGGTCAGCAGATCTTGCCTTCTACCTTGTAGAGTACACAGTACCTAAATTCAGTATTTCCACATTTACCCCATACAACTCTATCATTTTTGATATTGATGAGAATTGCTTTGACCTTCGAGAAATCTTCTATTTTGTACATTGACTCTGTGAGACATGTTTACAGAACTTCAGATGTCAGTATTTCCCTTATCATGAGCTAAGCAAGCTTTAAAGTAATATTTTATAAAGACTCTGATACTTTCTAGCCACACACAAAAAAATAAAAAGTCAGGATTACATGTACATGCTAAAAGATTATAAAGAGCAGAACTACTTTATGCTAGAAAAGTGTACATAATAAAATTCAAACATGACCACATTTTAAAAATCAAGATTACAGACAGTTACCTCTTTGACATCGGCCACAGTAACTTCTTTGAAGACCCATCTCCAAAGGCAAGTGAAACAAAAGCAAAAATGAATTTTTGGGACTTCATTAAGATAAAAAGTTTCTGCATAACAAAGGAAAGAGTCAACAAAACCAAAAGGCAGCCCACGGAATGGGAGAAGATATTTGCAAATGACATTACAGATGAAGGGCTGATATCCAAGATCTATAAAGAACTTCTCAAACTCAACACTCAAAAAAACTAATAACCCAGTCAAAACATGCAGAGGACATGAACAGACACTTCTCTAAAAAAGACATACAAATGGCTAACAGATACATGAAAAAATATTCAACATCACTAGCCATCAGGGAAATACAAGTCAAAACCACAATGAGATACCACCCTATACCAGTTAGAATGGCAAAAATTAACAAAACAGGAAAAAACAAATGTTGGCCAAGGATGTGGAGAAAGGGGAACCCTCTTACACTGTTGGTGGGAATGCAAGTTGGTACAGCCACTCTGGAAAACAATAAGGAGGTTCCTCAAGATGTTAACAATAGAGCTACGCTATGACCCAGCAATTGCACTACTGGGTATTTCCCCAAAGACACAGGTGTAGTGAAAAGAAGGGGCACATACACCCCAATGTTCATATCAATGTCCACAATACCAAACTGTGGAAGGACCCGAGATGTCCTCCAACAGATGAATGGATAAAGAAGATATGGCCCATATACAAAATGGAATATTATTCAGCCACCAAAAATGATGAGTACCCACCATTTGCATCAACATGGATGGAACTAGAGGGAATTATGTTAAGTGAAATAAGTCAAACAGAGAAAAACAATTATCATATAGCTTCACTCATATGTGGAACATAAGCAATTCCACAGAGGACCAGAGGGGAAGGGAGGGAAATCCAAATGGGGAGAAATCAGAGAAGGAGATGAACCATGAGAAACTTTGGACCCTGAGAAAAAATCTGGGAATTTCAGAGGGGAAGGGGGTGGGGTGAGGGAGTAACATGGTGATGGGTGTTGAGGAGGGCAGGTTCTGTGATAAGCACAGGGTGTTATATTTAACTAATGAATCACTGAATACCACATCAAGGACTAATTATGTACTATACAATGGCTAATCGAACATAATTTTTAAAAAATCAAGATTAAGGTTAAGAAAGAAAGTTTTTGTTGAAATATGCCATAAGAAATAAAGAAATCTGGGATGCCTGAGTGGCTCAGTGGGTTAAGCGTCTACCTTCAGCTCAGATCATGATCCCAAGTGCTGAGATCGAGTCCTCTATCAGGCTTCCTGCTCAGCAGAGAGCCTGCTTCTCCCCATCTCTCTGCCCCTCCCCCTATTTATGCTCTCTCTCTCTCTTTCTCTCTCTCTGACAATAAAATCTTGAAAGAAAGAAAGAAAGAAAGAAAGAAAGAAAGAAAGAAAGAAAGAAAGAGAGAGAGAAAGGCCTATAATCCTATCTTAAGTGTGAGTTTTTTAAAAAGATGATCTATTTTTCAGTAGGCATATTAAGTATTCATTTTGTTGAATGGCCTCAGGCCCTAAACTATCTTCATTTTGTAGGTCTTTAAAAATATCTTTATTTTGTTCTGGTGTAAGTCCCAAGATTTGATTAGCATTAATAAAACTAATTTTTTTCTGAACAGAACATTTTTGTAAGTTATAAATAACGAACTTACATTTGGGGGGTAATGAAGAATCACTGTTCAACAGTTTAAACAAATAAGTCATAAAGGACTTGTATTCACATTCTGATTAACTACTGGCAAAGATAATTTACTAATATTTTCTCATGTCACATAATTACTGGCTGGCTTGGATGATGTTTGTGTTATAATGCAGATTAGTCAAGAACCTTGACATTCATGGATTTAACATTTTTAATTTCAGCAATTCCCAAGGGACTCAGTGATCCATAGCCCAAAGCAATTTAAAATTTTGCTGACGTACCCATTTATATGTGCTAATTGTGAACAGAAATGGCACTGGAACTAGAAAAGTCCCGGGTAAAGGTCGTTGATGACCAAGTGAATCATTTCAGAATCACTCAATTATGTCTTTTTGTTTAACCATATTTAAGATTTTAACCTTACCAGATCAAATTGGCAATGATTTTTATGATATTCCTTTACTTAATTAATTAATCCATGATATTCCTTTACTTAATTAATCATCTACACTGAAGTTTGGTTTATCCTTTTTTGATTTATGACTTAAATAGTTCCACATGTATGATCAGCAAAAGCATATTTTACATTAATATCAATGCAATGTCATTAATTATATTAGTATGATATTAATATAATGCAATGTTAATTTTTCAATATCAAGTCATGCCTAATTCAACAAATTTTACAGATGAAATATCCCAAATTGTGTGTCCCTTAAAAGTTAAAGCTAAAAAATAAATTCATATTTATATGCATAATTTTACATAGACTATGCCTGTGAATTAAGTAGTAGAAGATCTCTTGTGTGAATTCCATAGTAAAACAGTGCATTCAATTAGCAAAATTGTATGGGAAGTCAAGCATGAGATTTTACATACCCAGAAGACCAAGAGGCCTTTGAATTCAATAAAATGCAATGATGCTGGAATCCGACTGCCTGGGTCTGAACCCCGGGTCCTCGACTTTTGGAACCTAGGTAAATTACTTAACCTCTCTGTGCCTATTTCTTATAGACAGATACAGATACAGACCCTCATGTTTCTGTTGTGAGGTTTGGGTCAGATAACGCCTAGTGGAGTGCTTAGCACATACTAAGGGCTCAGTAAATTTTAGTTTCACTGATGCTAACTCTCTGTCTGGGGAGTCTAATTTGTGAGAAAGGGGTTGTTAGGTTGTTAGAAGACTTAATGAATTTCCCAGACCCTACATTTCAGCATAGTATTTTTTTTTTGTTTCAGTTACTATATAATCTCATCCAATCAACTGACAAGAATTGATTTACTTTCTTATTATGAGGCAAATAAGAAGATTATGTTTTAGAGAAAGTGGCTAGCCAGAATAAGAGAAATCAGAAGCAGAGGAAGGTAAGAAAGAGGCAGGGAGGCTGAAACAGAGAGAGACAGTGACTGATGACAAGATCATTAGATAGACAGGTCGGTAGGTAGGTAGACAGACAGACAGACAGACAGATATAGATGATAGATTGACAAATAGATAAAGACAGATGAAACAGAGATGATGTAGTTTGTGGTAACATTCCAGTTAAGCAGTGAGAGCAAATTTTGTCAGGGAAGAGCCTGAATAAAGAATAAAGAATAGGTAATTTAACAAAAATAGTATTGATGGGGCGCCTGGGTGGCTCAGTGGGTTAAAGCCTCTGCCTTCCACTCAGGTCATGATCTCAGGGTCCTGGGATCCAGCCCTGCATCCCCCTCTCTCTCTGCTTGCCTCTCTGCCTACTTGTGAACTTTCTCTCTGTCAAATAAATAAATAAAATCTTAAAAAAAAAGAAAATAGTATTGATATATTTAAAATTTGCCCCCAAATTGAATCAGCTTAATGTAGAAGTTTCTGCTACATAGGCAGGAAAGTAAAACATATCATTTACAAGCTTAATTCAGTTTCTAATGCAATATAATATTAGCTGCCTAATTATATTGGCTCTGCACTTAGAAATACAAATAGCTGTGATTCAATAAACTATTCTTTCAACTATAGACAGTGAAACTCAGTGTGGGAGATCTCTCTCCATGTTTTTCCCTCATTTCCTCCTTCCTGTTATTTATTACTTCTGTGTATAACTTCCATTTAGTAGGAGCCTACCAGTATCTGAAAAACAGTATAAACTAATATTTACTCAGAAATGGAACACTGCTTCAATTATTCCCAGTACTCTGACCTTTTGAAAAGATTATAGTGTTATCTTTAACTTTAAAAATAGGAATCAAAATACTAATATACAGTCTTGAATGACTTATAGTAACTTTGTGTATAAGATAAAAACAAAAACAAAATCTTAACTCCTTTAGAACCTGAAAGATAATGAGTGTTTTAAAATATCTAGGGAAGTATTTCCTTTCCTAAACCAAAGAACCCCATTTTCTCCTTTTGTAATTCTCTTTTATATGGAGGATAGCCTGCGTGATAAAACAAAATCCATTGCTCCGAAGCCTGTTCCTAGAACAATTTGTTTATAGTTCTGCAATAGCACTTACTACATTTCAGTCTGCTTATGTGCCTTTGTCTCCCTCATCATCATGCTGTCAAGTCTTAAAAGACATTGATGGTAACTTAGTCATGTTTGTAACTACCATTCTCGACCTCTCACTTCCTAAATTATTGGGGCTTGAAATATTTTTGATAAATGAAGAGAAAGAGCATCAAGGCAAATGAGTAGGCTTTACGACTCCTGGATCATTAAGATATCAACAATTACTAAACAAGTATAGAATTCAGTTGAGAAAGATTCAGAAAACAGGATGCTTTGACTGATGAGACTAAATATTTAATATTGGAATTAGTCTATGCAAAGTGGCAATGCAAAATGATTAGCTTACTTTCAAGTAATGAAGATGAGGGACAAACATATGACTTGGGCTCATGGTTCCAGTGCATATGAAAATATCAGCCCCAAAGAACATATGTTTTGCTAGGACACCTACCAGATCAAGAGAAACAATTATGTTACCACTCATTCACATATTTATTTGATGATTTTTTAACTGAAGGCTAACTAGAGTGTCAAATACATATGGTATCCAAAATTTGTCCAGATGGATTTTGTAGCCAACAACTTGAAGAAGGAAATGAACATCTGCAAAGAAATGGGATCAAAGGGACTAGATAGGCCACACATGAAGTGATGCCGACATGATGGAAAGAATCACCAATCTTACCTGGGTGTGAATAAAGGCATTAGAAAATATGACAATTAAATTATTGTGGCAACTTCTAGAGTACAAACCCCAGAATATTTTGAATGTTAGAGAGCATCTGTTCCTTCAGAATGACTAAGTTTCAAGTAGGAAAAACCAAAATAAAAGAGAGTTTTGTCCATCAAGTAGACTTAAGTATTCCTAGATTCTGAAAGCAAAACAAGGAACCTGGATCCAAAATCCTGGACTTCCAGATGAATATCTGAACATCATTTTGTTCTTTCTGAACCTATGAATATTTTTCCTATTTCTTAACCAACTCAGCTCTAAGAACACCACCACTTACGGAATCCTAGAGCCAGAACTGATATGTGTAGTAATGAATTTTCCATAATAGTTTATTTTGCTAAATACTCCTTAGTGGTGTACTGGAGCCATTTGATAAAATTTCAGGAATTTGTGAACATTTCCTGAGTTAAAGAAACACAAGTATAGTCAAAATTTATAATCTCATAATACTTTTAACTATATCTTTCTATCATTTATGCTGTTAAGCTGCTTTCTACTATTGTATGTGTAGGGGTGGAAATACTACCTAAAGGTGTGTTACTTCACATCTTTTCTCAACTCTATGTTCAGGGACCACATTGCTAAAAATCAGCCATTGTGGGAGTCTTAACACCATAAAGACTACAGAGCAGGGCTTGGTTTACTGTTTTGCTGATGGTCTAGACTTCAGAAAGTGATGGAAAGAATTTTAACAGTGCAGATTAAACTCAAAAGTAGGCATGTTTAGGGGCACCTGAATGACTCAGTTGGTTAGGCCTTCGGCTCTGGTTGTGATTCCGGAGTCCCGGGATTGAGTCCCACATCGGGCTCCCAGCTCCATGGAGAGTCTACTTCTCCCTCTGACCTTCTCCCCTTTCATTCCCTCTCTCTGTCTCTCTCTCTCTCTCTCTCTCAAATACATAAATAAAAATCTTTTAAAAAAAAGAAGTAGGCATGTTTATAGCCATATTGTGAATAGCACAAAAACTCAAGGAAATAGCCAAGCAGTTGCTGACATCACTGACAAACTAATAAAGTTCCAAACATATTTTCATTATCTCATTTTTGTCTTGTCAGTGTAAATGAAAATATCAACCAATATTTACGTTAAAACTTTACTCATTAGTCATTCACAACTATACTTTAGCTATATAGACAAGAGTTCAGCAAAAACAATGCAAGCATTCTGGAAGAATCAACTGGCTATATGGAACTTACGACAAAGAATATTTTAAGTTTATTATTTGTAAATTGCAAATATTCTTAGATCTCTAAAATTTGTAACTATATTTATACGTATATATAAACACACATTCTGTTTACATTGTTATCAAAATTCATGAAAGAATAAATTTAAACCAAAAAATGCATGTATGTCAGTTTTGTAGAGTTGGCTGAGGTAGATAAAAATTGTTTATAATTAAATTAGTTCTATAAATCTTACCCAAGTTCCCAGTTCCAATCTATTTCCTGTCCCCCTTTTATTTGTTCACTTTGTACTTCTTTTCTATAGCACTTACTTGTTATTCGTTGGTATAATTTTTGGCTTAATGTTTATCTTTCTATACCCACACACAGAAGCCTTTTCGAATAAGTCTGTGCCCATCTTGTTCCCTGCTGAATACAGAGTGTCTATCACAATACCTGAGATTGGCCATGGTGGGAATATTTACACCATGATTCACTGAAAATTCACATTAAATATTTACCTTTCAGAAGAATGAATGAATAGAAGAATGAATCCTCCTGGAAGACATTATTTTAGTGTTATTTGAGCCATGGGTACTGATGAGAACATTAGAAATACAGTTTTAACCTGTCAATAATGTGCTGTAGAAGAGTAAATAAGTCTCACTTTTAGCTGATAACTCTTTCACAGCATTTAAATACTCAAAACTCCATGAGAAAACTCCCTCCTTCCACTCTCTACCCCTTCATGAAGCATTACTTGGATTTGGTGGATGCACAAGGGAGACTGAGAGGGAGAGGGAAATACCAGGAATGTGGAAGATTTGAAACACTACAATTTCATTCTCTTCTGCCTAAACTTTCCCTTCTGCATAAATAAAACAATAGCTTCATTATAAGGCGAAAAAAGGTTAGGCAGTTTTTACAGTTCTTTCAAGGGTAAGAACAATTAAAATGTTGCTTAGAGCTGTCTCCCAGACAATTTCATGTAATGGATTTGAGGAAGTTCTGACTTCAACAAAAGCTCAGAAAGCAATAACTTTTTTTCTTTCTTAAAGCATTCAATCAATAATGGACAATACTGAACTTAACCATTCCCTTTTTCAATGAGGATAAACATTCTAACCCACTTATGCTCTTACAAATTGTAAGACATTTAAGAGATGTTTTAAACACTTTAACATATACATTTAAAGTAGGAGAAAGAAAAGAAAATGCATAATAAAAACATGAAGAGTAGGTTGTGAAATACTAAAATGATCATACGTTTACTTATAGACAAATAGGCAGATATAATTTAGTTTCTATGTTCTTTTTAAAAACTCACAAATATATACCAATTAAATTCTCAATGCATTACTTTATACTTTGCCTTTCATTTAAAGTTTAACAACAGTATGTAGAAGAAATCTTAAAGTAAATGAATATAAACCAATAATGTAAAATTAAAGTAATACAGCTTTTAGATAGGTTTTAAAAGGGACACTGGGCATTTTATGAGACATTTTTTGTTAGTGTAAATCATTTATTATTTAAAAAAACAAGAGATCACATGTTTTTAAAGCAATTTTTTAAATAGAAATTACCAACCACAGTCACAGATATTATCAAGGGAAAGTTAGTATGTCATGAAGCATTCTTCTACAAATCAAGATGTAAGTATTAAGGCAGTAGAGTCCTTAAAACTCTAAAGTGTAGATCATTTATCAAATCTGTATCCACTTATTAGATCTGAAGGTTGTTCTTTCCCAGACCCAATACTGTAGGACCAAAACACTCCAATTTGAATTCATAGAGTTAAAAATAATGAGTAAACTCATAATAGCCATTAGAGGGGAAGGTTTCGAACAGAAAGAAAAAGAAAACTTCTAGAAATATATTTACTGTAAAAATGAGAGGAGAGTTTATCAGTGAACAAGTTTCAGAGGAAAGATAAAGTTTCCTTCTGCAGAGACTCTACATATCTCTGTAGGCCTAACACACTACTCCATTAAAAGCAAAAAGCAAAATTTCTGTATTTTATCTTTATATTTTTATGTCTGTGAGTTCTAGAGGCATTTTTTTTTCATTTCAAAAGTTCCCCATCAAAATATAAACTCCCACTGGAATGGCCTTTACCCTAATATTTTTCCCTTAAAGCCAAATGTGGCCTCCAAAGTTTTGCAACCACAGTACCCCAAGAAACTACAATTGAATGATTATTGTTGCCACCTTCTTGAGATCTGTGTCTCTGTGCATTTTCAGTTAGCAAAATCGCATTAAAATTAACATTTGAGCCCTCAGAAGTGGGATGGGAAATACAGTAGACAAAGGAAGCAAGAATTCACTGAATAGCAGAAAAGTATCTAATATGAACTCCTACAGACTCAATGATTTGACAAAGGACCCTAGGCTGAGCCCATACGAGAGGTGACCATTTATCACTCAATGCTCTGAGAATAAATCTACTTCATAGATATGAAAAAATGGGGTGCCTGGGTGGCTCAGTCATTAAGCGTCTGCCTTCAGCTTGGGTCATGATCCCAGGATCCTGGGATTGAGCCCCACGTCAGGTTCCCTGCTCTGCAGGAGCCCTACTTTTCCCTCTGCCACTCCCCCTTCTCGTGTTCCCTCTCTCGGTGTGTGTCTCTCTTTGTCAAATAAATAAATAAAATCTTAAAAAAAATAGATAGGAAAAAGAAGACATGTTGTAAGGATGAAAATATGCATACATTATAGGGCAGAACTCGAGGATGAGAACTTCTAGATGGGAAGATTGGTGACCCATGAATGAAGTCTTCTTAGTGCATTAATATGTCTCAACCCACAGCAAAAGAAGAATTTCCTTTTGTTTTGTCAACTGAGAAACCTTGGATTTGTAGCTCCCCAGTCTGAAACAGCTATTGGATTTAAGAGTATTAGAATTAATGAGGTTATAAGCAGTCAACACATGGCCTTTGTGAAATAAAAAGATGTTTATAACTGAGAAAGTAATGGACTGTGGTTGAACTGGCTAGACCACCCAATTCATCTCATTAAGGAGCATACACTGGAATTCAGTCAGGAAGTCTAATTGAAAAGAGAAAATGATGTGTTCCTCCCTTAAGCTACTAATATTACCTTCATTACTGTCTTTTCATGGTTCTCAACATTTTAAGGTGGCTGGTTTATGTTTTAAAAGTGAATCAATAGTCTGTTGCTCAGTTTTGCCGAATTAGGTTTATCTTCTACATACACATGTAAGTAAAGTGTTGTTCAATGAGCTGAGGTAAATAGAGTGGTTGATTGTTTCCCCATTTCATGGTGATACATATAGGTGTTTAGGGATAGATGCTAATTCTACGAAAGGCTGACTTGGCTAAAATGAAAAATAGCATTAGTAAAATACAGAAGCAAATGCGGTCAACGGCCCACTACAGCAGTATTTCTCACACATCTTTTGACTACTTAGTTCAGTTAAATTCATGATCCATAAAGCAGAGAGCAATAAAATCCATTTCTTGTTCTTGTGTTGAATTAAAATATTACTAACCATGCTTGAAACACCACTGTTTCTGTAAAGACACTGTAAGTCCAGTTAAAAGACTAAGGTACTATAGGTATTTTTCCATTTTAGCAAGCAATCAATGGAGACAGTAATTTTAATCTTCTTTTAATATTCTTCAAAATAATAAAAAGGGTTTTTGTCATCAATACCACATTCTGATCAAATGTCAAATGAAAATGTCCATAGAAGTCAACTCATTTACATACTACTTCTTATTACCTATTTGATTTCTGGGGATTTGGTGATCCACAGATGGAACATAGGAAAATGTTAATTTGGGATTAGTGTTAGCCTGTTAACAATTTTCTCTCCTACTTTATATGAAAGTAATTATCCTTTAAAATAAACTATTAATATATACTAAAAGGTACTTTACGGCAATATAGTGAATCACCATAGAGTTTTATTTTGCCTAATTCACCTCCTTCCATACATTTAAATAATGTGTGGATCATGAAAATGAACTGGTAAACACTTACACAACTGTATATCATAGAGCATTAGGACTTCATTTTTTAAATTAAACTTTCTCAGATAGCTATATCTTATCTTAAAAAGCTATCAATCACTGGAGTGTCATCAAAAATTATGAATTTAGCAAAATATTGGGAGATACTCCAAAATTCATTTAACATCTACTATAAAATTTTGAAAATTTATTTGTCACAAACTTGTTTGGGGGTTTAAATGGAAATGCAAGGGAAAATTATTAATTTCAGGCCAGTTTAATTCAGTTTCTCAAAAATTAAAAATCAATATTCAAATAATTATTGTTACATACAACTGATTTTTGGTGTGTCTATTTATATGCAATGGACTATTTTCTTTTCTTTTAAGATTTTATTTATTTGTTTGACAGAAGGAGAGATGGCTAGAGAGGGAACACAAGCAGGCAGGGGGAGTAGGAAAGGGAGAGGCCTGCTGAGCGGGGACCTCGATGCAGGGCTTGATCCCAGGTCCCTGGGATCATGACCTGAGCTGAAGGTAGAAGCTTACTGACTGAGTCACCGAGGCACCCCGAAATGGACTATTTTCAATGGCATTTCAAATATGAGACAACTAGAAACAAGATGCTGAACAATTCATCACAAAGACTGGAGGGCAGAGGTCAATGTAATGTGGTGGTCACAGCATGGCCCTTAAAGCTTCTCAAGCCACAATTCACAAAGGTGAGGGCAGTTTCTCTTTTAGTTCCTTTTTGGGGATCTGCCAAATAAAGAGTCCCATTTCTAACTCCAAGATTCTTCTCAGAAGAGTAAATGGTACTAATAACTGTGATTTGACATCATTGAGCACCAACTGTTTTCCAGATGCTATTCAAAATGTTTATTAACTCAATTACTCCACAACCCTGTGAGGAAGGTTATTTTACAAATGAAAAAAGAGGCAGAGAATAGATCATTTACCTTAGGACTAATTAATTGGCTAGTGAAAAAGGTACAATACAGTAAGAGGGTCCTAGTTTTTGTCAAAGCTATGTATATTCATGAAACTCAGATATTCCTGACTTTGGTGAGCTGGCTGCTTGGGCCAAAAGTTCTATTTGTATGAAGGGTGAGAATTCTCTTGAGAAAGGACTATTCCTGAAGAAATAGGGACCCTGTTGTAATTAACTTGAGCTAGATGCAATTCCTTGGCATCAGGAGGTAATAGAGAAATAATTCTGATCATATAAAAAAATTTCTTATTCAGACTTATCTCCTGGTCTAGCCCCAATGAACACTGAAGCCTAGAGAGACAGGTTACAGCTGCTATCAACTGATAGCATTGTTTCACTAGAAACTTAGTAAGGCCTTGGGATGCTATAGGTAAGAACAGTGCAACTAAAGTATGTGATACAGAAATAATACAAGGTAAGAAATTTAGTCACTTAACTTCAGAAATAGCACTTCTCTAAGAACTTTAGATCACTCTGAATTTTCCAAAGTCTAAGTTACCTGTGAGGTTTTTGGTTTTTTGTCTATTACATTCTGAGAAAACTCTGGAAATGTGACTGCTAAACTTACCCATCTAATTCTCCAATTCTTTACCCCCATCCAAAAGAAACATAATAAGGATTCTTTTTAAATAAAAAATTCAAAAAAGCTATAAGTCGGTGTGTTATACACTTAGCAAAATGACCAAGCAGTCCAATCCCTGAACATTACCCTAGATAAATGAGAACTTACATTCACACAAAAATATGTACATGAATGTTCATAGGACCACTATTAGTAAACACCAAAAACTGGAAGAGCCCAAATGTCTTCCAACAAGTAAGCTGGAATACAAATACTGGTGTATCCATTCGATGGAATATTACTCAGCAATAAAAAAAAAATAAGTTAGTAGTAAAGTTTCATTGAATTTCAAAGGCATTACATTGAATCAAAGAAACCAGTCTCAAAAAGATATATTTTGCATAATATATCTATTTGATATCCTCCAATGACAATGCCACTGTGATGGCGAAGAGATCAGTGGTTGTCAAGGGTATGGTGCGGGGCAAGGGGGAGTGACTATAAGTGATAGCATGAGAGAATTTTTTACATTAGTAGAACCATTCTGTATCCTGATTATAGTGGTGGTTAGATGAATATAAATGTGTTACAAATTCACAGAAGTGAACACCAAAAGAAAAACTGTCAACTTTACCAAATCATACCTTTAAAAATGACAAGCAAACAAAAATACTAATCAGTGGCCTCAACACCTAGGTTGTGGTATCAATAAAGTTATTTCATTTTAGATAAGCATTTTTAAAAAGCTAAGAATTAGAAAGAATTACAAACTGCACGTCTCAGCATCAGCTACCAACTGTAAAGCAATCTCATATTAAGAACAGAAGAATAGATGCAATTACTGAGGCTCCTTCAAGAGTAAACACCTTCTGTTTTAGTTCAGCTCACCAAATAATGTGTTGAGTTTCTACCGCATACACAAGTTCCAAGTGGCAGTAGAGATACTCCCACACACACACAAACAAAAAAACCACGAAAAACAAACAAAACAAAACAAACAAAAAACCTTACATTTAGTGGAAATTTCACTAAGTCAACAGATTCAGCAAGGTTACTAGGACAACATAGTTCAGCAGATGCAATAGCTAGAACTTATCTACAAAGATTTTGTATTCTTTGGCTGAATCCTCTGTTATGAAACATTAGGACTTGTGCAGCGTTTTTATTCTTCTCTTGCAAGGTATTTCCTTGTTTATTTGGCTCTCCTGCCCTATAAGACTGAGCAACTTTAAAGCCAAAAACTATGCATGCTGTAGATCTTTGTGCTTGACCCTGCTCTGCACATTACACAGAGAAGGTGTTCATAAGTGACTACAGAATTTAAAGAGGGCGGAAAAGAGCTTCATTATAGGTTTTCTTTCTCCCATTGAAAGCAGGCATTTGGGTTTGTTTTTTTTTTTTAAACTCACATTCTATAAAGCCATCTACATATTTCATTTTTAGAGAAGTCACAAATTATAAAACCAAGATTTATTTGTTGATAACCATAGGAAACTGCCTTTGATGAATTTCACAGCTTCTTAAACTGCTTTGGGAAGTCTCATGCAATTATATATGGATAAGTATAGAGTAGGGTAGGGTTCCATTTAGAAGATATTCAGAGAGGAACTACAAATCTTTTGTGTACATGTGTGCTTGTTTTTTTTGTTTGATTTTTTTTAAAGATTTTGTTTATTTTATTAGGAAAGAGAGAGAATGAGAGAGAGCATGAGAAGGGAGAAGGTCAGAGTGAGAAGCGGACTCCCCATGGAGCTGGGAGCCCAACGCGGGACTCGATCTTGGGACTCCGGGATCATGACCTGAGCCGTAGGCAGTTGCTTAACCAACTGAGCCACCCAGGCGCCCCATGTGTGCTTGTTTTTATCATTTCAATCCATACTTACCCTTAACACTCCCTTTTTGTGGCAGAGATCATGATTTAGCTTATCAATTCCCCTTCTTTTCTCATCTTATTCCTTGCCCTCAGTGTCCCTGGTAGAAAATTAAGTCATTCTCCAATTACAGTAATTATAATTATTATTTATATAATCTTCAATCTACTGGGATATTATACTGCAATCAAGTGCTCCTGAATCTCTTTATAATCAAGTTCTAAATGGTCCATTTGTATTGACAAACAGATTCATTGCTGCCAATAGCATATTTTCCCCTATCTGGATGCCATTTTAAAAGACAGTGCTTCCTTAAGTCAAGGAGCTGTAGCTTCCTCACTTGCTTTACCAAGTCTACAAAAAAAAGGCAATGAAGGAGAAGGCAGGAGGAGCCTAGAATTCTTTATCTCTGAGATGGACAGGTAGGACTTCCAGCTATGTTGGGTGTACTTTCAGGTATGCCAGAAAGGAGAAAAGTTAATGGAGTCCAAAATCCTTCATGATTTCACAGTTGGTAAGCATGTCCTGTTTTATATTAAGGTTAATGGTGGTCTCTGGTTGTCTCAGTCAAGAAAGAAACTTGGCCACAAATTTCAATTTAATTTTCTGTGGGGACTAAAGATATGCTCTCATATGATTTTTTAACCAAAACAGATCTCCAATGTCAATGAATCACTCTTTAAGTAAGGGCAGCTTGTTTTTTCACCATCCCAACCCCCTACAAATTCAAGACAGCATCCTTTAAGCTAGAGAAGCTTGGCTTCCTGTGGTTCCAATAATTCATGTCCCTCATTTGGGCATTAACATGAAAGCAGCCACCAGCTGACCCCATGATATCCCTGGCAATAACACTTCAGTGGACTGTAAATGGAAGGTAACTACTTATCCATGAGCAAAAGTGGATTGATGAATTGCATAAAAGGATGATGGATGGACTAGCAGGCCAGACAGGCAGTACTTATAAATGGCTTTGAACCAGAGTGGCTGAAAAATATTCTTTCGTTTTTCGCCGTTCCTTGCTTCGAAGCTTTAATTCATCACTCTTTATCTCTAGCAAAATAAAATAGAACTCACCACACCATAGCCAGTAATTTGATAGAAGGGATCGCGCAGACCACAAAAGGTTTAGCAACAAGCACCGTCCAGCCCCTGCCATACCTCCACCCTCTCCCAGAGTCTCGAGGACCTTTGCCATGAGAGCAGTTGACTAATGCATGAGAGCTATTTTCTGCGGACAAGGTGCTTGCTCTGCAGCTCACCACTGGAGCTGCTTTCTCTGGCTATGCTTCAGACAGAGAGGGAGCTTTCAGTTTTTCCATTATAAGGTCTTGCAATTTGAGCTGTTTGCACACAAAGCCTCTGCTTTCAGAGCTGTTTTCTGTCAGCTGCAAGTACTAACCAATTTATTTCATAGGTCAAAATAGACAAATAATTGCAAGTAAAGATTTTTCTTTTTTTTTTCTTGTCTAAAAAGCAGTGACAAACACCCCTTTTTAGTTACTTCATCATTGTTTGAGAGTCATTTCACACACCTTTACCCTATTTCCAGTTGTCCTAACCACATCTTTTATTTTCAGTATTTTTTAATGCTTTGCTAATCCTGAAGAGACTACCCCTCCCAGGATTAGCCAATTTTCACAGGGGCAGTAAACAATTTGTGAGCGAACCCTTTTATATTCAAACCAGTCAATCTAAACCCCATACTATTAACCACCTGCATTTTTTAGGGCCTCACTTCAGGCCACTATCCATCTGCTCTAATCACCCCAGGGCCAGGTAGCAGACAACCGGATTTCGTGCCCCAGAGCCTGCTATAATTACTGAAATGAATTAATCCTAAACTTCTTATCTAGTCTTGCGGGTTACTTCCTGAGGAAACTACAATAAAGGCTCTTATCTCTAATTTCTCTTGCTTCCTCTGCCCCATGGCCAACCCCATTGCCTCCCTGTATGGCCCTCTTGTATGGTGTGCCTTGCCTCCAACTTCTACGGAACTGAGTATAATAAACTTTCTTCACAACAGCCATTTTTGGGTTTGTGTATCTTATCATTCCCAACAAAAACAAATCCCGAGTACCATTAAAAGATTTCTTAAACCTTGTACATTTTTCTTCCTTACTCTCAAAAGATGATTATCAAGCAAATTTTTTTATAAGTGTAATCATCATTAAGTCAAACTATTCAAATTAATTAATTTAAATTACCAAGACTTGTACCTTAGTGAGATGCTTTGGTGAAAAAGCCACCATATTCATAATTGTATTCCTCTTTTAAATGCATCTCTGCTCTTTTGTTAACTTTTATTGCTTAACCACTAATGCTTCAGTGTCCTAATTTGTAAGACCAAATCACACATTCTGTCATTCAACACCAAAGAACTGAAATGCATATTATATGTCAGGGAAATATGCTGCAGTTACGAAGATAAATAAATGTGCCCTTCAAAGAACTGGAAGCGCTCAAGAGAGAGGAACTCATTTCTGAGTCATCAGTGGAGTACTAAAGAGAAGGGACTGTAAACGAATCTGGGTGGAGAAGAGCAGAGTTATTCAACACGGCTACCAAGATACCAGAAGTTGAACTATCCTAGGATTTACTCAGAAGAGTGAAGATTCCAGAGTGCCTGTAATAACTGCCATAGGTGCTGTGAAGGTAGGTTGTGACCGAGTAAAGAGTCTTAAACGACAGACTAAGGACTTGAGACTTTACCTTGTGGCAGTAAGGGGTCCAAGCAGGAGAGTATTATAACTAGATTTCTATTTTAGAATGATAATGTTATTAACAACTTGCAGGGTTGATTGGAGGACAAAGAGAGCAAAAGTACTGATATTGTTTGGTAGGCTATCACTATTGTCCAAGTGGGAAATAATGAATGGTCAGCCTAGACAGGGCCACAGAGAAAAAATAATAGTTTGAAATGATAATTAGAAGATTAAATCAAGGGGCACCCAGGTGGCTTAGTCGGTTAAGCGTCTGCCATCAGCTCAGGTCATGATCTCAAGATCCTGGGATCCAGTCCCCATTGGGCTCCTTGCTCAGTGGGGAATCTGCTTTTCCCTCCCTCTGCCCCTCCCCCTGCTCATGCACTCTCTCGTTCACTCTAATAAATAAATAAATAATCTTATTTTAAAAAGATTAATTCAAAAAGAACAAGGATGATTCAATATGGGAAGTGAGAAGAGGAAAGTCTAACATTTCCAGTCGCTCTTATATGGATAAACGGTGATACTATTAATGAGATGAAGAACAAAGAAAAAGTTGAAGTACAACTCTACAAATTCTGTATTTTCATACTGAACAAGTTATATTAACTAAAAGACAATAAGAAATTTCAAATACACTGAAATCTTGGTATGAGCCCAAACAACTTTTTGGAAACTAATATAAAAAGGAATACTTTGAGAAAACACAAGCCATGTATTGCATTTTTAATTTTATACAAAAAAATATAATTGTTCTTCAAAAATTACTTGTAACAAAAAATAAAACATATTCAATAATCAATTTGAACTGCTTTTTGATCAGATCCCAATTTTATACCAAACTTTTAGATTACTCTGACTCACATTTTTATCTACTCGTTTCAATAATAAAAATTATTGACTCACACTCAGTCCACATTATTTCACTAACACGTCTCACAACTCAACTACACTTTTAGAAAGTACAATTCAAAGGCAGGTTTGACTCTCATACAAATAATTATATATTTTGAGTCCCTAAATGTTAATATCATAAAGAATTCTAACCCACTGATTTTCATACATATGAATGCCTACTCTGGGGTGCCTGGGTGGCTCAGTTGTTAAGTGACTGCCTTCGGCTCAGGTCATGATCCCGGAGTCCCGGGATCGAGTCCTACATCGGGCTCCCAGCTCCATGGGGACTCTGCTTCTCCCTCTGACCTTCTCCCCTCTCATGCTCTCTCTCTCTCTCTCTCTCTCTCTCAAATAAGTAAATAAAAAAATCTTAAAAAAAAAAAAAGTTCTATGAATGCCTACTCTGTGCCAGAGAGTAAATAGCAGATAGATATATGAGAGTAGATGATACTCACATATCATCCCTACAAAATAAAATGAACAAAATGCACTGCTTAAAACATAGTATGTATGTTTTACCCCAAGAAGCTCTGAAAAATCAAAACTATAACCTCAGAATCATAGATGATATCATACCTATTCTGACTACTGGAAACTGTTTTAATATCATTATATAGACTTTATAGATAACCACCATCAATTGCTTGTGGCACAGACAGAGCATATTTTTACAGAGAATGATATTTTGAGAAAAAATTACTCAGGAAGCAAAATCCCAATGAGGAGAAACCTGATGACCTACCAGGTCAATGCCAGTGACTGTTTGGCAGGAGTCCTTGGTTCAGTGTCAGAGAAGAAACACAGACAGCACACCTCAGAGCTCTGCAAGCAACACAATAGCAACTGTATCAATAATATCAATACACACACACACACACACACTACCTTTTATCAAGAAAATATCTAGATATGTAGTATTGCATATAAGAGATAACATTTGGGATACATTTACTCACTAATACTCTTTGAAAAGGGAAATAGATATTTATTTTCACTAGAAAATGAGTACATAGTTATCAAATACATTAGTCTAGGTTTATACCATGCCTAGAATTTTTGTTTCTTTTTTTATCTTAAAATTAAGTTGTTAGGAGGCCAAATCTCTTTACATTTCAATTTAGAAAAGCTTCATACAGTGTATTCCAGGCAGATTTTTTTCTAATGAATTGTTTTCAATGCTTTTTATACTATTTTTAATCAAAAACATTTTTAAAATTTAGAAGTTATATTACCTTTTATTCTGTTTTCATACTCCACTTTGTATTTTTAATGGCATAAAAGTCTTTTTTATAAACGGAGTCTAATATACTATTTTTTTAAAAAAAGATTTTACTTCAATGGCTTACCATGCTACTCTTGTCTAAAAACCAAGGAGTTAATAAATCGGGGTGTGTGTGTGTGTGTGTGTGTTTAAAAAGTATTTTAGGATGGCTAAAGTAAAAAAAAAAATACTGACAAGCTAAGTGTTTGTGAATGTGTAGCAACTAAACTCTAATATCTTGCTTAGAGGGTGTGAAATGATTTAGCCACCTTGGAAAACAGTTTAGAAGATCCTGGAAAAAGTGAAACATACACCTACCATCAAGCCAGACATCCTACTCTTGGATATTTACCTTAGAGAAACAGACACATATTTCCATATAAAACCTATACCTGAATGATCATAGCAGCTCTATTAATAAAGTACTAAACACTGGAAACGACCTGAATGCCCTTTACTGAATAAATTGATAAACACACTGTGGTAACATCCACACAATGGAATGCCATTAAGCAATAAAAATAAATTAACTATTGATAAATGCAACAATTTGAATGAACCACAAATGCATTATGCTTAGTGGAGAAATCCAGTATCAAAAGGTTACATACTATATGATTACATTTCTGTAACACTCTTAACAAGAAAAAAAAACTATAACAATGAAATGCAGATCAGTGGTTGTCAGAGATGAAGGGAGTGATGACAAAGGGATAGCACAAGACAGCTTTCTGGGATGATGAACCTGCTCTACAGCTAACTGAGGTGGCAGTTATATGAATCTACCCACAAGTTAAATTCATAGAACTGCATATTTAAAAAGTCAATTTCACTGAATGTTAGTATTTAAATTAAAACTGTAACAAAGTAATAAAGGAAACATTGTCCCTGTACTTTGTGTGAGCAAAAATTAAAAGCTTCCATTCCACTCCCTTCTTTGAAGAGAAAAGGCCTGAGTGAGCATAGTGGAAGAAGGCTTAGTACATCTTCATACTTATATATTTATGTAGACGTATTATTTTTCAGAAAAAAATCAGAACATTTAATTCCCTCAAATTGAGCATTTACAATTTTCTTTTGGTTACTATTTCCACACTTCTCATCTTTATGTTAATTAAAATAATACCTACAAAAATAGTCCCAGAGAGGAAAGTATTTTATGTAGTTAAGGAGATATACCCTACTTATGATTTATATAACATACTAAGTGAAAGCACTGGATTTCTGTTCATGTGAGCTTTTAGAATTATGGTGTTGAAGCAGGTACTTTATATGCAAATATTTTTCAAAGATCAGTCTTCTGTCCCACAGATTATAAACTGTCATATTTCACTCAGTTTGAATCTGGCATATGTTGAAGTATTCCCTGTCGTGCTTTTATCGTCACGAACAGTAAACTATTCAAAGCTCGGAGGAATGGAACTAACAGCATGTTTATGGAGTTTCATCAAAACAGAGAGAATACAAATTAGTTAATTCATCAGTTTCATATGTCTGGGTAATTGACTCTGCTTTTGAAACTTACAACCATAAGATTTTGAAAGGCTAAATACAATGGTTTGGGAAAGGTATGATACAAGAGTTGCTTATTTCATTTTACTGTAAATGGTGACGCTGACAAATTGGACATCATAATTTTGTCCCTAAGACTTGGGTCTCACTAAAAAGCTGAGCTACTGTGCTTTGTGTTTTAATTGCTATCAGCTAGTGAACAAAAGGGAAATTTTAGTATTTTATTCTTTGTCATTTATTATCTAGTCTTTGTGCCTAGCAAATAAATTAGAAATAATTATGCCTATTTCTGTCAGTAGCTAGTTTCTAGAACTCTAATCTATGTGCTTCCATCGTCAAAATTTTATTTAATTGTTCAGAGATGGAAATTTTCCTTTTTATTTTGTGTATACAAAAGTAGAAATAATTTTAAAATAATGAACTTCATAGTATCTGCAACGATCAGGTCACTTTTAAAAAAATCTAAACAAGGAAACCATTCTACATGAGACAATAAAATGCTGTTTAGGACAAAGTATGTCCCTCAGTAAGAAACCATGGCTGTTCTTCTGCTTCATTTTAAATGCCATTGAATATTCTAAGAGAAGGAATCTTTTTTTTTTTCCAAGTTTTTATTTAAATACTAGTTAGTTGACACATAGTATAGTATTGGTTTCAGGAGGAGAATTTAGTAATTTGTCACTGACATGTAACACCAAGTGCTTGTTATAACTAGTGCCCTCCCTAATACCCATCACCCTTCTAGCCCCCCTCCCACCAACCTCCCTCCATCAACCCTCGGTTTGTTCTCGATCAGAATCCTAAGAGAGGGAATCTTAAACTGCCCCCAATCTAGTCCCAAAATGAGCTCCATGGATAAAAGCTACATCTGTTTTCTTCAATACTCTATTATAATGAAGGAGCAGAGCAGGGCTAACTCCATTTTGCGCTACACCTGCCTTCTTGTGTGTGACCCCCACACAACCTGCCTCTGGGAGGAACCACAGAATGTCAGAATATTGCCTAGCCTTCCCTTGAGCTAGTTGGCCCAGACCGCCTATGAGTTAGCTTAAGTTAGCCAATAGGAATGCGGAACCCCTGACCACCAAAGAATGTAAACCCCACCTTTTGCCCGCCAAACTTGAGTGCCAATTCTGACCAGAGTGATAGGCTAGTTCAAACAATTACTATAGGGTAAATTGTAATTCAGTTGGCCACCTGCCTGTGGCCCGACATGACTAAGCAACTTTCTGTGTTACAATCTCATTGGCCACTGGCCCCTATAAAACTGCTGCGCTTTTTGAAACTCCCTCTTTTTCTCTACATCACATCACTGCGTGGGTGAGTGTGGGAGACTGAGCTTGAGCTAGCTCGAATAAAGGGCTCTTTTGCTTTTACATTGAACTCGGCTCCCTGGTGGTCTTTGGGGATCTCAAAATAACTGTCTAGTTATTATATATGGCATAAATTAATTAACCACCTCATTTTACAAATGAAGAAAACTTAGCCTCAATAAAACAAAGAGAACTGAAGCAGGTTATGGTAGATGCGGTTTCTAACAATGGTCACAATAGTATTTCCTACGATATATGCTCATTTGCAAAGTGCCATTGTCAGTCTCCTAAAGAGAAACAAAGTCTCGTTCCTCTCCCCTACGGCCTAGATTGACTTTGTGGTTTGTTTTGACCAATACAATGTCATCAAAATGATGTTGTGCAACTTCTGAGTGTGGTCCTAAAAACCTTTACAACTCTGTTTCTGCTGTTGAGAATATTTGCTCCTAGGAGCTTCCTGAGTAAGGAAGCCCAGGGAAGGCTACAAGAAAAAAGCCACATGGAGAGTGAAGGATTGGCTCAGCCTTCAGACCTTCCTTGCTGAGGCGCCAGATAAGAGAAGCCATATTGGATATTCAGCCTCAGCCTCTATCTTACTACAGCCACTTGAGAGACTGATGACACATACAACAGAAAAAAAACCCACCCAAGTTCCACCTGAATGTTAACAAAGACAGTGGTCACTCTTTCAAATACTAAGTTTTGAAATCATTAGACAGCAACAGAATACTAAAACATAAGTAAACATAAGTCACATATTCGGTTTTGGTGGATTTCTCACAGGAACCAAGTCTTTTTTCCTACTCTCCAAATCTAAACCATTGTATTTGAACATTTGCTTTTTGGTGGACAAAATTTATATCTCTAGTCTTAACCTAATGGAGAGAACCCAATACGGGCAGTTACTTCATTTCTAGAGTTAGTCGTAATTATCTGTGTCTTATTAAAAAGAAACACAATACTCCCAGAACACTCAACAAGATATGATACTTGAATAATTAGCACCTGTACACATAAGATTCTAAAACTAGAATCAAAATGTGGGCACAAGGAATTACAAATACTTTTAAGATAAATACATTCATATTTTCCTGTACATTTGATGAAAATAGGAAAAAGTACCCAAAGCATTGCCTCTGGATAAAGAAAGAGGGCTGCCAATTCCCATAAATTTAAAATAAGTTGAAATCCAAACAACTTTGCTGAACAAATTTTCTACAGCTCAGCATTCTGTTTGAAGCAGAACGTTATCAGTCTATAAGTTTTGGCAATTCAATCTCTTCAAATGGCTTATAAGTAAATATACATTATTAGTGCTTTGAAGGTACAAAATTTGAGTAGTAAGTTATAAAAGTTGGATATAAAATATGAAGAAATGAAAACTTTACATATTTACAGTTGTAAATGGGATCCAAAGGTTTCATCAACCATAAAAAACTAAGTGATAAAAATAAATTCATTCACATTTATGAGTACATTTAAAAATTTATGAGTATTTATTAACCAGAATGTTATGCTCTGTGCTAAAAACTGTAAGGCAAAGGAAGGAAAAAAGAAATGCAACAAGGGAACGAGGAAAGAGGGACAAGGAGGAAGTGCTGTATTATTTAACTGAGAAATATACAGGAGAAATAGAAAGGTCAGGGTGCCTGGGTGACTTAGTCAGTTAAGCATCTGCCTTCAGCTCAGGTCATAATCCCAGAATCCTGAGATCAAGTTCTGCATCCGGCTTCACAAGGAGCCTGCTTCTCCCTCTCCCTCTGCCTCTCTCTCTTTCTCTGTCTCTCATGAATAAATTAAAAAAAAAAAAAACTCTAAAAAAAACAAAAAACAAAATATAGTAACTGAAATTTGGGGGGAAAAAAGAAAAAGAAAGAAAGAAAAAGAAATTAAATAGAAAGGTCAATGTGAAAAGGAACGAGTGAGAGACTCCAGACTCCAGGAACTACAATCTTAAATGCAGGCTATATGAACAGCTTTTTTACTAACCCCTGCATTCCCCTTCTCAAATGAATATTCTAATTCTATAGCTCATATTCAGTACTTAAACTACAGAAATGAAGACTCCTAGAGTAATGCCCCAAGAGAATGCAAATTAATTCCTATATTACTTAGAAGACAGGAGCTTTGTGAAACACGTGATAACATTTTGGCACATTGCCTCAATTCCCTTTGCTAGCTTCCCTTCCTTATTTTACCACTTTTAGTCTAATTTAGGGTTCACCTCACCTCTTATGGGTAAAATGATTTTCGTAAACCTAAAATCTGTTGTCACAAGGACTGCTAGGCTAGACATCAAATAACAAAAGGTAGCCAAGTCCCATATGAGTTTCATCAGTCTGTGAAGTTCTAAAAAGGAAACAGTGTCACCAGGAGGCTTTAAATCATTCAGTTCAACATTAGGTGTTCTTAATCTTGTTTTGAACTCCATTTGTTCCAGGTTTCAATGAAAGAACTATAGAGAGGCAAATCTGAATTCACCCGCAATGTACATTGTGCATGTACAATGTACATGTCGGCTCCTGGAACCTCCGCTCCATCTACCCCATTACGGGTTTTAAGTTGTCTCTGACTTGTCAAACATATGTGTCTTGATAACAGCTTTTCATTTCAAATATCAAAATAGATTTTTAATGATGTACATATGATATGGAATGGGAACCCTTAGATATCTGTGTTCCTCCAGAGTAAATGCTTTTCATCCTTGACTGTCTTTCTCAGTGATTTTACCTAATTCATTCTGATGACTTAACTACATCCTCAGCCCAGATCTTTCTTCTAAGACCCAGAAAGGTGTATCTAGTATCCTATTTTATATGACCACTTCCTGGACCCATAACAGCCCCTAAATTAGCATTTATATAACAGAATTTATTGCAGCCATCATCCAGTTTCTTGTCCTAGCTAGCTTGTCTTGGCTAATGCACCATCTGGTTACCTAAGCAGAAAAATCTAAGTGTCTTTGGGTTCTTCTCCTCCCTCACTTGTTCTATCCATTTGGTTACAAAATCCTATTTTATCTGAAAGAATACTTGTATAAAAAGGACCCTTCTCTCTCTTCCCATTACCAATCTTAAGACCCTTCTTACCTGGAATACTAAAATAGATCCTTAACTTTATCCCCTGACTTCAGTTTCTTCTATCCTTGATCTATTTTCTATTTCACGGGGTAGTATTTTGAATACACAAACGTGTTTCTGGTACCTCACTGATTAAATCCTTCAAGACTGCCACTTCAATTTCAAGATACACCCCAAACCCCATTTTAATTCACGAAGGTCCTTTTCTTTCTCAGTCTCACTTTATGTTTTCCCCATTACTTCCTCATAGTTCAACCATACCACAGCATCTGCAGTTCCCTGATATGCCTTCTCTGCTCATTAGTATATGCTATTTCTTCTGTCTAGAAATATATATCTCATTTATTAGCCTGTGAAACACCCCGTTCTTCACAAACCTGTAGACATTCCTCCTTTCTATAAAGTCTTCACCAAATTTCACACACTTCAACTTCCATATCCACCCACAATGGCTAGATTGCTATTTTACTCATATAAATAACTCAAAAAGTTGTTTAAATATCTAGCTTCTCTATTAGGCTCTGAACTCCTTCTGTAAAACATGAACATGTTCACTTTGGATCTTTAGTACCCGACAAGTAAATGCCTTTCATGTACTAAAAATACAGTAACCACTCGAAAAATAAATAAATGTACAAATGCACAAAATAATAATTAGAAGGATCTTTAGGTAGTTTCTTAGTCTAATTTTCTTTGTCTATAAGAATAGAGGATAATGCATAAATCCCTAAAAACTCAATTTTATGAACTACAAAAGCAAAGAAAAAAAAATACATAAAATGCCAAGGTTGAGGTACAGAGAATATCAGAGCTATAGAAATGTTTCCAAAAGGAGCTGGAAGACTTATGTAAGACCAAGAGTTTAAGCTTAGTCTTGATGGATACATTATAAATGGACAGTAGAGAGGAGGGAAGAGTGAGCCTATTTCATGTAAGAACAAAATGAGTAAAATGGTTGAAGTCAAAACCAGTGCAATGCTTGTTAGAGGCAATATGAAATGTTCTTTCCACACCAATGATTGGGCATTTTTGAGAGGTTGTGGGACATGAAAATGGAGGAGACAAGTGTGGCTTTTGGAAGATTTTAGCACTTTAGAAGGTACCGATTATCATCATAAGGATATTTTAAAATAATTTGCTACAAAATTGGAGTAATTAAAAGAAATAACCAGATCTTGAATTTCTACTATGAGCATACTTTTTGAAATGATTGTCAAGGCTGATATTGTTTGTTACAATTAAATAGTGAATCTATTTATTGACATTTCACTCCAACACACAAAAAGGATCTCCATGCCTTGCTACAATTTTTCATGTTCCATCCCGTATAGTTCTGAGAAGGATCATTCAAGGTTCCAGTAAAGACTTATTTTTTAACCATTCCTCGAATTTAACTTTTGTCTTCATTCCTCTTCACTTTGGTTATGTTCTGTGCCTTCCCTAAAATACTCCTATTTTCTCCTTTACAAATCCCTATTCATCTATCAAGACAAAATGCAAAGTCATCTCCTCCATGAAGTTCTCCCAGTAACACAGGCCAGAATTAGGGTTAAAAAGCAACTTTTCATTCATATGGTAGTACTCATGCAAAATCTTTATTGCTATCAATAGCTTTCTATCAAGGCTCCTGAAGCTCAAGAATGGGCCTCTTTATCTTGGCCTAGAGAACTTTGCAGTTTCTGGAAAATAAAGTGAGCTCATTAAAGGTTGAAATAATAAATATTGGTCATATAATATGTTCATAGCTTTTAATTGCCAATAATCTAATGTTTTTACTTATGTTTTCATGTAGAAATATTCTGTTAAAAATATAGCTGACAAAAAAATATAGCTGACAAGAAAACAGAAAAAAATTTTGCCTATCAAGCAAAACATTTTTCTTTTTTGAGAAAGAGAGAGAGCACACACAGAAGTTGGGCTGGGGTTTACGAGGAGGGGGAGAGAGGGAGAATCTTAAGCAGTCTCCATGCCCAGCCTGATACTGGGCTGCAGGGCTCGATCTCACCACCTCCTGACCTCAGCCAAAATCAAGAGTTGGGCATTTATCTGACTGAGCTACCTAGGTGCCCAAATAACATTTAAAAAAATACTTATTATAGGCAAAGAAGAAATAAAAAAAAAATACTTTCATATGCTGTCAGTAGAAGTATAAATCTCTGAAAGCAGTTTGACAATATTTATGAAAATTTTAACCAGTCAAACTTCTTCTAGTAACATTTCCCAAGGAAAACTTCAAAACGATTAATAAAATATATGCTTAAAAAGATAAAATGTTATGTAATCACTGGATTTTATGTTTTCAAATATTATACAAAAATTGGGAAAAATTATCTTTAATAATAATTTTTTGAAGGGAATAAAGGTTGACTTGTATGCAAATTCTACTTTTGCCCCATACACGCTAAATAATTTTGGCCAAGTTACTTATACTCTCCAAACTGTAATTTTCATACCCATACATTGAACATAATAATAGTAACTATTTCATAGGGTTGCTGTGAAACATAATGAGAAAAAAAAATGTAAAAAATTCAGAAGAGCACAGAATAAGTGGTCAGCAATATAATGTATTATACCAATGACAATAACAATGATGGAAGCAGCTCATAAAAAACAAATCAGGACTTTAGCAGGAATGCCTACAATCCCAAGATGAGGCATTTCATTTTGATACAGCTGAACTGCTAGGATGGCATTTTATAATGAACTGAAGATTAAGAGACATAGAAACAACATTTTCTTTATAAGCATTTTCGGTGAAAAATACAGAATCCTATTTTTGGTTATCATTATTCTGGGTATAGTAGTGCTGGATGTCATAGGTTTCATTATTAGGATGGATATTTTAGCGTTCCTTTTCAGATATTTAAAAATACTTTATTTTTGACAAGATAATTCTGCCACCTTGCTAACTAATCATCTCAGAGCCCACACAATTATTTACATTGTACCATTAATGTCCCGTTTCTTTTTTAAAGCTCAGGCAATCATTGTGACAGTAACAAGTCAGGATTTTATAATTATTTGAGCTGCCTGTCCCCTTTGTTCTTCCTTAAAAGAGATGTCACTCAAATCCACGTCTGATTGGTACTTCGCAAAGAACAAGGAGGAAAATTTGCACTTGTCATGAAGTCATTTAGAATGATGTTAGAAAAGAAAAGATTGAAACATTTATGAATTTCTTTAGAGGTACTTGCAATGCAAATGTGCTGAGTGGGATGTTTTTCAGAAAAAAAAAAAAACTTCTTTAAAATCTTATCTGTTTGAGAATCATTTTTAAGACCCCAATTAATGGTAGGGAGAGTGTTAGGAGTCATGTGACAACTGCAAATAATTTTAATGTGACTGCTAGATTTCAATCATTTTTGTGCCAAAACATTTACTTTGAAAGTATTTAGAATGAGATTACCCAGTTAAAATGGTAACTTTAACAAAATAAAGATTAAATCAATATATAATTATCCTTGGGAAAGGGATGAAAAAACTGCAGGAACAGAGAATAATGAAGTATGATTTATTTAAAATCTCAGAAGTACAAAAGAGAAATTTAAGCCATGTTGAGCCACTTCCATTGTTGACCAGATTTTCTCTTTTGTTCTACATATGTGAGTGCATGTTGTCTGTGCCCGGGTAGGGGATATATGTGTGAAATTCTTATGGAATATATAGGCATGTATCTATAGGGATAATCCTTGCAGGCACACAGTTCTTGTGTTACCTCTAACATACAAATTTTATGTGTTTACTATTATTTAATGTCGAGCCATGTAAATTGTTTTATAAATTATTAGCACTTGTTTCTATATGAAATCTATCTCTGTCAGTTTCTGTGTAACATGAGAGGGTACCAGAACTGCTTTACTTGGGCTCAGAGAGAAATGTAGTCTTTGTGTGACTCAAACATGGAATCTTTGAAGCAACAAATGTTAAATCTGGTTCTTACCGAATGAAGCACCAACCACTCTTTAAATGAAAATATTTAAGTTGGGGGAAAAAAAAATAAAAAGACCTTCTTTCCAAAGTTCTTGTGAACTGGGAAGCTTTCCTAGGCTTGTGGGTGAAGATTTAGATGATAACATGAAAATTGGACTTTGAGTATTTATATCAGAAAATTCTAAAAACTTTGATAAACTGGGTGTTTTTCATGTAAATCATTTTGTATAACTGAGCCACTTCTATACTGTCTCCTGAGACTTACAAAATGATGGTGTGATGCTGGTCTCTCTGTTTTATCTCTAGAACCTTCCAAAGGCACCAAAGACCCCAAAAGGAAAAAGTGGGTCCTTGTCAATACGCACTGTACCATTTATATCTGACCTAAAGGAAATCATCAAGAAGGATGAAATGAGTTGTGTCTGCTTAAGGATATGGGGCAGGCTGTTGGTATGATGCAGAGATGAAGAGGCTTCTGAGGACTGAGAATACAGGGAAGAGGGCAAGAACGTGAATGAACATTTACTCATAAAAGTGGGGCCACCTTATTCTTCCACCAAGATCAATGGAAAAAACAGAATTTAGAGAATCAATCAACCAATATGGTCAGTAAAAGGAGAATCCAAAAAAAGACAACAACCAGGATGCTTAGGAAAGATAATTTTTGAGTAAAAGCAAACAAAGCCTTAGAACTAGAACAACAGCAAAAAGATCTAATGACTTCTATAATCATAATGGAATTTAAAGCCCTAACTTAGTCTGAGACTAGAATATAATCAAATATGAAATAAAAACCTTGGTAAAATAAGTTCAAACAAGTAATAACAACAATTTATTAAGCACTTAGTGTATTCCAGGCACTAAACCAAGATTCTACATATAATTTTCCGAAACTAGTAACTTGAAGACAGGAATCTCCTCAGCCGTTCTTAGTCTGATTAAAATGATCAAAGCTCTATAAGAAGGAACAATTTGGATCACATCTAGAAAATAGACAGACCTGGCCAGAAACTCTATTGTGCAATATTTTAGAGGACACAAGGGTAAAATCTGGAGTTCTAGTTCATCCCCAACATGAAAGTTTCCTGCCAGATAAGTTGTAGGCAATTAATTCACCTAACAGTGTTACCCACAAAATCAAATCCATCTTTTCTCAGATCAGTTGTATTGGGAATTCTAAAGAAAAACAAAAAGAGCTACGATCTGAGAAGCTACTAAGGGCAATCCTCCTAGCCAGTTTGAATACTCAGGCACTCAGCAGCTGCTGCCTTGAATAACAGATTTTTTTGCAAATTTTAATTTTTAAAAAAATAAAAATACAGAAAGTAACATGAAATATTTTTTAATATCACACACATACAAGAATAGAGTGTAGTACTGAAAAGACAAAGAATAACATACTGTATTCAAGACAAATAAACCATCAAATTTGATTTATTTTAGGAAATAAATTATAGAGGAATTTAGCTTTTTGCCTTTAATAAAATACATAAACATTGTGGAACAAAAATTGAAACATAAAATAAAAAATAACCGAAGTACTGAGATAAAAAGAGCTGAGCCTAACGGCAGGTAAAAATAAAGAAGAAATAGAAACATACTAAAAGAAAATATGTAGTAAAGTATGAATATGAATGTATTTATGCAAGAATCAAGTTCTTGTGAACAATCAAGAGTAATTTCAGGAAAAAATGGAATAAACTAGAATGAATACATGCATATATAGGTATACACACACATATATACATATGATCATTTTCACTGATGAGGAAAAGATGTTTGATAAAGTCAACAACTGTTTCTTATTGTAAAACAACCAATAAAGTAAGAAGAGAAACAAAATCTATAAACATCCAAGCTTAGGATCATATTTCATGAAAAAACAATGTCATTCTCACTCAGAAAAATGCCAAGAAAGACCACTCTTGCTGCATCCCAAAGATTTTGATCTTGTGTTGTGCTGCATTTTTATTTTCATTTGTCCCCAAGTATTTTTTGATTTCCTCTTTGATTTCTTGGTTGACCCATTCACTGTTTAGTAGCACGTTATTTAACTTCTATGTATTTGTGCTCTTTACAGATTTTTTCTTGTGATTCATTTCTAGTTTTATAGCATTGTGAACAGAGATGATGTATGGTATGACTTCAATATTTTTGAATGTGTTAAGCCTTGTTTTGTGGCCTAATATGTGATCTATTCTGGAAAATATTGTGTGAACATTTGAAAAGAATATATATTCTTTTGTTTTAGGATGGACCATTCTGAGTATATCTATTAGATCCATGTGGTCAAATATGTCACTCAAGGCTATTGTTTCCTTATTGGTTTTCTGCCTGGATGATCTAACCATTGACATAAGTGGTTAAAATCCCCTACTAATACTATATCACTATCAGTTCCCTCTGTGTATTAATTTCTGCTTACATATTTTGGTGCTCCTATGGTGGGTGAATAAGTATTTACGAGGGTCATATCTTGTTGGATTGTTCCCTGTATGATTACATAGTATCCTGCTTTGTGTCTTTTTACAGTCTTTGTTTTAAAATCTATTTTTCCAATATAAATATTGTTATCCCAACTTTCTTTTCATTTCCATTTGCATGATAAATGCTTTTCCATCCCTTCATTTTCAATATGCATATATCTTTAGGTCTGAAATGAGTCTCCTGTAGGTAGCATATAGAAAGGTCTTTGGTGTTTTGTTTTGTTTTGTTTTTCATTTGGTCCTCTGTCTTTTGATCAGAGACTTTAGTTCATTTACATTAAAAGTAGCTATTGATAGATATGTACTTATTGCCATTTTATTGCTTACTTCTTGGTTGTTTTTGTAGTTCTTCTCTATTCCCTTCTTCTCTTGTTCCTCTCCTCTCACATTTTACTGGCTTTCCTTAGTGATATACTTAGATACCTTTCTCTTCATTTTTTGTATATCTATTACCAGTTTTTTATTTGTGCTATACAACCCAAAGTCTGCCCCCAGTCCACTGGTGGGACAGCAGTTTTACGAATGTGTGTGGTTATTTTTTCCTTTCCCTAAGGCAGGAGTCATTTGGGAGTTGTGCTGGCCCCTGTTGGGCTGCTTGCACACTGCTAATCTTATGGCACCATTTTGGGTAGCTCTGGCCAAGGGCCTGGATGGGGCAGGTCAGCAGTAGTTGTAGGAGGGGAGCTGAAGTTGCGCAGGAAAACCCCTGTCCAGGCCTAGCAGGAGGGGTTGGAGCCACATACGTGTGTGAGGGCAGGACATGCTGTTAATAAACTAGGTGGAGAGTGTTGGTGCTGATCTGGTTCTTGCAGGTATCCATGTATCTAGTCTGTAAGGTAGAGTGGAGGGAGGGGAAATGGCACCCAAAAACTCTTGTGTTCTTGGAGAAGTCTCCTCAAGATCACTGCCCCTCCAGTACTTGCTCTGAAATTAGTAAATAAATCTCCTCTCATATTCCATAGGCATTTTTCAAATTTCTGCTTCTATACTGTATCTCTACAGTGCTTTTTGTGCTATCTCATAAGGAAAGGGTCTCACCTTCCTAGCTGCCGCAGAGCTGAGCCTGCTGATTTTTAAAATTCCAGGTGTTAAGCCCCACTCTTTGTTAGCCCCCTTTGGTTTTCAAAGCCAAATTTTATGGGGAAACATTTTCCCCATGTGGGTTCCTTAGGCCTGGGTGTCTGGTGTGGGGTCTGGTCTTCTTCCCTCTATGAATCCCCTATGTGCTTCTCTCCCCAAACAGTTCTACAAGTCTGCTTCCTGACCATGTCTCTAACCTTTCTACCCTCTTTCATGTGGTCTCTACATTTAATTGTGGAGAGTCTGTTCTGCCAGACTTTGGGACATTTTCTAGGTTATTTACACTGATGTAGATGTTGTTATCTAGCTGTATTTATGAAATGAAGTGAGCTTAGGATCCTCCTACTCTGCCATTTTCCTCAGAAGTCTTTGCCCATTTATTTTAGTTATTTTGTTGTAAAACACATTATTTCTGAGAGCATTTAAGATGACCACATAGCACAAAGATGCCTCTGTCAATGCCTTATGGGCTTAGCCCTTAAGAATCAACAGGTCAACAAAACCACAATGAGAGATCTATCATTTCATACCTATTAGGATGGCCAAAATAAAACTAAACTAAACTAAACCAAAATTAAAATAAAATAAAATAATAAAATAAAATAAAATAAAATAAAATAAAATAAAATAAAATGTGTTGCAATATTATGCCTCCATCAGAAAGGATGAATACCCAACTTTTGTATCAACAAGGATGGACTGGAAGAGATTATGCTGAATGAAATAAGTCAAGCAGAGAGAGTCAATTATCATATGGTTTCACTTAGGTGTGGAACATAAGAAAAAACATGGAGGACATTAGGAGAAGGAGAGGAAAAGTGAATTGGGGGAAATTGGAGGGGGAGATGAATCATGAGAGACTGTGGACTCTGAGAAACAAACTGAAGAGTTGGGAAGGGATGGGCTGGGGGGGTTAGGTGAGCCTGGTGGTGGATATTAAGGAGGGCATGTATTGCATGGAGCACTGGGTGTGGTGCATAATCAATAAATCTTGGAACACTGAAAAAATAAAATTAAATTTAAAAAATGCATTGGCAAGAATGTAGAGAAATCAGAAACTTTGTGAATTGCTGTTGGGATTGTAAAATTTTGCAGTCACTATGGAAGATACTATGGTGAGTCTTCAAAAAATTAAACAGAATTACCATATAATCTAGCAATTCTACTTTTGGGTATATAGCCAAAAGAAGTTAAACCAAGGACTTGAACAGATATCTATATACCAATGTTTGCAGTGGCATTATTCACAATAATCAAAATATGGATGTAACCAAATGTCCATGGACTGATGAATGGACATACATACTATGGAATATTATTCATCTTCAAAAAGGAAATTCTGACTGATGGTACAACATGGATTCACCTTGAGGATATTCAGCTAAGGGAAATAAGCCAATCACAAAAAGACAAATATTCTATGATTCCACTTAATATGAAATACCTAGAGTAGTCAATTTCTAGAAACAGAAAGTAGAATGGTGATTTTCAGGGATGGGTAAAAGAGGGCATGAGAAATTGTTGTTAAATGAGTATAGAGTTTCCATTTTGCAAGATGATTCCATTTGCAAGATGTAACCATTCTGGTGATTGGTTACACAACAATGTAAATTTCTTAATATCACAAAACTGTACACTTAAAAATGGTTAAAATTGTAAATTTTATGTATGTAGGTTTTATCACAAAAAATATATATATTAAAAGGCCAAAATCTTCAGTAACCAAATCATGTGACAACTTCTCTAAACAGCCCATGGAGAAATAAGGCCATTTACCAGTCCCCTGTCCTACAGTCACCTAGGTCCTCCTTTTTGGTGTCCCTTACACGTGCATCTTAAACAACTATTCCCTAGCCCATTACTCCACAACAGATCACTCTGAATTTTGGAGAAAAAAAAAGTGCTGTTGTCTCCAGCCAACTGGAGGCATGTTTTCTCATCTCACCATTTCTATCCCTTTTTCTTAAAACTTTGACATCTCTTGCTAATTTTACCCTTGGTACATGGATAATGCTGAAAGTTAATGATACTGTGTCACCCAGTAATCCAGTATATATGAATTTATATCACATTTTTACTCTCTGGGTTAGATTTTTGGGATCTCAACACTTGTCTAGAGCTTGACTGAATATTTTATGCACCTAATTAATGTGACTTTTACTTCTCATGAACAGAATAGTATTTGACAAACTCATAATTCTAGCTTCCTTCACTTCGGTTTGTTTCATGATCTGCCTGAGAGGACAATGGTTTTTAACAGGCTTCCAGGAGCCTGAAGTCAAGAGCATCTAAAAATGGAGTAGGTACAAGCCAAAGAAAGGGATTTCTCCTGCATGGCAAAAACAAAAAGGAGAGAAGAGTTTTTAATCACATTTTAATATGAAATAACATTGAGTATGTATGGTACAGTGAGATTCCCTTTTGTATTATAATAATACAATTTTTACTCAGAGGTCTCATTCATCTACCAGTTAGTAGTGCAAAAAAAATGAATTTATTTAAATTATGGAAAAGAGAACTTTCAACTTCCTACATCATAAAGCCAAATCTGTCATTTATTCATAACAGTAAGCTTTAATCTAAGCAATTCTCTTTTAAAGTTTACTCAAATAAAAATACCAGAAGTTGAAAACAGAATGGTTAATACCTGAGCCTTGATGTTAAGTCTATCCTTGCTGATTCCTGAGGATGATCACCTGGAGACAAGTAAGAGTGAAGCCCTCAGGTTAGGGGTGGCCAACTGTCTGACAGCAGGTGGCCCTCCTAGCCCATGTGGGGAAGGGATGCTGAGACTCAGCAGGGACTGAAAGACAGAAAAGCAGGCAGGTCTGAAATGAAGACCACATGGAAATAATTAACCAGATGGGCAGCTGTGTCACAGCTAGAAACCAAAAGGTGCTCAGGAAACTGAAAGTATAAAACAATACAAAATAATTACTTAATTTTTTTTTACTAAGGTTAAACTGAGACCTCTGCTATCCAACAAAACACAGAAACTAAAAGAAGATTCCAGGGTTGACTGAGAAAATCAAAGGGATTGGATAGATGAAGAAAGGCCCCTTTGAGGCAAATCCCTGTTTCTCTCAACCTAAAACAAACTTTCTCCTATTACCGAGATGCCGTTTGAATCTTGATTAAATGACATTTCTGGAGCAGGAACAGGTCCACACAATAATTCTCATTTGCCAGAGTCACTTGGAAGCATAGTCTAACAGTCTTTTTCTTTTTTTCATTTTCTAATGATGACTTAAAGAAAATAAGTAAAGTAAAACAAAATAACCCTGCAAAGTGAATTATTCCTTATGGGAAATAAGTGATAGAAATTTCTCATAAGATAGAGCCTGTGAAAAGCAAAATACAACAATAAGTTAGTACTGTGTTTAACATTATGATTCTGAAATCACACTGCCTAGGTCCAAATTCTAGCTCTATCATTTACTAGGATGTGTGTGTGACTTTGTACCACTGACTCATCTTCTCTGGTCTTCAGTTTCCTGTTCATAAAACAGTGATGATGTCTACGTCATAAGGTCAGTGTAAGGATAGAACAAATATATGTGAGGCATTTAAACTAGTACCTAGTAGATAAGAAAGCATTATGTGTTTAGTATTAAGAAGTTTATTTTTTTTTAATGACAATTAGAACCAAGGAAGGAAGGAAAGAAGGAAGGAAGGAAGAGAATATTATCATTTTCCTGGGTGTTCCAGTAGTTAATTTTATATATCATAATACTAAGTACACACTAAACCAAAAGACAATAATGTATAATTCAAACAGGAGAATGGAAAAGGAATAGATATAAGTGAATTAAATCCTCATTATTACAAAAACAAAGTTATTAACTAAAATTGGTAAATGCCAAATATGTGAAAGCAATACTAAAAGAAACAGCTAAAATAACAAAAGTCTGGAAACTGTAACTTAATGTTAAGAAGGTATTACTCAGAGGATGCCTGGGTGGCTCAGTGGGTTAAGCCTGCCTTCAGCTCAGGTCATGATCTCAGGGTCCTGGGATCGAGCCTTTTGTCAGCTCTCTGCTCAGCAGGGAGCCTGCTTCCCCCCCTCTCTCTCTCCTGCCTCTCTGCCTACTTGTGATCTCTCTGTCTGTCAAATAAATGAATAAAATATTTTTAAAAAGAAGGTATTACTCAGTATTTTAATTAAATGCATGTGACACTGATGTGTCTCTATATATGTATATATAAACATGTATGTGTTTACACACACACACACACACACAAATTTTAACTGTGTTTGAGAGAAAACCAAGTGTTTAAACATGTGGAATCACACTAAAATTTGGTTTGCTATATCACAGTGTATAACTTGTATAAAATTTAAAAGGCTAGAAACAAGCATTTGGTTTAAAGTATCATGAAACATTATGCCCTAAATTGTTTTCAAAAGCAGCTAACTGGAAAACATAACTTAAATGTTGAACAAATTTGGCTTGGGGACCAAAGTCACATAGTGGTCAATTTCCACTGAAATGTGGACTAGTTGCAATTTCTTCCTACTTGCTTCTGAAAGCTTCTGCCATAATGAAAATTGGTGACAGGTGGAAATTTTTCTCTATTTCTTATAAAAAACAACATGTGAAAGATATTCCTTTACTGCTATATACTAGAGAGAAAGGGTCACTTCACAGCCACACTGCTGTTCAAAAGTTACTAACCCCTCACATCTTTGACTTTTTTTTTTTTTGCATTATCTTGAAATAAGTGCTTCCTTTCCAGACAATTAAGTCATTCTCAGTGCCACACTCGAAAAAGAAAGAGAACTAGTAGTATGACCTTGAGCAAGTCTGAGTTCTCTGAACAGCAATTTTCTCACTTTTAAGAGGAAAGGGGGTGAAATTTGATCCCTAAGGATTCTTCTACAACTCAAGTCTAGGATTTCTCACATTCTACCCAATAGGAATATCTTTTCTTTCCAGGGAATGTTTATACCCTTCTTCATCAGGCATTATAGATGATAATGGTGCCAACACAGCCAGACATAGCATAACCAACTTGGTTCTCTTCTGCTTTGATGAGTATATAAGCTGATAATCGTATTTAAAGTGAACATCTGCCTCCTTCCAAATAACCTGGGTAAGTCCTCTGAGACACTAGGCATTAGGAGAAACCACACCTCCTCTTGGTTGAACTTCTAGTTTCATTTTTAGTAAAACCTGAGGAAAGTTTCCCATTTGTAGTAGAAAAGGATAGAGAAAAAGGGGAGACAGGGGAAAGCAAAAATAATACAATGCAAAAGGTTGAAAGTAATAACTGCTCTTATACTACTAGGAAAAGTCTCTGTTACTCCTAATTTTTTAACTGCAAGGCAATATCAGTATTGATTTATTTCAATTATCCAGTTACATTTAGGAAATACTTTTCTCTGAGACAAATTCTCTTTTTATATGTTTCATTCTTCATTATATTTCTCTATACATAACCTTAAATTTTTAATGATTTTCTTGCTGGAATTTGAGAAATTTCACTTTTTAACATTTTAGAGCAGATTCTATTACTATTTTTTAAGGAATATGAATGAAGAGTGTGTTAGTTAGGATACTAGCATTTTAGTAAAAATGAAGTCACCCAAGTAATTTGAGGAAACACAAGAAATAAATAATCCAACCTTTAAACAAATCACAGATCAGTGAGTCTGAGCCTCCCATTACTAATTTTTTGGTAAATGTTCAAAATCATAACTTCATTAAAAATTAAAAGGTTATTTTATTCATGTAATTACTCTCTAAGTAAATAAATTAATTCCCCTTTCTCTACCTTTCAACTGCTTCCAATAATATTTTTTCCATAATAATTGGCCACAAAACATCCAATTTTCTCACAAAGCATATATCCAGTCAAAACTAATGACCCTAAAACAATTTTTCAAATTGGAAGACCCAACTTCCTAATCATTTCTCAAGTGCATACAGATCTACGACATATCAATTTCTACATGTTTTGTGGGGTTTTGTGTTTCCATGCAAGTATTCTTGGTAGGAGATAGAATGGAAGTGATTTTGGTTTGAAGATATACATGCTTACATTTGAATCATGGCTCAATATTTTATTGGTGAAATATTGTTGTAAGCAAAAAAGAAATAAGAACACTGATAGATTTACATGCCCAGTTCCCCAGCTCTTGCTTTTCTAAGAACAATATCTTTTCCATATGAAGGAGAAGTCATATTTGTACAAAGTGACACAATTGTACCCTGGGCCACAATTTATTGGTTCAGGAAGGGTGAGAAAGGCAAGCTGAACCTATCAAAGTCCTTTCTTGGAAACTGCAATTAGGAATGCAATATCAGCTACTATCCCTGGACCTTCTCGTAATAATAAGCAGCCTCTTTTAGCTTATCAACCCAGACATATAACTCCTGTTTTCTTTTTGTCCTCTGAAAGGATCCAATCACAAAAATGCATTAGAGGGAAGTGTGTGTTTTGCTTAAGACTTGTTATAAGGGAGATGGTAAAGAACATTTATTTCACACTACACACAGCAAACAAATTTAAAACTACTCAGGAAGTAGTTCTGATCTCCAAAGCCCTCTTTTGCGGAATTGTTTTGTTTTCTGACCCTCCTTTACTCTGAGCTCTATCTCATAATCATCCTTTAAGTTCCTCTCTCTTCTAATACGTCAAACAATGCAGCTTTGCTCTAGCTGCCACTCCTAAATTGTAGATCCAAATTCAATTCCAGATGTGGCAAAACAAAGGTATAAACACCTGTCTGGACATACTCTCAAGAAAATTCTAGTGCCATTGTTTATTACATGGGCATAGCCTCTAGGGTCCTCCTTCCCCTACTTTATCAACATATATATTTTCCAAGAGAAATTTTAGAGGAAAAAATATCCATGCATTTATATCAGTTAGTATACATGGAAGGTTTTGCAGCTAAAAGGCATGACTTAATGGGACAGATGGAGAAGCAAAGGTTCTTCTTTCCTTTGTTCAAATGGCAGTAGGAGCATAATCGGGGAAGGGGAGGCAATAATGAGGAATTAGGGCAGAGATATGTAAAGGGACCCAAGTATGGGCAACATTTCCCTTTTGTCTTGACAGTAGGTTGCTTTAATTGAGAGACATTGGAAAAGGGATCCTACAGAGTAGCTGGTCAATAAAGCTAACTCTCAGACTGATCTCTGTGTTCTATATTCTTCCATAGACATAAGTAGGTGAACTTTTCCTCTGTTAAGCTTTCTCCGCTCATAGTTTCTACTGAAGTTTCTCTTGTTTTCTCTTCACTGCTCTTAAATTAAGAATAACATCCTTTTCAAGAGTTCCATAATAATCAGAAAATGAAAGAAAAAAAAAGATACAAGAACAGCAAACAGGAAGCAAGCCATTACAAACCCCTTACCAAAATCTAATAGCAGTTATTCCACATGTCGCTAAACTCCTCTTTTATGTGGTGGTGCCAGTGCCTTGATTCTTCCTAAGGAGTACCACCAGTGTATTCACCATTGTGTTCATATTTTCACTGGAAATGTCAACACAGTGGATTCGTTCATTCATTCATTCACTCATTCATTCTGAAAATAGTTTGACCTTGCAGATACCCTCAAAGGGTCTCAGGAATCCACTACAGCCCCTACCGTTGATAAATGCTAACCTAGAGTTTCTCTTATCCTCCAATTCTAAATATAAACTTGTGGAACGTAAGCCTGATAGTTTTTGCAGTGATCTATAACATATATAGTCAAAATTACATAAAATTAATTTTTATAAGAAAATACAGATTCTGAAGTCTTTGCAATTACCCTGACAAAAATGTCATCATAGGTGTCTAAAATTTTCATACCCTAAAGTTGTAAAGAGTTCTATACTTTGATAATAAAAGTATCAGGTTAAATAATATTTAAGTATCATAAGTAGGTACAAATCCCAAGGACACCACAAATAATTTCTAAAATTTAAAAGAAAACAAAGAATTTTGTCACAATTCAGAATTTGGCACCCACTCATTTAATAAAGGCCTGTATGGTAAATAGCTATTTGGGAAGTTTTATTCATTCTCGCAACTAGAATTGCACCAAGAATTACAACTGAAACAAGAACTGCTTTAATGATTCAATATTATGTATATATAACCTACTTGATAGGTGGTTTTTAATTCTATGTATTGTAATTTATTTATATCAGTTTATATATTTCTCCTAGATAATAGCATAGAAATAAAATTGAGTTATTCAAGATCATTTTCAGCACCTATTTAATTTTCTGAGGTGCTGCTGAATATTTAAGTGAGGTATCTTCAAAAGGCCCACAATTATTCATAAGCCAATGCTACTTTCCCAATAGTGAAATTTTTCCTTGAGAATGCACGAAGACAAATTTTCTACTTCTTGACTCCATCGAAGTTTCATTGAATGAATGAATAGCTAATGTACCAGAATACAATAAGTTGAATAAAATTGTCTTTACAACTAAAAGTATAAAACTTTGGCAAAAAATCTTACCTGACTCTAAAAAACTCAATTCCCATGAAATGCAAAACTCTAAATAGTATACTTATCTTATTTTTAAGATCATTTAAGGGTTGATATGTCTTTTTTTAGTTCATGGTACCAATATAGCTATTCTAACTCAAAAGGTTTTCTCAGGATCTAGCTCTTCTGCTTTCTAAAAATGTAATACTGAAAAAAATCAGTTAACCTGAGTCTTAATTTTCTTATTTATAAATTACTAGTTTTGTATGGGATCTTGTATTAAGGAAAAATATAACTCTACAGCAAAATGTAAACCTATGGCAATAAATAGTTATACTCCTAATAGTTATTCTTTTTTTAACTACAGCACAGTATTGGTCTCTAAACTAGGTTTTATTTTGAAATGAACACATTTTAAAGGAATTATATATGTGCTATAAATGATTTACTGGAACATGGGTGGGCAAACTACAGCCCATAGGCCAAGTTTAATCTGCCTGTTTTTAGAAATAAATTTTTGTGGTAGCACAGGCATACTCATTTGTTTCCATATTGTCTGTGGTTGCTTTCATGCTAAATTAATATTACCAAATTACTTTAGCTTTCATGCTAAAGTAATATTACTTTAGTATTTTTATTACTTTAGTATTATAGCAGAACTGAGTAGTTGGAACAGAAATCATATGACCTAGAAAACCTAAATATTAAGACTAAGATGAACTGTTATTAAATCCAAGTATTTTTCTAAGAATTAAGGTGAAGTTATTTCTTTCACTAATACTTTACATTAATACCACAGCAGCCAGATCAAGTGGAACCATGAAAAAAACCCAAGAAAAACTAGAACCTGCAAGCTATTACAGATAACACAGCACAGTGTTTCTCAGAATGTGTCCTGCCTGCCAGTATCAGAATTAATTAGAAATTTGTAAAAAATATTCCAATGTTGTTCTTTAGTACATTTCCTAAGCAGAAATCAAAGAAAGCCTACAATGTCTGGCACCTTGATACTCAAAGTATGGTCTATGAATCAGCAACATCTCAAGCTCTACACTAAACTGACTAAATCAGAATCTGCATTTTTAAAATGCCCCTCATGTGCATAACAAATTTTGAAAAATTCTGATTTGAAACAAAATTTTAGATTCAATTATCTACCTAGAGCTATCAGGCAAAAATAAAAGCACTTGAAAAATGTCAGTGAAAAGATTTGCCCCAGCAGTTACAAAAATTAGGATCACATGATACAGGAGGGGAATTCTGGCTGGTGAATTTTTTTTTTTTTTTTTAAATCAGGCTCCTCGCTGAGCAGAGAGCCCGATGCGGGGCTCGATCCGGGGACCCTGAGATCATGACCTGAGCCAAAGGCAGAGGTTTTAACCCACTAAGCCACTCAGGCGACCCCCTTTTTTTTTTTTAAAGATTTATTTATTTATTTATCTATTTATCTATTTGACAGAGAGAGAGTGAGAGATCACAAGTAGGCAGAGAGGCAGGCAGAGAGAGGGGAAAGCAGGCTCCCCGCTGAGCAGAGAGTCTGATGTGGGGGTCGATCCCAGGACCCTGAGATCATGTTAATTCTTCTTCATCTTAACCAATATTTACACAGAATACTACAGAGAATATTACAATATTTAAATTAATCTAGGGAGGAGCAAGATGGCGGAGAAGTAGGAGATTGAGATAGAGTCGGAACCCAGAAGTTCATCTAGATAGTTAATAAATCATTTTAAAAGCCAGCATACTCAACAGGAGGGAGAAGAGAGGAAGAAGAGCAATTCTAGGAGCAGAAAATCGACCACCTTCGGAAAGGTAGGACGTTTGGAAAAGTGATTCCAA
>CM052799.1:103682683-103703755 GCA_028533885.1 Nasua narica | reverse complement strand
AAACCATAAGAGACTCCTAAACTCACAAAACAAACTAAGGGTTGCTGGGAGGTGGGGGGGTGGATAGGGATGTGGACAATGGGGAGGGTATGTGCTATGGCAAATGCTGTGAAATGTGTAAGCCTGATGATTCACAGACTTGTAACCTGGGGTAAATAATATATTATATGTTAATAAAAAAATTAAAAAAAAATTAATCTATATTTACAGAGAAATATGCAAAATAGGAATTGCAACTAGACCACTCACTGTTTCTGGGGAGTTTGTAAATGACCTACGCACAAAGTAATGGTTGCGACCACTGGATTTGTGAAAAAGAATTCAGAAGGAGGTTGCTTTTGGGCAAGTCCCATGCAAAGAAGAGCTATAATTATATAGTCATAAAAGTTAAGATTATTAGGGTATAAAAAGTGGCTTTAATATATTTTTAAAAAAGGAAAACATCTTACCTCATACCAATTCAATCTGTCAAGTACTCTTCGTTTTCTTTTTTTTTTCTTCCTCCTTCCTTCCTCCCTTCCCCCCTTCCCTCCCTCCTTCCCTCCCTCCATTCCTCCCTCTTTCTTTCCCTTTCTTTCTTTCTTTTACAAACAACAGAGATTTATTTTTCACAGTTCTTGAGGCTAGAAGTCCAAGATCAGGTGGCAACACAACCCAGTTCTGGTAAGCAAATTCTCCTGGTGTCCTCAGGTAGTAGAGTGCCAGATAGAGACTAAGGGGCTCTCTGGGGTCTCTTTGGTAAGAACACTAATCTCATTCATGAGGGCTTCACCCTGATGACCTAATCACATTCCAAAGGCCCCACCCCGTAATATCATTGACTTGGGTGTTGGGTTTTCAGCATATGGAAGAGGGATGGGGCACAAACATTCAGACCATAGCAATCATCAACCTGGAGGATCACCTCTTTGATATCTAAAAATTAGCAAAAATCTTTTTGCAGTTTGTTTGTAGACGCTTTCTCAGTTATTGTTAAAATAAAAAAACCTTCTGGCTGGGAAATAAAAAATGTATCCCTTTTGTTCAGTCTGGCAGCAAAGCTTTATGGAGAGATGGTATAATACTATTCTTTATAGTTTCTTCTAGCTTTATTCTTTAGAGTTTCACCTAGCTTCTTATATTTCTCATGGAGTTCTATTACTGAAATTTTTTTTATTGCTTGAGGAAATCTGAAACTTTCTGCTCTTTCCTTCCATCAGTATTTGGAGAATGTTTTGTACCCACTACTTCAATGTATTTATTTTACCTAAATCAGAACACACAGTAGTATAGCATCATAATGGGGTTTTATTTTAAAGACCTTCTCCTGATTCAGGATAACCCTTACCCAGACACTTTCAACTCTCACTCTAGAATTATTCATTTACCCTGACTTTCACATCTATATTAACTTTTTCTTTAATAACAAGAATATTAAATAGTTAGCATTTCATAACTGTATGTAGTCACATAACTAAAACACAGTATTTTTATTACAATTTGTGCAAATTTTGTTTAGAATAAAAATAAAGAATGTCTGGCAGGCTAAACTTTATATGCAATTAGTTTCATAAATTATATAAAAAGTTAGAGATTAAAATCAGTTTTGTTCCTAAATTAACAAGTTTTCCTGATTCTTTTAGCTATTGATTTTCAATTTAATTATACTTAAACTAGATCTTCAGTAAATTAAAGGCTAGGGCCAATTACTATTTCCAATTCTGGCACTGTGGATAAATACTATTTTCTTGCCAGAAGTACTAAAAGGAGAAATGACTTCAAGTCATATATTTTTAATATTACTTTTGCTTCTAATTAAAACCATTTAATTAATACTTCTAATTAAAGTCATTCATTAATATAATACAGTTTACTAGTTATTTTGTTTTCCCTAACAAACCCTTTTTAAACCTCAGAACTTACATTTAACTTATGCAAACTAGGTTGTAACTTTGGTCAGGAAATGTTCTCTTTTTAATGTTAAACTACAATGTTTGTGTAAACTATAGGAAAAAATTTCCAATGAAAATCTTAAGCAGAATTCCAATAAAAAGGACTGAGTAAGACAATGTGTGTATGTGTATGGTGGGGCAGCCTCCACCATCTATCTATCTATGTATCATTGTAATGTTCCCTCCCAGTGCCTAGAGTTGCCCCTAAAGAACCTAAAAGAATAAAGTGAGCATTTTGGAGGCCTATCATCTTTTTATTTATGTATCTTTTTATTCCCAGCAGCATAAGATTCCTTGACTACAGAAAGGAGAAAATAAATCCTCCCCTTGGAATGGAGAGCATATATAAATTCAGACTTCATTATTTACCAAAAAGAAGCAACACAAATTCCAAGCTCCCATATTTAGGATATGACATGAGCAAATGTAAATTTAACCTAAGTCCTTATTGATAAGGATGACTAGAGCATGGGAGAGAAGAATGATAGATAAGAACAAGATAAAAATAGAGCCTACTCTAGTTGTGTATGATGTGTATCTCAGTTGGATCTGTGTCAAGACAAGACCATTGCCATTCATCTGACTGTCCTGAACAAAAATGTAGAGAACTGAGCTCTTGAACAGAAGCTATTTATTAGGATGCATCAATCAAAATAGGAAATACATGGATTGGTACATACAGTTGTAATGTGGTTTTTCTGGGACTTGTAAATTTTTAGTGTAATTGGCCATCCCTCTCACTCAAACTGGACCTCATCCTCCCTGCCCAGTGGAAAGGGAAGCCCCCTCAGAAATACAAAGAGAAATAAAAGGTGTTACTCCTGGAATTTCAACACCCAAGCGTCAGATCCTGGCATAAAGAGAGCAGAATAGAAAGAATAATGTACTAGCCATATTTCTCCTCCATAAAATGAAGCAATAACATTATCTCTTTGGAGCAGGGTGGGACAGTACTTACTTACGAAGTAAGAGTTATATATGATTTTGAGATATTCTGGTATATCCAGAACACAGGGATTTGTATCTTTATTCTTTGGGTGTGTTTATTTGGTTGGGGAGCCAGGTTAGGAGCAGCTCTATGTGAGATGTTCAGGTAATGGTCCCACAAATTCAGGGGATCTTAGTGAGCCATGAGAAGCAAAGACACACTTGTGAACTAATCTTAGAAATTAGCAGAAAAAGGAAATTCATTGTCATGGCTGGAGCAAGAGGACTCTGCAGCAAAGAATGCTGCTTACATGCCTCCATCCAGCCTTATGACTGGATTGTCAAAGGACCATCTCTGACAATGTCAACACAGAGATGTAAGCGACCTAGGATCAACCAGACGGTATAAACAGAAAATGGTAAGTATAGATATTGGTGAAGGACTAGATATTATCCTCTCAGTGCTGTGATATCAGGTGTGATTCTACTGAACACAGATGCTACTGGAGAAGAAAGGAGGGAAGATGAAATCCTAAAACAGATTTAAATCCAAGATAATAAGACTAAGGAAAATCATTTTAATGCCTATATGACCAGATCAAGTTTTCTGTACAAAGGCTGAAAAAGAAATTAATCCCAGTTATAAGAAAAACCAGAAAGGTTACATAGCATGCCTGAGTTTATGGTAATAACTTTATCCTAATGTATCAGTTATACAAGCTTAACCGTCTAATAGCTTTCTTCATTCCTCAGTTCAAGAGACAGGATAGAGCCCTAGACCCAAGTCCTCTCCGATGCACAAAATAGTGACAGTAATCTGTGACTGAGCTCTGAATGAAACTACTCTGTTCATCCATTTGCTGTTGGCACCCACATTATTTTTTGTCCAATGGAGGCATCTGAGATTTGGGTCAGGTCTCAGCCTGTATCTTGTGAATCAGAAGTCACTTCTTTTAAGGTCCCTACCAAACTGCATAGGCACAGAGAATTAGGTCATCAGGGCCTTGTTTCTTGACTCTAGAAAGAAGGACACTGTCAGATCAGGAGTTCACTGCCTTAGTGGCATGCAAAATTGGGAGAAGGGGTCCATGTAGATTAGTCCTCCTAGACTCTGCCTTTAAAAATTATTTTATTGTTCTTAATTTCTGATTAGCAAAAGTCCTCCTATCCTGCTATTCTTCATATTTTATCGCAGAGATATCCTAAGGGATATGCTCACACCAAAGATATTTCAGAGATGGCTGGGTGGCTCAGTCAGTTAAGCATCTGCCTCTGCTCAGGTCATGATTCCAGGGTCTTGGGACAGAGTTCTGATTCAAGCTCCTTGCTCAGCGGGGACTCTGCTTCTCCCAGTCCCTCTGCCTGACACTCCCTGTTTGTGCTCTCTGACAAATAAATAAATAAAATCTTTTTAAAAGTTGTTAAAAAAAAAAAAAGATAGGATATTCCAGTACTCAGCAAGTCAGAAACCTTGCAAAATAGGCTTTGCTAAGGGGGGGATGGGGAGGGAGATTTTCTAAGTGTCTTTATCTCCACCAACTAACATATCTAAAAACTAACCTGGTGAGACATATCCTAGAGTTTAATAAAAGCGCTTTCTAACAAAGAGGAGGAGGAGAATAAAATGCACACTTATGGGACTAAGGAATTATAAGAACATGAGAAATAGAATTGGGTTAAAGAAATCAGAAGCCAAGGATTGTGACAACCACCTCCCTGCTTTAGGGTACAGGTTAAGTTGCTATAACAGAGACATTTTAAGTTAAAATAGGAATAGATGTCTCATTCACATAATAACTACTTAAAGTTGAGTCATCCAAAGTTGCTGGGGTAGCCCTTCTTTGCTGACTACATGGCTTCCATCTTTGGATCCAAAATGACTGCTCCAGTTGTCATCACTTTCCAGCTCATAGGAAGGAGGAAAAAGATAATGGTGGACAGGCAGCTTCCTCTTAGAGAACATCACCCAGAAGTTCCACAAGTCATTAACACTCATATATCCTTTATTGTTCGGAATGTAGTTACATAGTAACACAGAATTGCAAAGGAACTGAAAAATGATTTGACTTTGTTACCACATGACCAATAAATCTCTATTCCTTTAGAAAAAGGTGAGTGTCGATTTTGTGGAACAGATAACAAAATAGCAATCTCTCTTTATACCTCTCTTCTTCACTTTTCCATACATGCACAAGCACATATGCACACACAAGCATACACACGCATGCGCACACACGCGCGCGCGCACACACACACACACACACACACCTCAAATCAAACTTCCAGCATCTGTTGATATTTTAATGGGGTAACCAACTGGTCAGTTTACAGAAACTTTTCTCTCACAAAATCCATCCCGGGAAAGTCACCCATTCTGGGGAACCCCCTCAGTCCCTCAGGAAACTGGGGCATTTGGGATCCTATTGATATTAATAATAATTTCTTTAAAGCAATATGTAATATTAGAAATGACCCTTGGCCCACTCTACCCTATAACTTTTATAATCCGTTAGTATTTATTTTAAATGTATTTCAGGGTGCTTAGAGTCTAACAATTCTTTCAACTTAGAAATAAAAATCACCGATGCAATTTACTGAAAGATTGAAAGGAACCAAGAAAAACCCAGAAGAGTCTCACATATTAAATAGACTTCAGGGAACATCACTAAGAAATTCATTAAATTTAAATGTTCCCTAAGCCAATTTTTATTCATTTATCAATTATTTATCTCAGCTTAAAACATAAAATATAATGATAAATGCTAATTTAGGGGTGACAGTGCTCATGTTACCATTTCAGTTAGCAGAATCATGGAAACCCACCTCCACATTGTTGACTAGCATCTTAATTTTGAATTATCTACTATGCAATTATCTCTTATAAAAAAAGTCAGCATGGTATGGGACACAGGTGGCTCAGCCATTTAAGCATCTGCCTTCAGCCCAGGTCACGATCCTGCAGTCCAGGGATCAAGTATCTTGTGAATACATCAGGGTCTTTGCTCATCAGGGAACCTGCTTCTCCCTCTGCCTGCTGTTCCCTTTGCTTGTACTCTAACAAATAAATCAATAAAATCTTTAAAAAAAAAGAAATAAGAAATAATTAGCATGGTAGAACCGACAGGAAAGACATTCATTTATTTGGAAATAAGATCTCTAGAAAACCAGGTATCCGAAAAGTATCACTTGAGTTACCTAAATAAATGCCTTCACAAAATTGCAATTTCACATTTTTTAACTTATCAAGAGTCTGTAAAATAAATGCTTGCAAAGAAGAGTGACCATTCTTCTCAGCCTCCACTGGACTCTTCTGCCTGCTTATCAAATAGCTCCACGGGGCACCATCACCCACCTTCATCTCTCTTTTGACTCCATACTTTCTCCCTGGTTTTCTCATTTGCTGTCATGATTTTAACTTTCCCTACCCCCACACACATGACTGATTTCCAAATCATTGTCTCACATCTATACTTTTGCTAAGATGTCAGTATATCCCCTTATCCAACTGAATGACTAAATGTATTCCTCAACATCCTATACATATCTTAAAACTCAATGTGTCCATACTGCTCCTTCTTCTCCTGTGTTTTCACTTTTAGTTGACACTAAATTTGTTTCTCATTCATTTTTATTCCATAATTTTAATAAGATTCTAATTCTCACACCGACTCCTGATAATTTCTGGAATTCTTTTTATCCACCACCGCTGGTTGAATTCGGGTCCCTTTTATCTACTACTTTTACCAAAATACAAAGAAGAGTTACTTGGGAAACATGTTAAAAATGCAGATTCCTGGACATTTCTACTGAGGAGCTGAGCTTGGAGACAGCTGAACTGAGCTGCCTGGTGCCAGGGTAGCTGATTAAGACAAGCCAAAATGAAAGTAACAATCAAGACTTTAATCACTAATTGCAACAGTATAAACCAGAGGCTAAAAAGAAGAAAGCACCAACTGACGGACCCCCTTTCTGCATTTCTTCATGGAAGTGCACCAGCTGAAAGACAGGTGCATCAACACAGATATCTGGCTTCTGCATTTTACAGCCTGGAAGGCCTGGGGGCAGGAAGAAAGAACTAGGAGTAGAAACATACTGAGTACTGCTTCAGAGTGGAGAAAAGTGTTTTCAAGGCCCTTCTCTTCCCCCCTGATAAGGAAGCCTCTGCAGGTGCTGGGGAAGGCTCTGGCCAAAGACTCTCAGAAAAGAGGCGCCCAATTTTAGGCTACGAATACAGGTATGTGTAAGAGCACAGTCCGCCAGAGAGGGGTGGGGGGGGATACTTAGTCCTTAACTCAGTTCTTGACTTAGCTCTTGAACATACTGCCCTGGCTGTGTGCCAGTGTAGGGAGGACAATTTTCCCATGAGGCCTGCCAGGTAAAGTTTTTGTAACTGCCTATGGTCAGGTACCCGGAAAACCACACTCATGTTTCTGGCCAGTAGCCAGATATGTCATAAGCAGTATGATTTTGATGCAGGCAACTTTGGTCCATACTTTGGGCACATGGCTGAGATTTTGGAACAGATTTTTTAACTGGTTTTCCTGATTTCAATTTCAGCTTTTGTCCAAACAATCTTTCACACATTGGCACAGTGAAAGTATTTTAAAAATTCAATTCCAAACATGTCTTTTATTAACATAAAACTTTTTAAAGATTTTATTTATTTATTTGACAGAGAGAAAGAGATCACAAGCTGGCAGAGAGGCAGGCAGAGAGAAAGGGAGAAGCAGCCTCCCTGCTGAGCATAGAGCCTGATGCAGGGCTCGATCCCAGGACCCTGAGATTATGACCTGAAACGAAGGCAGAGGCTTTAACCCACTGAGCCAACCAAGAGACCCTTAACATAAAACTTTTGAGAAGAAATCATTACTTCCCTAAAAGAGTAGAGTCTAAGGTCCTTACAAGGCATTGTTTGAGTTGCTGCCTACAGAACCCTCTCGTATTCCCTCTTCTGCCTTTAACAATGAACAACACTAAATTACTGGTTTTGAGGGCAAGAGCACACTTCATATTTTTATCTTAATTTCTAACCTGTTATGAAAATGGATATCAAGAAAAGTTTGTTAAATTGAATTCAATCTAACTTCTCTATGAAGCTTCTATTAAAAACTAAAACCAAATCCGTTTACTTAAAACCTAGCACAGTACATTCTTCTCTTGGTTCAGACTTAACAATATGCTTATAGATCCTGAATAGCTTCAACTTGCTCTTCTTTCATACTTAATGAGACAGACATAACCAGTAATGCTTTTCTTTTAACTTTGGCTGCCAGAAACCCAAGAATTAAATTTTGTGCTGAACCTAACCCATGTTTTAATCATATGTGTTTGTATCTTTTAGTGTACAATGCCTCAAATGGATACTTCATACTTCACACTTAAAGTGCAAGTATGCATTACCTAAGTAATACATAATGTGAATACACATGCACACACACACACACACACTCCTCTCCAACTGTTTGATTTACAGTCTTTTCAAAAGCAAAATAATATTTTTGCACTTAGTTATCTGATACTCCAAATAGTTTTTAAATTATATTTGCAGGGAAATAATGTATCAAGAGTGTAAAATTTTGAGTTAAAATAAATGATATATATATTTACAACCACAGCAGATATTGGTGTTTGTATATCTTAATGGTATATGACTCTTGGTTTTAAAGCCTAAATTAGAATGCTTAAAGTTTTCCTGATTTAATAATCAAGACTTGAATATGAAATAGTAAGATATAAAAAATAATAAAGTTCTGAATTTAGTAGGATATAGCATAATATATTAAATGTTTATATGCCTCTGTGCTATAATCAGAACTTAATATTTTAAAAATTCTCACTCTTTCTGCAAGCTGATATTTTTGGGTCTTCACAGAAAGCTCGATGTGTATTTGTGTGTATGTATGTGTGAGAGTGTGTGTGTGTGTGTGTGTGTGTGTGTCTGTGTGTGTGTGTGTGTCTTTTTCTTCAGGCTCATTTCTCACTCAGTTGTCTTATTAGTATTTCCCAAGCCAAGACTTGTCATAGTGCAGGCTTATAAGTAAACTGCTCTATATGTTTATACTTTTATTTATAAACAATTTTCACAAACATGTTTTGTAAGGTTTAGCACAAAGAAGAGAAGTAAAATTTGTCTTTATCTCACATTCTACATCTAAGCCATCAGAAAATACTACAGTATCACTTAAAGATAGGTTCTGAACCTGAGCTTGGCTCACAACTTATATTCCTGTTAATACCTTGTCCCAAGCCATCTCTACCTTTTGCCTGGCTTCTTACAATAGCCTACTGACTGGTCCCCTTTTTCTGCCCTGATCCCCTTTTAGTGTTAATTCCCAACCCAGAAGCCAGAGTGAGCCCTTTAAAAATGAGAGTTAGAAAATGTCACTCCTCTGTTCAAAATCTTCCAACAGGTTCTCACATCACTCAGAATAAGAGCAGAAATCCAGTGAGTTAAAGCCTCTGCCTTCGGCTCAGGTCATGATCTCAGGATCCTGGGATCGAGCCCCACATCAGGCTCTCTGCCCAGCAGGGAGCCTGCTTCCCCCTCTCTCTGCCTGCCTCTCTGCCTGCTTGTGATCTCTCTCTCTCTGTCAAATATAAATAAATAAAATCTTTAAAAAAAAAAGCAGAAACTCTTACAGTAGACCAGAAGCCCTAGCTCAGTATACCTGGGACTCCACCACCATTATATCATCAGCCTCCTCTCCTCAGCCTTTGGCCCTTGCTCATTCTGCTCAAGCACAATGGCCTCTGAGATGTTCTTTGGAACATGAACACTCGAAGTTCCTCCAACTCAGGGTCTTTATACTCACTCTTTTCTCCACCTAGAATCCTTTTCCCACAATTATTTGTGCAGCTTATTCTCACTTGTGTAGAGGCTTTGCTCAAACATCACCACAGTGAGGCATTAGCAGACTACTTTATTTAAAATTACACCTTTTCCTTCCTACAACCTTTCCTTCGCTTTTTCTTCTCCATAGCATTTATCATATACACATACACACACACACACACACCGTGTATACATACAAATTATGCAGAGCCATAGCACGTACATAGAATTATATATATAGTATAATTTTTATGTTTGTTGACAATCTCTTCATACTAAAATGTAAGTTCTATAAGGGCAAGACTTGAATACTTTGTTCATGGTCATATTCTAGTGCCTAGAATAAAATCTGGCATATGACAGTCAATAAATATTTGTTGAGTAAAAAAATAATTAAAGCAATCAGTAAGTACATCATAGGGTTGGCAGGATCTTATGGGGACTTGGGAAAACTAGATGTAATATTGCTCTATTTCCCTTCTTTATTAGGAAGAAACTCTGGAGTTGGTGATAGAGAGAGATTATAATGCCCCCATGCATTACAGAATGCGCTTTGAGGATTTTTAACATAAATTCTGGGATTTTTAACATAAAACAAACCATTTTCTGGGATGCCACTCAGAGACTATTACAGTTTTTTGTAACATCTGAAGTCATTGTAGGAGAGAATAAAGAGTATTCTTACAGTAAATTAAAAAATCAAAATTAATTCAATCGAGTTGAATTTATGAAGGTGCAATTTTAACTAGCACTTGAAAGTTTGAATTTACTTAAAGACACTTTACATGTTTCTAATGTAGAACTTGCTATCTATCAGAAGTTATCAGTGATTTGTACCCATGTCTTTCAACTCTGCTCTCATACACACAACCCCATTCTCACCCCCAAAAGACTTGACTCTGGGCATCAACCCAGACGCTTCAGTCCGATGCTTCAACCCTGACAACTGGTGATCTGTACAAGGTAGTGTCTTTGTGACATTTCTTCTGAAAACAAACAAGTACACAAAAAACCCACAAAAATGTGTAAACAACAGGGATTCATATTTTTAAGAAATATGAATGTATTCGAAAAATATAGTATTCTCATATCGTTTTCTATTTTCTTGTACTCTGAGACCAAGAATAATCTATACACTTAGCCCGTGTACTAAGTAAGGGCATATCCATGTCTCTGGGAGCGGCTCGCAAAATAGGAGACTTAATTTTTAGTATAGAGTATAATATTTTAATATATTAATTGCTCCAAAAACATTAACATAAAATGTGATGCTGTTCTTTACAATATCCTAGCACCATTTAGGTAGGCTGTATTTGTGATTATGATTATAATAACATTAATGATGACATTATAATGTCTCAATATAATAATGTTTATGTTTCCAACAAACTATCATATTTCAAACCACTTTTTTAAAAGAATTTTTCTGGCTGCCACTGAATGATAAATTGTGTTTTCACATCAAGATTTTGATTAGTATGTTTTAATTCATATTCTACAACTGAGTCTACACTCACATATGATTAAGTTGCCCAAGACTAAAGAAATTTTTAAAAATAGGATCATGACATGAACACATAACACATGTATCTCACCTTAATAGAAAAAAAGAGCTCTAAAATAGATTTTGAATTTCATCTAAAAAAAATTTTAAGCATACCTTTTATGAAATGCATACATTAATGGATTTGCTAATAAAATTTCCATTGTTAAGACAAGATGATGAAGGAAAATATTTAATTCTGTATTAGAGAAGGAAAAATTTCTTTTCGCAAACTGAAACCAGTGATTTTCCAAGTAGAATAGTAGTACATGGCTCATTGTAGTCAGAAAGTGAAAATTGGTTTCTTAAATGCTAAAAGTCAATTAAATGTTCTTTAAATTTTATGAAATGTCTAAGGATCAGTTGGAAACTGTGAATACAGAGTCAGACGTTTTTAAACAAACTGGCTGACCTAAGACAAATCCTAACTGCTCAGAGTCTCTTGTTGAAATTTCTCAGTACATGTCTCGGCTCCAATCTCTCATGAGCACAAATCTGATTATACTATTCTGCAAAGGTTCAAAAGGAATGTAAAGTGTAGCCTTGCTTCTGCTTTTGCTTCCCTGGGCTCATCAAGTGGCAAGGAAAAGATTCAGTGAGAGAACTGAGAGCCAAGGATGGTTTGGATGGCTTTCTGACTACTGGGTGGGCAGGGTCTGGCTTGCAGGACATTTCCTTACTGTATTTTGTTGGTCTTATGAATTTAGACTGACCCACCATTAAAACTGGATACAACATTTGAATAATAAATCTGTTAGGAAACCTAATGAAACTATGGAGGAAACCTGAGACTATGACTATGCATACACATCTATTCACAAAATTTTAGGTTATTCAAAGGCTTTAGGACATACTGTCACAGACCAAAGACTATGTTCCATTCATTCATTACAGTAACATATTTTATACCTACATTGAGCCACATATTGTATTATTCCAAGAGGATGAGGACAGAGAGAGAGAAAGAGGGAGAGTGAGGAAGAAAAAAAAAGACAAATATCTTACATACAAAAATATCACAGTCTATTCAAGAAGACAGGCAATTAAACAATATGAATGGTAAAATGGCAGAGAATAAAAATAAAATGACCATCTGCAGGGACAGTTTATATAGCAAGCTATGGGAACAGAGATGTAAGATCACATTCATTCTATCTGTAATATGATTTTCCTGAAGGGGTCAGGGAGACTTCGCAGACAAAGTGGCTTTTAGATTGAGTCTTGAAGGATGAAAAACAATTTAGCCAGGTAAATGACAGAAGGGCTTTATCAGGAGGAGAAACCATGAGTGACAGCTGGAAAAGGAATAGTAGGTAATTCTAGTGATTCCATGTGAGCGGATAACCTGTTGCATATGGGGAAGGACAGAGTAGGGCTAATAAAAAGGGGTGGGCACAGGTCAGGTCATGGAGGGACTTGGGGGTTTCCGGAAGGAGGTTTCTATGTACCCTGTAGCTAATAGCATGCCTCTAAAGGATTTAAATTGCTGAGTGAGACTTGCTTTACAGAAAAATCATTCTGGCAGGGGAGTGAAAAACAATGCTGGGATGAGAGGCAGAGTTTGTGGAGAGGGAGAGAGTGGATTAATGCCAGTGACCGTAGTTATCAATCTGTAATAATACAGGTAATAAAAATCCTTGCAGGCCTTGGAAATATTTACCAAAAAGAGAATTAGCAGGACTTGGTAAGGACCAACAAAATTAAGTAACTTGCTAAAGGCCACACACTTAATTAGTAGCAGAGATGTGTCTAGAATTAAGTTTCTTGACTCCTGGCCCCTTTCTCTCTCGATGGTCCTTCATTTCTTATTGTGTGACTAATTCAAATAGAGACTTCAAATTAGGGATTTAAAATTGCCTATTAATGTTGATGACTTTCCCTCAAAATCTTCCATTTTTCTTTTAAACAAGCAAATTTGGCTAAACACATTGTTATTGGTTTCCTTTTAACAAAAGTTTTATGTAATTAAGCTCGATCATTATTTTCCACCTTACAGATAAATGAAGTTCACTAAAGTCAAGATTAAATTTTGCCTTTGGTTACCAGTTGAGCCAATGGTCTGCTGCATGACATGAATGTGTGAGTGAGTGAGTAGGTATATGTTAGAATTTTGCCAACTAAATTATTTTAAGAAAATAAATTTCCCTGTGAATATAATCCCCTTTGGCTATATCTATTTTAAAAGACAGGTTATTGCTCCTCCATTTCATCATGGGACAACAGAACCACTATTTTTTTTAAATATATATAGAGAATTCTACAGATATTCCTGACTACTGTTTACATATGACATACCCTCTTTGATCTTATATCATCAGTAGGACTCTGGTTGGGGAATGGGCATTTTATTGAAAAGGGCATTTATTGAAAGGTCAATAACTGGAAGAACCTAAAGGCTATTGTTTATTAATTCCTTCTTTTTTTCTTAAGGATACAATATTATATTCAGTTCTATTTAGTAAATCAAAATATGTTTTCACTTTATATGATAAATTAACATGTCTATTTTTGGTACATGAAAAGAAGTGAATCACTGAATTATATTATTCTGTTGAATGGGGATTTTTTAAAAAGATGATTATTTATTTATTTATGTAAGAGAGAGAGAGAGGGGAGCAGCAAGCAGAGGGAGAGGAAGAGCAGGTTCCCCACAGAGCCGGGAGCCTGATGTGGGGCTCAATCCCAGTATCCTGAGATCATGACCTGAGCTGAAGGCAGATGCTCAACCAACTGAGCCACCCAGGCACCCCAGAATGGGGCTATTTTTCAACTTAAGTAGAAATGCTATTTTCAAAATGTATTTCATAAAGCAATTGAAAGCCAATATAAAATCAGAACACTAATAAGGAAAAAAAAGAAGAACTAATAGGGAAGGAAAGCTGTACTCTTACAGTATTTTATATATATTTATTTACCAAAATAATTACAGACTAAACAATAAAAGTTTTCAATAGCTTCTACTCTGTGCAGAGCGCCATGCTAGACAATGAAGAAAAATAGTTGCTAAATCTCATGCCAGTCATCACAGAGCTCAGAGTTGTTTGAAAAATACAGTCAAAGAAACAAACAATTACGAGTTTGATATGTGACATAATAGGGGTATTGTGCAATATCACTTTTCAATAATTCAACTGATGGTATGGAAATAAAATTGAAGCAGATAAGAGTCTAGGCAACAATGGGTGATGATTTCTATTCTCTGATAGAGCCAAGAGTAGGATTTAATTATATTGCCATGTTGGTTTTTTTTACTCAGGTCTTTTAGACTGCAGTATTTGACTCTTAGAAATCCTTATCTTTTGTAAAGAGAGCAAATCAGTCTTCACCAAAGAATAAAGGGTCCAGTGATTAAGGATGTGAACTGTACGGTTTTAGTTGCACTGCATGAATAATCATTCCTTGTTTATTGGAACACAGCCAAAAACCTTTCTTGTAAAACTGGCAAATGTGTAGCCTCATTAGTTATCTCAAGAACTTCAGTAGTTACCCTCCTGGTAGTTATAAATTGAGAATTATTGAATAGCTAGCCTTCTCAAAAGTATTCCTGGTGGGCTTATCAAATGACAATGGAGATACATTGTTTTTTATAAAATATATCTCCAGAAGGTCTCAGTAAAATATAAACATCAACTACAGGAGGGATAACATATTTACTTAGTGTCCATTCTACACCATTAGTTATGCATCACTCTGAGGATAAAAGGACAGGAAATTTATGACGGCATATGGAGAAAGCAAAGCTAGAGAGAGTGGGGGTTTCACCCATCCATCAGAGAACAATTGATCTGCCTACCAAGATAAGACCTCTGACAGGATTGTCTAGAAAAGATCTCATTTGATATTCCTGCATGTTAGTTGAAGCAATGATACTTTTTCTTAAAGGAAACAGATTAGGATTTAGAAAACTGAGTTTCAGTCTTGTGCTCTACCTCTAACTAACCAACTGGTCTAATATCTATGTCATTTGAGTTGATCAGCCTTCATTTTCTCAATCCATAAATGAGGGAATATCACCAACAAATTTTCAAAGCCCCTTCCAACTCTCGAGTTTTGAGTAACATGAACATTATCAATAAGAAATGGAAAAGCAAAGAGTTGTTGAAAACGGAGACATGAAAGTGGGAATAGCTACAAAGAATGAGCTTAGGTCATTCAAATCTGGCCTATTCAAATCAGTCCCATATTCGAGATGATTCCTTCATTATTTTTAATAATTCCACCAAACTGTGTTTTTCCCTATATATATACATGTCTGTATATATACATATATGATATGTAAGATTTATAATATACAATAGATCTTTTAAAAATACTGTGTTAAAATAATTATACAAAGTCATTTTTTTTCTAATTACAGAAACTTCATTTGTATTCTAATCACAGAAATTTCTGCTCTCCTATTTACATGCCATTGGATTTTTTACTTGTACCAGTAATTACAGATTTGTTGTTGTTATTTATCTTAAATATTTCTTAAAGCCAATGCTTTAATATCACTTAAAGCTCAGACCAGAGGAGAAAAACTGAATCATGCTTATTTAAAAGAAAGAAGAACATTATGGAAGTTTTAAGATTATTGCCAACTCCCAGAATGGTTTGTCTTCATTTCATAAAACTTCCTTTTACATTCAACTTAATGCGTTTAGGAGTAAATTATTCAGGAAGTTGATAAAGATTCATTACTTAACTACAGGGAAGTCTAAAAGAGCAGTTAGCAGCAGCTGTGTAGATTTGCTGTTCGTTTACTCCATATATAGGGCATAATGGATTTCCAGCAATTTGGGTAATGTAACATTATCTGTGTTGATTGTAGATATTACAGCAAGATATTATACTCTTTAAGAGTGCTTTAAAATGAAACAACTACATGATGGGTAAGGAGACAGTCCCAATCTAGGAGTAAAGTTTTCTTTAGAAGACCCCGAAATGTAAGCAGAGTTTAGATGCAATGCAACACAAGAGTTTAGAAATATCTTCCTCAAGGAGGAGGACCAAGTAGTGGATTGGCAGGACCCAATGACACATTTTGCAAATGCAATACACCACCTTCACCTCCACAAATGATAAATGTGGAAGCAACCAGATGTTATGCATACTAAATTGACAGCCTGTGTTGATTTTGACTCGAATTAGCTAGGGTGTTGGGCAAGGTGGTAAATGTGGGGGAAATGTTTATATAAAGGAGTGAAAAAAAAGACATTCATGTTGCCAAAGAATGGGTAATAACTATAAGAGGTGAAAATCCAGCTTAATATTTACATTTATTCTACCGTATAAGAGAACATGCATTCACATTTAAAATAAACGTAAAGTGAATTTTGCAGTCTATGATGAATTCAGATTTAAGACTTAAAATATGGTTACTATAATATAAATCTAACTTTGAGTTAATGATTACCAATGAAAATTTACAACAAATCAGCAAGGACAATTTCGTTTGTTTGTTTTTCTCTTGAGTATTTAAAATTTGAGTTCTATGGAGCTCTAATGCTTTTCCAATACCAACTAACAACGACTTGATATTTACTAAGTGCTAAATTTCACAACTCTGTGAGGAAGATACTATTATTAGTTCATCCTACCAGATAAGGACACTGAGGAAGAGATTAAAGAAACTGGCCAAGTGTGCAGCTAGTGTCAGAGTTGAGATTAGATCCCAGGCAGACTGACTTCAGTCTATAACACAGAGTCTGTTCCAATAAGGCCTTTGATTTAGCTTATTTGACCAATCCTCAATAAACACCTCTAAGTTGAAGGCATGACAAATGGCGTCACAAAGGAACAGGAATAAATACTACATAGCTCTTACTCTCAGACCACTCACAGCGACGATAACACAGAAGAGAAATATGTCACCGCTGTGTCTTATGGTGGCAAATGCTGTTCTTAGCCTGTCCCCTAGCACCTCAGAGTTCATCTTCCACAGCTACGGACAGTAGTAGATATTTTCATTTGTGACAGTTACTTAAGACACCGAAACCCAGGTACTACTACTAAAGGACACCAAATAACAGTGTCACCAGAGGAAGAAACTATGTCTTTCTGCCTCCTAAGCTAGTCTCCTGGACTTCCAATATTCCCATCTCATCTTGGTTTTTATGATTCCAGACCTTCATGTAATCCAATGAGCTGTGACTGACGTGAAAATTTTCCATGAAATAACAGAAAGTTTAGGAAGAATCTACTGGGAAGAAACTAAGTGGAGTGGTGGGGATTTTGCCCTACTTTGGTATTTTTTACAGTGTGGAGGAGAGCTAGAAGGAGAACTCCCACTGGATTAAACACAAGTTTATAAATTAGTCTGTCACAGATTCATGGTTCCTGAAAGAAGACGTGAGTCTCCTGGATCAGACACAAAGGAGTTTATGAATCACAGCGAGAAACAGCAACAGGCATCTCAGCATATTTCTGCTGGTTCCCTTTGCCCTGAAGTCCATGAGCAAACATGATGGGTTCAGATGAATGGTTATGCAAGAAGTGGTTTGCACTACAACTTAGGAGCTCCGAACTTAAAAAACCTGCCATTTTTTAAAGCAAGCACTAAATAATCTGCTCTTGGTCCAGAGAGAGCCTGAGTGCTGTGCAGGACTGTGTGATGCATTCTTCTGAAGCATTTTCTCACTTTTCAGAATTCCCAGCTACAGAAACAATCCAGATAAGTGGCCAGGGTGGAAAGAATGGTTAGGATCTGGAGGTTTGGGAATACTCACTAAGACATGTAGGAACATAAGAAGCCCAGAGCAGACTGCCGCCCAGTGATATTCAGGGCACATTGGAAAAGAAATGGGGTTTTGTATATGAGCTTAGGTGTCTTAAAAGGGCACATGCAAAAACTTAAACAAAAATCTTAGAAATTTTTAAACAACTTCTCTGTGATTTGGGAATGACCTGAATCTCTTTATTCACACACACTCTTAATTTACACACACACACAAAACTGGTTGAAGATTTTATGAAATCACAAGCCAGGAGAATGCTTTTGTTTGACCTAAATTGGAACTACTGTAATCCATGCAAACATCTTTCAAGCAGCTTGTTTTCTGAAGGTAATTTCATGGAGAGAAGTTATTTTGTCTTAGATGGTAGAAAGACAGGGTTACAAGTTCTGTGCTGGCCATTGTGCTCACACTCTAAAAAAGCAGGTAAATGTTTCTTTTATTGCTGGTTCTCCCTACTTCGCCATGACCTGAAGAAAGTCAATTAACTTCTATGTGCCTGTACAATGAGGATAACACTACTTGGTTACACACCTCTAAATGGCATTGTAAGGAAAAACAAGATAATGGTTATAATGCATTTGCAGAAAGTTCAAAAGAAACATAGAATGAGAGTACAATGCATTCTTAAATGTGAAAAATGGTCCAATTCAAATTCTTTGACAAGGCTAGGCTAATAGAGAAAGGCATTTTTAACACTTTCATAAACATAATTTGCTCCTGAGCCTGTCATAAATATACTCCCTGACCATATGAAGCTTCTCAAGCTATATTCAGCTCCACCAAATCAATAATATAGTGCCACTTAGCCACACAAGAACACAAAATTTGTATGAGGGTATGAGAAAGGACTTTCTTATCTGCCTTATCAGTGCAGGGGAGAACTAAAAAACAAAGTAGTTTAATCATAATGCTTGAAAGAGTTCAGTCATTCCACCTCTAATTCAACAAGAATGGTTCTTAAGGAATAAGCCAGGCGCTGTGTGAACATATCAGACAAAGAATAGAAACCTTCTGAGCAGAAGTCCCCAGAATTTCTTAGTGCAAGTAAATATTAGCAGCCCATAGTATTGTATTTATTCTGCAGTACTCTCTGTATTTGCAAAGTGTCAAATCCTCCAGTGGTAGTCCAGAGTCTATCTGAGAGTTGATTAAAGATACATTGTAAAGAAATCTCGGAAAATTTCCTTTCCAAGGAAGAACACTGAACAGCCTAGAGAACAGATACCTGTAAAACTGTCAAGGGGATCTCTAGGGCATAGCACATAGACTATAATGAGGGATGCATATTCTCTTAGACCCCTAAACAAAACCTCCCATCCTCACAGCAACCTTCGGAAGTTATATAGGCCAGTGTACTCAAAAATTCATCCACAGACCTGAAACTAATATTCTAATATTACACTATATGTTAACTAGAATTCAAAAACTTAAAACCTAAAAAAAAAGGCCCATACCTAGACAGCATCAACATCACCTAAGATCTTATTAGAAATGTAAATTATAGAGCCTCAGCCCAGATCTACTAAATCAAGAGTTACTAGACCACAAGAATCTCATTAACAAGCTCTTCAGGTGACTACCAAGTTCCCGAAAGTTTGCTAAGTTTTGACCTAAACTATCCTGATCAATTCTAATCATATGATAATTATTTTAACTTTCAATCTGCCTTTAGTGTCAATTTACATCAATGGAATGTGCCACAGAAGACCACAGATGAAAATAGCTAATGAACTGGGTTTAGCAATTTCCAAGCAGCCTCTTGCAATTCTCCTTTAGGGTTCATACGAAGTTAGCAGACAATCTCCTAACACAAAGCACTTATAATGAGAGAAAAGGCATAGTGTATTTTCGTAGATTGTGTTTCAACAGCACTTAGACGTCTCTTTCCTATTCAGAAAGAGTTAGAAAAGTTAGATCTTGAAAAGACATCTTAAAAAAAAAAATCTTAACCAGATGGTTATAATGCCAAATACAGGCAATCCTGATCTTGGCTTGTTCATAGTGCTTTCTATCACAGTAGGGTATGTTTTTCCCCTAAGGTTGTAACACGTGGGAAGGAAGAGCTAGGATAAAGACATTAAAGCTCAAGGGTTCGATTTCTTCTAAACAATGCAGAAGATTCTGGTTGTTATTGAATCAACTGCTCTGTTTGCTTGGGCAAATAAAATAGCCTTAGTGAGTGGCTCAGCATGCACTCTGGAGCTTGGCACCCAGGTTTCAACACAGTTCCTTCATTACTAGCTGGATGATCTTGTGCTAGGTACCACACTTCTCCAAGTCTCAGTGGCTTCATCTGTAAGATGGTAAGGATGATCCTACTTAACTTACAGAGTTGTTATGCAAAACTGATATTTATAAGAAATTTGACCAGTGCTTGGCACAGAAAAGAATATAGGTATACAATTCTAAATAATCTGAACATTCTAGGTCAGGTGATACAATGTTATCTTTGGTTCATTTTCATTATTTTACTTCTTATTCTTTGAATTTTTAATATTACTACAATTTATGCTTCTGTTCTGCCAAGGGTGGAGTGATGCTATCTACTACCTCATTAACTGTAGTACGATTCTTCACATATATGCAGATACCCCCTTTAACTTTTGTCTTTCAATCCCTAAGTTAATTTTTTAAAGATACTGAAAGAAATGTGCTATGCAATAAAATATTAGAATGTTTACTTCAAAAAATGTGTCCAGAATTCATGGTCCTGCCTTCAAATCAGAAATGTAACTCTAGCTGAAAATTGAAGATGCTACAATTATAACAAGATGATACACTTATCTCTTTGTCTGGTAATTGTTGTCCAGTACTCAATCAAGCAAAATTCTAAGAAAGGTAAAGTTAACAGTCACCATACAGGCAATGCAATGGCACTAAATTCATACCTGTCAATAGTTACCCTGAATGTAAATGGGCTTAATGCCCCAATCAAAAGACACAGAGTAGCAGAATGGATAAAAAAACAAGACCCATCAATATGCTGTCTACAAGAAACTCATCTTAGACCCAAAGACACCTCCAGCTTTAAAGTGAGGGGGTGGAAAACAATTTACCATGCTAACGGACATCAAAAGAAAGCTGGGGTGGCAATCCTTATATCAAATAAATTAGATTTTA
>CM052799.1:103558988-103682183 GCA_028533885.1 Nasua narica | reverse complement strand
AAAAAAAAAAAAAAAAGAAATGTAACTCTAGCTGAAAATTGAAGATGCTACATTTATAACAAGATGATACACTTATCTCTTTGTCTGGTAATTGTTGTCCAGTACTCAATCAAGCAAAATTCTAAGAAAGGTAAAATGAAAAGTAAGGGAGGCAAGCTGGACTACCAAGGGATTGAGGATACCCAGGCAACAAGAGGTTCATAGGGTGACAATCACAAGGAAGATGTCGTTCTTGTTCACAGGATATCTGTTCTCACGGCTCTGTGAGGCTCTGTGTTCACACCTGGGCTTCTGTGTCAGCACAAGAGCTAAAGACCTCACTACACAGAATGTCACAGTGTAGGCAGCACCTGGCTGGTAACATTGACATTTGGTTAAAGGAGACAAAGGACATTCACCATGTGTTACTGTGGCCGCAAGGGCCAATTACTCAACGAAGATCACTCTTTTCCTGAAGATTCTTTATCAAAGTATGCAACAATTCTTGAAAGAGGAGCCAAAAAGGACACCCCATTTTGAGGTGGAAAGAACACACACAGATATATTTTATTTTACAAACATGCAGACAGTGTGTGTAAGTACTGTGTAAATCTAGTTTTGTACATTAAATCATTCCCTATGACTTTCACCGTGACAACAGAAATGATATTCCACAGAGGGAAAAGTCTTTATAACATCACAGAAGCACATGCAAGTACATTACACCCCAGGATGGGAAAGGATGGGAAATAACAGAATGAAAATGGCATCAAGAGGCCAAGTTAAAGTGATAAGCTATACGACTTTGGGTAAGCCTCAAATGATCTGAGCTTCTATTTTCACTATGTAAAATAAAAGCTGAATGATTCCTGGAACTTTCTTTTCACCTAGCAATGTCTTAGAGTTACATAAAAATAACCTTTTCTCAATGATACGTATTTTTAAGACCTCATAATCACAAATCAATAACAGTAAGTCAATTGAGCCAGAAAACAAGTAAAATTCTATGCTATAGTTTCAGAATATTTTCTAGTTGCTATATATATATATATATATATATATATATATATGGAAAAAAAGAATATATATATATTCCATATATATATATATATATATATATATATATGGAAAAAAAGAATATACCTGCCTTTACAGAGGAACATTCAGTGTTTTTGCACTGTATACTGAAAGAGAAAAAAATGTATCTAAAGAGACATGTCTTGGACCCTCAATTCTTCCCAGACTTTTCTCTTTGTGTACAGGAATCGTGCAAATATCCCAGATACTGATACTGCTGCTACTCTTGGTTCTAGGCAATGCATTTACAAGAAGGAAGTTCTTCCCCTTTAATAAAGTAGGATAACATGACAACTGAGCAGATATTTGCACTCTGGGTAAAGCAAAACATCCCACAAGGAAGAATAAAGATGTAGGAAATATGGACAGATTTTCATCATTCAACCAATATTTTAAGGCACCTATTCATCAGACAAAATGCTGGGTTCTCTGGATGTAAAGAACAAGATGATTCTTTTCCTCAGTAAGCTTTTAATGCTTTGGGTAAACAGACACGGCAGTCCACGTAAGAGGATCATAGTACAGTCTTCTCTAGGAAGATCAGGATGGACAGCAGAGAAGGGAAAACACATGGACTCCTGGCAGTCTGTCTATGAAAAGGGGATCACACAACATCAAGGAAGAAGAGAGAAATAATATTGGGACCAAACATTGCAAAAGACTCAAGACTTTTAACCCTTTAATGAAAGAAAGCCTGCATAGGATTAAGGAACAAAAACTTATTAAAAATCTAGTTGAATATCATCTTTTTACAAATAAGCTTCAGAGAGAGTCCACGACCTTCTCATGGTTAGTCAGTGAATTACTGAGAGAATTTGAGTTCGAACTCCCATTTCCAGGCAGGCCCCAACCCTCCACAGTCTTTTTCTGTTTCATTGGAGAGTAAGAAGGGGAAGGACAGGGCATCTAAAAGGCAAAAGCACAGTCTATTTATTTTTATCAACATCAATGTACAACCCATTCTTTTTACTATCCTTTAACAGGCAGTAAAACTCTAAAAAGTTATAAGAAGGATTTAAATTGCAAGTGGTGCATGAATCTTGGAACACTGAAAAAATAAAATTAAATTTAAAAATAATTAAAAATGAGATAAAAATCAGCTTATATAATGTACGTTGTTAAGAAAAAATTTTATCATTTCAATAAATGCAAATAAAAATTTCTTAAATAAGTAAATTGCAATAGACAGTTGCACAGACAGTCTGCTTTAGGAAATAGTAACATATATGTCTGAGCCATCAATTACACAATGAATAGAACCACAACTTTTAAGCAATTAGTTGATATATTTAGCAGGGTAATTTCTTAACTTCACTAACTGACCAGCAATATTCACGTCCAAAAATAAAATAATACAAAGTTGTTTAAACATATACAATCCCAGTTGAAGAAATTTCCATTGAATAATAAGGAGAACCTGAATTAAAACCCCATGAGCTCATAATCTCTTTATTTTGTGCACTATTCAACATAAGTGATTCCTGAGATTGCACTCTATCAATATAGAAATGCTGCAATTATGTAATTACTTGTGAGTCAGTGAAATAATTAAAATTTGTTCATCAAAGTGGACAAAAAAAATCTAGTATTCAATTCAGTTTCCAGTAGCAATATCATTTAAAAATAATTTCACTTATGTACTCAAACCATAATCATGAATATAAAATACCAACTCTGATTCTCCACAAATGGAGATATAGACAAACCAAAATGGTAGATAATTCAAAAGTAACTTAAAATCAAAGTTTGGATTTTTAATTACATTTATATATGACCAGAGCAAATATTCTTGGAAGGGACTCAAGTAACAATATCTACTGAGAAACTATATTGAGTTTTTTAATGTTGATTCATTATTAATTTGTCAATATAACATATGCATTGTGGGGAATAGGAAACATGTCTTTCGACAATTGATGCCAGTACTTGTTAAGTAGAAATGAACGGACTAAAAGCAACCTTCCTGGAAAGGGAGCAGTGTTTGCATGTGATGCATTATAACTGGTGAATTTATATATGAACCTGGAATCTGTGAATTGGGTCCTTTTAAAAGAATCCTAACTAGACATCCCTTCGACAATGACATATTTCAAGAACTTTATGTCAGACATGGTGCCAGGTATTGGAATGTCAGGATTGGGAATTATCTAATGTTCTCTGATGTATTTTTGCCACAACAAATATAAAATGGAGAATATACATATGGGGCATTGAATCTATGCACACAGGCTGGCGAAATTGGACTCAGATTTCAACTGATCTTATTCAGAAATGTTAAAAAATTGCTTTTCCATTATTTTCCAATTATTGTTTTTGTTGTTGTTCTGTCATTTTCTATTATCTGCAAAGTTATCTTAGATTCTGGATATGAGTTATAGCTATAGCAAATGGATTTAAAGCATCAAGGACTATCAGGTGCAATGTCAGGAGTCCCTGGAAACGCTGTGAATGAATGAAAGAACAAACTCAAGTGGCAACTCTCATTTTCTGAAAAAATGTGTTTTCTGTTTGTATTTCATCATGCACTATATTTTATTTGATGATAGCTGATGTGTGATTTGTCTTTACATCATTATTTGAATAATACTCTTGTGACATTTTTGGGTGACTGTTTCATCTATCATGACTGTCTTAAGAATGCTGTGAAAGAAAAACTGCCTTGCATCTATGCAAGAGTGCTGATGAAAAGCTAGCTAAAGTACTAAGTAAATCCTTTCATTAGTGTCATAAATTATTTGTCTATCTCTAGAAGCAATGGTAAGAGTGTGGTCTCTAGACCATCAGTGTATGAAAAGGCCCCTACATTCTGCGCTTGATTCTCATACACAAGAGAAGCTACATTACATGTTCTTTTTTTCCCTGTAGTTAACTTAAGTGAATAATATTTGAACAGAGATTCCCCATTATTAGAAGCTTCCAAGTTACTGTAGAGAACCAAGGGAAAAATAACTCCTTGCAAAGAATGGAGAAATCTATTATAAGTCTGGGCTGGAAAAGTATTCACAGTTTATCTGAAATAAAACTTACTTTTTCAGAGAACTGAAAGTAAGCAGAAAGAATTCATGGATGTAGATTCAAACTTATTTGCCATGTTTTCACCAGCCTGGCACCTAGCACATCACAGGCACTAGATACACACAAAAAAACAAGTAAAACCATCATCATCAAAAAACCATCACAGAGGGCGCCTGGGTGGCTCAGTTGGTTAAGCGACTGCCTTCGGCTCAGGTCATGATCCCGGAGTCCCGGGATCGAGTCCCATATCGGACTCCTGGCTCTGCGGGAAGTCTGCTTCTCCCTCTGACCTTCTCCCCTCTCATTCTCAGTCTCTCGCTCTCTAATAAATAAAAATAAAAAAAAATCTTTAAAAAAAAAAAAAAACATCATAGATGCCGTCACTGCAACAGTAATTCTCACACCCGTTTAGACAATCCAGGCAAATTTCAGAAATTATAATAGCAGAGTGAAGTTATTTTCCCCCTTGATAGCAAGTAACATCCAATCACTATTAAAACCCTCAAATGTGACAAATCAATAGAGAAAATGTCCATAAAGCAAGGAATCAAAAAGAAAATTAGTGAGGCCACCTGTCACATTATACCACTAAGCACAGGTTTGTTACAGAAATTTTTGCTAATTGATATTTGACTGAATGTATATTCAATGTAGTCTGGTTGGAAAAAATGTGCAAAGAGCCAATCAGATGGAATCATAAGGGGCTTTTTGTGCCTCATGAAGTGAATAGGATTGGGACAATAAAGCAGTACTTCAGTCATTAATCACCAACTGCTGTAGAAAAAAAGCCCAAGGAAAAGCGAGTGGAAAGTGGTAACAGAGTGAAAACATCCTGTTAAAAAAAAAACGTCTTCTTATTCACCATGGTGATTATTTTCTGATAAGTATCTTGGCTTTCCCTCTGGCTAAAGGTCTACTGCATTATGACAAAACTCTATTCTACTGAAACTATGTAGTCCTGGGGGCCATTTAATAACTTTTTTAAAACTCCATTTAATTTGTACACATTAATTAGCATAAATATAAGAGAATAACAATCAATTCTGAAGTGTGTAGCCATACCATTTTGATAATGAAAAAAATGGGACTAATTTACAGAATTGTTACTCCTTTTCATTTTTATGCAAAGAAACTTTCAGATGCCAAATCATTCATTTTGATTTGCAACCTAAATTATCATTCTCAAATGCAGAGCCATACATACAAACAATTTGAATGTAGATTGCGTACACCATTTCCTATGATAATCATCATGGGAGGCAAAATGTCGACACTAAAAAAAGCTACCCAAACTCTTGGCAGTTTTTCTCTTGAGGAAAATGCAAACAAGCATGTGAGTCACCTTAATTTCTGCTTGTAAATAGTCACTCAAGTACTTTCTTCTGAAATGGAAGTAAAGGAAAGTGATGTCATTCATCATAATAATGTGCACTCAAAATAGCAATAACCTTAAAAATATTGGTAGGGAGGAAAGTGATAAATGTTTTACACCTTTTACTTGGAAAAGATGTTATTGTAGCCGACCTTCAAAAGTCATTGAGTCTACCTTATGATTAACCTGTATTTACTGAAAGTATCATTCATTTAAGGCCAAAAGAGACAGTAATTAGATGCTATCCTCTAAAATTCCAACTAAAAGTTTATCTTTTGAAAACTGTGATCTTATTTTAAGAACCCACTGTTTCTAAATGATTCAATAACAATGCAAGTGAATGCCTAGAAAAAGATAATCACACTTCATCAAATATTTGTTTCCACTAAGATATAAATCTTCATAATAGCATCATGCCACTAAAGTATAGTCTAGATTAGGAAGTAATTAATTTGAAAAAATGCTTAGCATTTATCTTAGACTATCCTCAGTGATCATTTTTATTTCATTGACAATAATGCAGAGTCATAACATGAAAAAAGAATTAAAGAAAATATATATGTATATATTTACATATGATATACAGCTATACAAATGTTCTAAGTTGTTTCTTCCTATTCTTCAGAAAAAATACAAAAAAATAAAGTATAGGTAATAATTACTGTAATAATGACAATATTGCAATACGAGGACATACATATATACATATATAATATTAACTATACATATACATGTATGTATATTTTTTAAATTTCCATATTAGCAATCCTGTCACTATAACCTTATTATTAATGTCTGTATATCTATCTTCGAAACATACCTCCAGATAAGAATAATTCTGTACATATCTACATGCGCACATCAACTGGATTAAATTCATACTTTAACCTGCCAGACATTTGTCCTTTTAAATGACATCTCAGTGAGACCAATGAGCCTTGGAAATTCAGAACAGTAAAAATCTAAAACTTTAAATGTTTTAAACTCAGGAGGTACTTACGGACCCTCAAACTGGGAACATGCTTTACTAAACTCATCCTTCCGAATCTCACTACTTCTCACTCTTTCCACCATGGCCACCTGGACAGAGCTGCCATCACCCACCTCCGAACATTGTTACCTGCACCTGCCCGGTCTATCAGACCAAGATAGTCTAATTTCCACAAATCTTTCATTTCACTTACCTCTCAAAACTTAAAAATGTCAGCGTGCCTGAGTGCCTTAGTCAGTTAAGTGGCCGACTCTTAATTTCGACTCGTGATTTCGGTTCAGGTCCTGATCTCAGGGTCCTGACATGGAGCACCATGTGAGGTTCTGCAATCAGTAGGGAGCCTGCTTGGGATTCTCTCTCTCTCTTCCTCTGTCCCTCCCTACCCACTCGACTCCCCTCCCCTCATACTATCTCTAAAAAAAAAAAAAAAGTCTGCCCATATCACCGTTGAACCTGAACATTGGCTACTTCTGAGTCTTCTTGTTCTTCATTCCCTTTGCTCAAATTAATTTTGCCACATCATCATCCCACATACACGTGCACATATGCACACATGAAATACTACTGCACAGTTCCCTCCCTAATTCATTCAGGTCTCAGCATAGGGGCCTTCTTGACCACTGCACCTAGGAAGTATCCTGCTATACCCATTCTCTACTCTGTTTTGTTTATATGGCTTATCTTCTCTCATCTGCTTTTTTTCTCACTTACTATCACCTAATATATTATTGATTGTCTACCTGCCAACACTTGAATGATGCAGCAGTGAGATCTGGGATTTTGCCTGTTTTGTTTGCTACTATGTATCCAGCACTTAGAACAGTGTCTAGCACATTATAGATGCTCAGTAAATACTTATTGAATGAAATAATTACTCCTTTTGGGATTCAAATTCAGCAAGGATAGTCTAGTTGCAGGATTCTCTTCTTTTGTGATTGTAGTGTGGAGGTTTCTGCATGTGTGTGTGTGTCTACTGCAGATACAGTATCATTTCTCCCTAAGAAAAAAATGGAAATACTAAAAACCAGGAAAAACAGAAATTACAACCATCATGAATTCTACTACTCAGAAATAAAAAGTATTACTATATTAATGAATATCTTTCTAAACTTTGTTTTCCTATTAAAATTCTGCCACTAATTTTAAATGTATTTATAATTAAGTTCTCTTTTATTTCTTTGCATTTACAGTGACTCGAGTTTATTCTCTATGCGGATTGAGGAAAGTATTTTTCAAGTTCTTATGAAATATAGTCCAGAAGCAAGAAAATATTTCAAAATGCTTTTGGTGCTAATTGGTGGCCCCCAAAGCTTTCAAATCCCAATTATATATGTACATGAACCCCCAAGACAATTTCCCCTCCCATCTTTTTTAATTGGACCATCTTTTTCAAATGTATTTGCTAAAATGAAAAAAAATTAAGATGTCCTGTTTCCCTACCAAAATCTCTGTAATGTGCAACTCAAAACTATTAGGATATGTTACTTTTATTTTATCACTGTTCTAATTGAAAGGCGTTTTTATATAAAATTGCAATTGCTCATTGAAAAAGTGTTGTTTGTGAAAACACTAAAAAACTTCATATTCCCCAGTCTAGTGTGGCAGACTTTCAGTCAATTGCTACAGTCTCAGGACTCAAACAAAATGAAATGTAAAAGTTTAACAAATAAAAAGGAAACATAAAAACAGAAGACGGTGAGATGAGAGGATGGTAAGATGTAATATTTTTATCCTAAGGCATAAAAAAAATCTTAAAATGAACATGACACAATAATGAAAAGCATATGCACTTAAGGTAGGAATTCACAATATCAGTTTTGCTCATTTTGTTCTCAAAATGCTCAGAGATTTAAAATATATTTTTTTATTTTCAGACCAAAGTCTTCTCATATTCCTTTCAATTCTCCTGATGCTGAATGTAGCCAATTTTGTACCTGGCTCAAGCCGTACACATTCAGTCTTTGCAGGAAACATCCCATTCCTCTGCATCTACCTCAGCCCCCTCCAGCAGCATTTGCTGTAGGCTGTGGTGCAGAGGTGAGTTCTTTGGAGGTTTAAAGAATGCACAGAACAGTCGAACATGAAAGTGTGACAAAAGAAGAAAGAAGGAAGGGGGGAAAGAATAACAAAGAACTATTTTTGTCTTTAAAAAGTCACTATGAAATTTGTATTAAGAGCCATGAGTGGTAGCAAATAGCCAAAGAACTCCACAGGAAAAGGTTTTCACCCGCAGAGTCTGAATCTCTATTCCCTTAATGGGAACCTCACATTAGGATCACTTCTTGAAAAGCGTCTTAGGGAAGCGATTCATAGTTTCCTTATTAAGTGATTCCTGGTGCTAGAAAGGTGATTGATGTGAAAACAGATCCAGCAATTAAAGAATTCTTTTTTTTTTTTTTTGAGGGGGAACTCTGTGCTGTAATACCAATGAATTATGTCTTTAATTACAACTAATTAATGTGGAAAAGAACATGAATATCACACAGTTTGTTCCCTGTTAGAATTAGGCCCCAACACCTTACCTTCCTCAGGGCTTCTGAATACATGTTAGGGTTTCAAAGAAGAGTTTTAGCTGTTCCATCATGAACATTGCAACCCATCGTATGATGAATCATGTAACTGATTCCAAGAAATATCCATTTTTCACATTAAAATACTTGATTTTTTAAAAAGTCCTTGTATTTTATATTTCAAAGTACCATGTACCTTATAATTTTTGTCTTTCTCTATTTAATAGGAACAAGACATGTAAGTCCAAATGATAATACATCACATTGATACAGAGCAGAGACTCTGGAGCCCAGCTCTCTGGGTTTGAACTCAAATGCCATCTCCATCAATTGTATGAGCTTGAGCAAGTTATTTCATCTCTCTGGCCCTCAGTTTCTTCCACTGTAAAGTAGGGATTATTAAGTACCTACCTAAAATAGTTTTTGTGAATATTTAATGAATTATTCTGTGTCGGGAGGTAAAAGAGTGCTCGGTACACAGTAAGTGCTACATAAATGCTTGCTTTAACTATTATTTCAGGGTTATTTTTATTAATTATATTATTATCATTATTTTTAACCTGCTTTTGTACCCACTCAATAGTTTTTTCTCTCTTCTACTTCATTATTTAAAACATTATTTAAAAAAACTACCATAAAACCAAACAATAAACTGAGAGATTTTTATAAAGGATAAGAGAATTTAGTACAGCATCTGGATGCAAGATTAACTCACAGAAATCAATAAATTTCCTTAACACAACAATCAACTAGGGCACATAATGAAAGACAATACCAAAGATGGATAAAATACTGATAAATGAACTTAATAAAAAATAAGAAAGTTCTAAGAAAACTTTAAAAGCACAACTGAATTGAAAAAGAAATGAAAAGGTGAACCACATTTCTTGATAGGAAGAAACACCATCATAAAGACAACAATCTTTTTGTCAGTTGGTGAATTTAATACTTTAATAGAATCACAATAAACATGCCATTATGATTTTTTATTTTCTCTAGACAAACTGACCCTACATTTTATGTGGAAAAATAGAGTCAAGATGACCAGAAAAACTTTTGAGGGGTAATGAAGGGGAAGTAGCCCTACTAGATATTAAAGCACATCATTAAGCTTTAACCACAACTGCATTCAAATTATACAATATGGAGACTTAAACATCAGATTCAATAGAACATGATGTGGAGTAATAAACCCAAATACATACTTAAGTAAAACAAGGTGGGGATATCAAATCAGGTAGAAAAGATGTATTGCTTTATAACTGGTGTTTGGACAAAGCAATAGCCATTTGGAAAAATTAAATAAATTTTGAAATTTACATCATTCCTTAAACTCAAATAAATTGTAAATAGATCAAGATTCAAACCAAAAGAATAAAACCACAAAAGTTATACATTAAAATCTAAAAGGATTTGCTTTGTACTTGTTTCTCTTTACAGTGAGGACTACTTTTCCAAATATAATTCAGATGCCAAAACTCATAGAAAAACCAATAGTTAAATTACCTAAAAGGTTTTTTTTAATCTATGTGAAAAAAGATCTACCATAAAGAAAGTCAAAGGAAGAACTTTTAAAGTAATGAAAATAACTTACCACAAAGCATTAATTTCCAAATTATACAAATGGCTTTATAAATCAATAAGAAAACCCAATAAAAAGGGAATAAACTGACAGCTTATAGGGAAAAAAATGAATCTTAAACACATACAAAGATGCTCAAGCCATTAATAACAAGAGAAATGGAAACAACATTGTCACCACTTTTTACCCAGTATATATATATATATATATATATATATATATATATATAAGGATTTTTTTTATTTATTTATTTGAGAGACAGAGAAAGTGAGAGAGAGCACGAGAGGAGAGAAGGCCAGAGGAAGAAGCAGACTCCCCGTGGAGCCAGAGCCCCATGCGGGACTCGATCCCCGAACCCAAGGATCATGACCCGAGCCTCAGGCAGCCGCTCAACCAACTGAGCCACCCAGGCGCCCCTACCCAGTATATATATATTTTTTAATGATAGCGTATTACAAAAGACACAAGAAAACAGGTCCTTTTACAGATTGCTGCAGTAAATATTTATAATCTCTGTGTAGGGCATTTTGATGACATTTTTCAAAATTTAAAATGTCTGTAATCTTTCTGCTAACAACTAAACTTCTAAGAATTCATTACACAGATATATTCACACAAGTAAAAATGATAAATAGCAAAGATATTCATTTGATCCAATATTATTTGTAACAGCAAAGGATTGGAAACTGCTTTAACTATAAAGGAAAATATGTTCATCATTATGAGACTCTATAAATAAATGTTGATACATCTCTATAACCAAATATTATATAGCCCTAAAAAGAAAAGGCAATTTTATATAATAATACTCAATAAAGTGAAAAAAGCAAATGTAAAAGTATGTCATACGTTCATTACCACATGTGAAAAATCATATGTTTATATCCTGTGTGAGCAGAAAATAAATACGAAGAATTCACAGCTAATTGGTATTAGTGTTTCCATAGCTCATGGATAAAGTCTTTTAACTTTTAACTACTTAAAAAACAAGCATATGATACTTTAAAATGAATATAATCATTACTTTTAAAAGAGAAGCAGTGAACCAAGTCATTAATCATGAGATATACAAATGGAATTTCCAATTTATTAATTAATAATAAGGAGAATTCATTATCATCCCACTTCCTCCGTCTTCTGGCAACAAGAGAAGGGATAAACTTGCAAACTTATACAGCTAAATACTGTGCGATAATAAAAAAGAATAAATTCATGTAAGGTGGTGTCAGCAATATGGCAGACCAGGAAACTCCAGATCCTTCTTTCCCCACAAAGACACCAACTCAACAACAATCAGGGACCAGTTCTCTTTGGAAGAAATTAAAAAATCAGTTACGGGGCTCCTATATCCCAGGGGAGCACAAAACTAGCTACATTGAAGCTAGTAGTAAAATTCACCACACTCACTTGCTATACGTCCACCTCCCAGTTCAGTGTGGCACAACTGGGAAAAAAAATATCTCATAAACTGGCTTCTAACTGGAAAGCAAGAGAAGACTGAAACAAGCATCAAATGTTCAGACCTTTGGGGGCTGCCTGAAAGACTTGTTTCTGTCTTGCCTGAATGTAAGCATTGACAAAAAAGGGCACCAGCTTGGGGGCTGCTAAGAACAAAGGTGATCATTTGAACTAGCATGCATTCACTCACCATAGTTCTTCCCCCTGGGTAGAGGGAGAAAACTCCCAACTCTCAGCTTCTCTCTAGGGGAAAAAAAAAGTTGGAGCATGCAACCAATATTCCACCTTCCAGGGGGTTGCCTGAGTGACAGATTTATGTCTTGCCTGACTGTAGGTTCTGAGCGTATCATACATATTCTGGAATTCTAGGAGCAACTGAAAATAAAAGAGATTTGAATATCTTGCAGAAAGTGCAAAGAACCGGCCATACCCAGACAGACTCCAAAAGATATAAGAAATTATGAGCTGCTAATAAAAGAAACCAACAAATCCCTTTAGTTGGGGGTTTATATGCATGAATCCAAAGAAGATACATCCATAGAGAAGGTTTGAAAGTTCACTCAGAATATCTACCTGGGCTAGAGCGCCTGGGTGGCTCAGTAGGTTAAAGCCTCTGCCTTGGGCTCGGGTCATGATCTCAGGGTCCTGAGATCGAGCACCGCATCGGGCTGTCTGCTCAGCGGGGAGCCTGCTTCTCCCTCTCTCTCTGCCTGCCTCTCTGCCTGCTTGTGGTCGCTCTCTCTGTCAAATAAATAAAATCTTAAAAAAAAAAAAAAAGAATATCTACCTGGGCTGACTGGTGAAGATCTTTCCCAAGTCAAGACAGTGTGTAAAGCCTGGGAGAAATAGCTGGTTTTTTGTTTTTGTTTTTGTTTTTTCAAGTGTTCAGTTCCCAGCACAAAATTACAGTGACACAAGAAACAGGGAAATGTGACCCAATAAAAGGAATAAAAAGTTCTCTGGAAACCAATCCTATGAAAACAGGTATATGAATTACCTGACATGAATTTAAAATAAGCGTCATAAAGATATTCGAAGAGGTCAAGAAAGCAATGCATAAAAAAATGAGGATATCAACAAATATTTAAAAAAGACTCAAACAAAAATTTTGGAGCTGCAGAATACAATAACTGAACTCAAAAAAAATTCCGGGGGTGGGAGGAGGGGAAATACCACAGCAGACTTGATCAAGCTAAAGAAGCAGCAAACTCAAAGGCTGCTTTGAAATTTGAAATTTGAAATTATTTGAAATTTGAAATTATTTGAAATTATTCAGTCAGAGAAACAAAAAGAATAAAAAAGAGTAAAGAACACATAAGGAATTTCTGAAATATTATCGACAGATGAATATATGCTTTGTGGGACTGCCAAAAGGAGAGCACGAGAAAAAGAGGAAGATAGCTTATTTAAATAAATAATGCCTGAAGACTTCCCAATGTGAGGAAGGAAATGGACATCCAGATTCAAGAAACCTAACTAACTTGTATTATGATAAACCCAAAGAAGTCCACAGATGTAGCAAAAAGGCAATCTACAGAATGTGAGAAGATACTTGTGAATCATAAATCTGATAAGGTGGTAATATCCAAAACATAAAAGAATCCCTACAATCCGATAGCAAAAATCTGAATAACATATTGAAAACAAACAAAGGACTCAAATACACACTTTTTCAAAGATGACATACAAATGGCCAACAGGTATATAAAAAGGTGTACAACATCACTAACATCAGGGATATGCCAATCAAAACCACAAAATGATACCATTTAAGTTGGTACATGTTAAGTTGGTCATTGTCAAAATAAAAGAAAATAACAAGTGTCGGTGAGGATATGGAGAAATTGGAACCCTTGTACATTATTGGAAGAAATGTAATATCACATAACCCCTATGGAAAATAGTATGGAGCTTCCTCAAAAAAAATTGAAAATAGAACTACATATGATCGAGAAATCCCATTCTGGGTCTTTATCCAAAAGAACTGAAATTGGTATCTTGAAGTATTTGTTTTCTCATGTTCACTACAACACTATTCACAATAGCCAAGAGTTGGAAACAACCAAAATATTTATTGACAGATGAATAAAGAAAATGTGGTGCGTGCACAGAATGGATTGTTATTCAGCCCTTATAAAGAAGGAAATTCTATCACTTATTACGACATGGATACACTGTAAGGACATTACACTCAGTGAGAAAAGCCAGTCATGAAGGACAAATATTATGTTTCCATATATATGAGGTATCTAAAATAGACAAATTCATAGAAGCAGAAAGTATAGTGGTGGTTGTCAGGGGCCGGGGATGGGAAAAATGATGACGTGCGTGCAGTTAACAATACTGCACTGTATACCTACAAATTTGCTATAAGAGTAGATTTCATGTTACACATGTTTTACCACAATAAAAAATAAAAAGGATGAATCAATTTTATACATAACAATGAGGATTGAATATAATAGACATACAAGAAGCCAAATAACAAAGAGTATATGGCATATGATTCCAATTATTTAAAGGTCAAAATAAGTCAAAATAATTCATGGTGATAAGTAAGAATAATGGTTATCTTTGGAAAGCAGTGAGAGAGAAGGATGTATGTGGGAATTTCTTGGTGCTGGTGATATTCTTTATGCTGATCCAACTGGTGTTTACAAGGATGTGACCAAGTTGCAGACTTAATATTTTCATACTTTACTGTCTGCCTCGTATACTTAAATAAACTCAATACAAAAGCTTGGAGAATGCAATGTGCCTAAACTGAAGGAAAGACATGTAAACTATTTGTTTCAAGTCAAAGAGCTTGATTCAGAGATGACATCCCATTTGCCAGCCTTACTAAACCAACTTTCTGTTTTATGGTATGGGTATTTTGATATGATACAATGTCTTTTTAGTGCAAGTGAATTTTTAATCATGGAAATACCAAACACTGAACTGAAATTTTCAGTTTTTGTCAGGAAGTTTGGCACCGCACAAATATGCATTTGACAATGTGCTATTTATTTGGGATCATCTGTGTCTACAGTGAAAATTCTTGATTGTGTACATTCTTTCAGATGCATCATTTTTTAGCCTGTCAGCTTCTATCATTTTAGCATTCTATTGACCCTACGATGTTGTTTACGAAGGTCATTTGTGTGCCTTGTTATTACAGAAGAGTGGTTGAAATCTACTTGACTCTAAACAGCTCTCTCAACACCATCTTGGATGACAATTTCATTCTTCTGAATACAAATCTGAGAGGCTCCCACTCACTGAGTAATGGGCACTGATTTGCCCAGATTTATAACAAGCAAAGAAAAGTGGCGAACAATTAAGTCCCTATACTAGTTTTAGTTTTGAAGAAACTTTCAGCTCTTTGTAGAACAAGAAAGACAAAGTGTTATCCAAACAACCAAAGGCTGCGGGTTATCAGCCTTGACAAGAAGTTCAATTATTATCCCATCTACGGTCAGTTTAGAGGTGAGACTACTCAAAGGATAATGATCTGAAAACCTAATTATAATTTAAAACAAGCCTGTCCTGAATATGGGCTAACAGTAAAAATCAGGACCAAAGAAGACAAATTACCCTTATACGTGAGCATGCCCAGATGCAGTAAGAGGGAAAATGAAAATCACAACTCTCCCAACAGACAAAGCCAGAAAATAGCTCTTTTGTATCGACTCAGGGAATTAGATAGAATGTTTATCTGTTGATATGTGTGTGAATTCTCCAGAACTGAGACAATATCCTAGCAGCAGTTCTGCCTCCCCTAATAGGCAACCTAAGGTTAGGGCACAAGCTTAAAAAATTCCAGTTTTAAGGAATTTAATCAAAATTTTGTAATCAGATATCTAGATAGTTGGTACTATAACTTCAATATATATATAAGCTTTGCATCATTTTGAATATAAAATTTTTCCATTGCAACATATGAAGAGATTCAAATGAACACCATTGTTTATTCAGTGAATAATTCTTTTTTTTAAGATTTTATTTATTTGACAAGGATAGAGAGAGATCACAAGTAGGCAGAGAGGCAGGCAGTGGGTGGGGGGAGCAGACTCCCCGCTGAGCAGAGACCCTCCAATGCAGGGCTCGATCCCAGCACCCTGAGATCATGACGTGAGCCGAAGGCAGAGGCTTTAACCCACTGAGCCACCCAGGCACCCCTCAGTGAATAATTCTTAATGCAGTTCTTCTCAGGTACCCTCACCTCTCAAGGTACCTCTGATCAGCTCTACATTTTCAACAGAGCAATAATGAGGACAATTTCCTGCATTCTTGGAGGTAGTACAATGTAGGACAGTGATTCTCAACACTGACTGTACATTCGCATCACCCAGGAAACTTTAAAAAGAGCTGGGGTCCCGCTCTCACCCACAGATACCTGATTTAATTGTTCTGAGATGGAAAATGGTCATAAATAGCTATAAAAACTCTTCAAGTGAGTTCAATACATAGGTAGGATGCAAACCACTGGTGTTGTAGTTCAGAAGTCTGTTCAGACCAGGAGTCAGTTTCCCAGGCCCACCCAACCTAGTCAGCTGCTTGCTCCTTTAAATCAAGTTTAGTGGACAGAACCATCCACACTTGTTTCTGTGCTATATTATCTATGACTTCTTTCTCCCTATAAAGGCAAAGCTGAGTAGTTACAAGCAAGACCATATGATCCACAAAGTCTAAAATACTAATGCGCCCTTTATAGGACAAGTTTCTCAACTTTGGGGAAGTATTCCTATCCAGCAAAGGAATTACCAGTGAATGAAATATTTCATGAGGGGCCAAGCCTTAGAAGTGGCATATATCCATTAGGCCTGTATGATATCGGCCATACTTCAGTGTCATGGCTACCTAACTGTAGGCAAGGCAAGGCGATGTTATACACTCTGTGCCCCAAAAGGAAAAGGAAACAGTTACAGCAGAGCTAGCATGACTCTGCCATATAGATATAAAATGAAAATATTAACAACCACTAATATACCTTGGAATAATTAGCATCTTTAACATTTAATAAATGGCAAAAAAAAAAACAAGAACTATATTCGATCGTTACCACCTGACTGGTCATTCTCTATGTTTCTGTGGGATACTGCTCAGTGCATAAAAAAAGAGGATGTAAATTTATTATATTTTCAGATACCATGTTTAAAGTTTTCCTTTATGCTCCTGTTTTCCTGACAGCATCCTTATGATTTGGATGAGATCATCTCAATTACACAGAGAAAAGTGAAATTCAAAGAAGTTCAGTGAATTGTGCAAAATTATAGTGAGTGGTATCCTCAAGAGAGTGGCTTCCCCCTAACTCTAGACCTCGTCTTCACATGAAGCCAGGGATAGCTCCTGTGAAAGGGGTGGACACATCTCCACTGTGTCTCATGGTTTTAACAGCTAAGACTTCTATTTCAACAGAAGAAATGATGAATTACTACAGATACTTATCATAACAGACTTTCCCTCAAGATGTTTCTTTAAAAGTCAATAAGGAAAGTATGCTTCTTTGGAGAACACAAAGACAGTAAAGTTAATAATTGAAAAAGAAGTATTTTAGCTTAATCTGCATAAAAATGGCTAAAAAACAGAGAAAATCCCCTCTTCAAAAATTTTTCCTTCCTAATACCATTCATTTTAATCTCCAGGAACAGGAATTCCTTGGGAATCCACTTTTCCTTCTAGTCATTTCTTTGGGACAGCCTTCTAGGGAAAACCTTACCTTATGAAATTCTGCTGTCTATCAACTTTTCCAATATTCTTTCAAATGTCCTAAGTTCTGGTAATAGCTGCTGTGTGAGTTGTAAAAGAGCTCACTACCCTCTGTGTTGTCCAGCTTAGCAGGCAGAGATGTGACTAGGTTCTCAGTCCCCCACTATCCCCTTGGCTGATCCCTCTTTGGCAATGAATACAGTGAGCCCAGAGATGGGCTTCAAAAATATCCAGTCCCAATCCCTTAAAGTTGTGAATGATACTATACATGGAAGTGGTTTTGCAGATGTAGTAAAATTAGAGATTTTGAAATGAGAAATTATCCTGGATTATCCAGGTGGGTCCTGATTGCCATTTTATGTATCCTTTTGAGGAGAAGGAAGATGAAGGTTAGTCAGACATCCTTCCACCCACAGAAGACAACGTGAAGGAGGCAGAAGCTGCAGTGATACAGTCACAGGACAAGGAAGGCCAGCAGCCAGCAGAAGTTAGAAGAGGCAAGGAACAGATTCTCTCTGACAGCCTTCCAGGTGAATGCAGCCTTCCTGACACACTTACTGATATTTCAAGCCACAGGTTTGTGATAATTAATTGCAGCAGCCACAGGAAACTAATACAGGTAGCATGTGAATAATCCCAGCTCAGAAACAACTCCCACTCTGTAAAGAACAGTGTAAGAGAGAAACATTCGCTCTCTTCAGAATGCATCATTTTAGTCTTGAAAAGTATTATTAGGGGTGCCTGGGTGGCTAGTCAGTGAAGCAGCTGCCTTTGGCTCAGGTCATGATCTCAGATTCCTTGGATGGAGGCCCATGTCAGGTTCCTTGCTCAGCACAGAGTCTGCGTCTCCCTCTCCCTCTGTGCTCTCTCTCCCTCCCTCTCTCTCTTTCCAAGTAAATAAATAAAAATCTTTAAAAAAAAAAAAGTATTTGCACTTTCTTAATCTATGCTCTCAGCAATTATATGCTCTCAATGTTTTCCTCAGTCTAGTTTCTCTTTTCTACTTCATATAGTTTCTCTTTCCTACTATGAATAAAATGACATTCTGTCTTCACTGCTACTACCTACTGTTTATACACTTTGTCCAAACCAATTCAGCCATCAGACTGTGGTTTTTAAGTATTACACATATTAATTCCATTTACCTTCCCCAACCCTTTATTTCTGTCCTTGTCATGTCATCTGTTTTCCTTAGGCCCACTGACCAAGTTCCATCTTCTTAATTCTAAGCTTTTTTTCAGATATCCCTTAGGCTTAGAAAAAGCTTCTTTACTGCTTGTTTCCAACAAAACACTCCAAATGTAAACTCCAGCCTATGTTTCCAAAATTGCTTCTTCTAAACTAATAAAGCCAATTTCAGATCTAGACAAATTGAGGTTCCCAAGTAAAACCAGAAATATCTCTGTGTGGGAGAATAAGCATCATCAAGGGTACAAAGTTATGGGGTTAGAAAGAATCCACTTAAACTGTTTCTCTAAATGGCAACTTAAATTGCAATTCACTGTCAGCATACTGAAGGCAGAATAAAGAGCCATGAGAAGATAGAAAGGGGAGAGAGAATTCAACCTCTAATCTGTCTCTCAGTTTTCCCTTTCTATCTCTCAATCATTCTTTTACTCCACTTTCCCCTATGTCTGCACGGCCCTTATCACAGTGACTCTCCTTAGGATGAACAAAAAGGGAAACTAGGCCATTTAAAAATACAAAGATATCAGAGACATAGAACAGGGAATAACGAAGGAAGCCAGGACCCAGTATTTATCTTCTCCTATTGCTTTTCTTTTTTTTTTTAACCCCCTTCCATATCAGATCCATTTCTCTTCGATTAAAAAGCCACATCCCAAAGAACCAATGCTTCTATCTTAAATCTGGATCTCTAGTTAATTATACATCGACTATAGACATATGACTTTGCTCCACAAAGTAATACACACTATACACCATCCTGAGGTAATCTGAAGAAACAGAAAATGAGATAGAAAATATTCATGTAAGAATGGACATAGAGTTATAAAAACAGTAAGTTCTGTGCTTTTGCTATAGATAGTGAGCAAATTTAGGTCTAAATTTCTGTCAAGAAAATGAAGGGCCTGGGAACTCACCCTGCTTGTGAACTCACAAGTGAGACCTTCAATTTTATGGGTCCTGGCAGAAGACATAGCATAGTAAGCAGCATGACCTTCACAGTAACCCCAGATCCCCTTGTCCCCCATGTCCCATAGAGTGAGCCAGGCAACAGTTTGGGAGGCTGCAGGCAGTGATTTTTCTCATAGCCGAGGAATGCTAAGCTCAGGAAATCCTATGATGTTACAGCAGGCAGCTAGCAAATGTGCCTGACTTTTGCCCCAGAGGGAGACATTATCTTTTCTCTACTAGACGAGGAAAAAACAAAACAAAGCAAAAAACAAAAAACTATCCTCTGCTTCCAAGACACTCTTATCTGCCAATACTGTTTGCTATAAAAACATCCTAGAAAACATAGTCTAGAACAAAGATGGTCAGGGCCTCTGCTCACAAGATATGTAGAAATGTGAGAGACCAATTGAAAATTGTCTTCCAACTGCTTCTTTGACACAATAATGAAGGAAATACATTAGACTACGAGATCCATCAATGGAATGTGAATAAAAAAATACTATTAAGAAATAGGCTCAGCATTTCAAACTTATTTGATATATTTCCAGAGCTTCTGAGCTATAAAGTTGGCTATCAAGAATTTATCTTCCATTGCCTGCTGATGAAATTAAAATGAAATGTACCAATTAAAAAGTAACATAAGCTAGAGAATCTGTATGTCAGTGCTAGATTAATCCAGTTACCTATGGTGCACATTTAACACAGGGGTAGTGTGTTTTGTGCTAATCATCCAATCACCTTGCCCTAGCAACTTGCTATTTTGACGTATGTATTATAAAGATAAAGGAGCTCAGTATTGAATGTAATACTCCATTTTATGACTTGCATATTTTGTCAATATCACAGAAAATTCACATGAGAATATTTAGTCTATTAGCTTTCTCCAAGCCTGTGTGGCAGCATCAGTAATGCCACTGACTTGAGGCAAGTCCAGATGCTGGTGGCTCCAATAGTCCCCAACAGGTCATGGGAAAAAAAATTCAAGGGAAATTCAAGATTGAGTTCAACTGAGCCAACAAGTGAAAAGGGGTAATATTCAGAAAAGAGAGCATTTGCTTTAGCCTTAATTCAACATTTTTTTCCATTTTGTTCTCAAATGTAGTAGGCCATTGTTTCAAGTTAATCAGTGGTACTTAACTATAAATACCTTGAATTCTGTTGCACTATGGTTTCATGCCCAGATGTATAAAAGATACGAATAACAAGTGTCACTAACCTACCACTTTCAACAATGTTTACTGAAATTTTAATTCTTGGAACTGGAAAACTAATACAAGCTATTCTCAGCTCAGACAGCCTGGTGGCTGTCCTCACATCCATACGGCTACAGACCATTGCAAACCTCTGCTGTGAAAAAGTCACCCTTTGTTCTGCATTTTATTTTGTTTCCGTACAATCAATAAAAACTCTTTACAGAAAAGGGAATAAAAAGGAAGAAATGTCTCCCTTAATTACATTTTCTATAAATATTTTGCTGCATCTTCTCCCAATCTTATATTTCTAGACATGTAAATACACACATCATATCATTTTCCTCTTATAGTATTTAGTCACCTCCAATGAATGCATAATGTTCTATCCACTGACTATAATGTGATATATTTCAACATCTCCCTGTTTGTAAGCATACATATTTTTTATTTTATATCTATTTTATTGTTATTATTATAATTGTAAAAAATTATGGAAAAGATATCTTGTTACATATAGCTGTTCCATTTTTACAATTATTCCTCAGGATAAAATTTCAGAGAGGAAGTTACGGCATCCAAGTTAAGAAAACAAAATATTAAATGTCTTTTAAAAGTTGCCCTGTATATTTCTTCATTTTTCTCTAGACACATCACCCACCTAAACTTTCCTAGTGTCTGTCCTACATTAAGATCAAGAAAGATACAGCTTCCCTTACTAGTTAGCTAGAAGAAATCCTTCAAATAATGAGCTCTTGAGGAGTTCCTTCAATTTGTTGACAATTACTTCCCAGGACTGATATTTAATGCCTTATGTTAAGTATACTTTTTAAGCTCTATAAAAATAGGCTAAAAGGTAGGTAGTGTAAACTGGATTTTACAAATAAAGAACTTATGTCTCAGAGAGATGAGGTAATTTATCCAAGGTCATAACTAGTAAGTGGCAGAGCTGGAATTCAAATGCAAATCTGACATTCAACTACACTACTCTCTTTACCAAAATATTGAAAGCCCAAAGCATAGCACTTCCATGGCTGAACTTTTAGGTGCCTATAAAAGAAGTATTTTTTGTGAAAGGAGTCATTCCTAGCGATCTTCCAATCTCACCTCTACAGAACCATTTTCTCTGGTGAATTATAATGCTGGGACTATTGAAGATTTTAGTAATGAATAAATCATACTCCAAAGAGTCTCTTGCTCTAAGATTAGCATGGCATGGACCTATTTCATTTAATTCATTCTTACATCTTTACAGATAAATCCAGTTTAAAATTTCTGCAGATTTCTTCTTTAACTATATTTAAAAGCAGATTTCTCCCAAATTTTTTCAGTTATATGACATGGGGCATTCCCATCTTGCCCCTTATTATCAATACATTTTCACCCAGCCAAAAGGGGTATTAAAAGCATGATAGTCTTTTCTATGTATAATGAACTACATTTTCTTGGAAAAGTTTCCAAAAACCATTCCAGTGAGGACATATTTTAAAATATTGGTTCAATGTTTACTATTTTTCTTGGACAAAAAGACTCCAAATTTGGCTACATATAACCAATCTCAAGGATTATCATATGTCAATGGCTCCAGAAGATTTAACATAGGGATGATAGAGACACAATCATGTGATCTATGCCAGTTCACTTTTTAAAAAATTAATATATTTGTTCCTATAATGAGTCTTTTTACTTGATTATTAAAGCAATATTTGTTGAAAACTAGAAAATACAAAAGAGTGTAAAGGACATTTTAAAACTACCTGGAACACCATCACTTGGAGAAAATCACCATCAGCATAGTTTGTTTCCTTATATATTTTCCATCCATGTATTGATATAATTGATATTATCCTATAAATTCCACTTTTATATTTGCTTAAAGAAAACACATAATAGGAGTATATAATATTCCATTCTATGGTATATCATTATTTTAATTAACCAATCTTCCATTCTTGGGAATTTAGATTATCTTCAAATTCTTGCTTTGGAAATGATCCTATCATGTTCATCGATACATTTCTAGATTTTAGTTATTTCCTTATTACAGACTTGCTAAATGTTAGTAACTAAGTCTAACAGTATTAAAAAAAAGTATATCCCAAAGAATTTTCCACCCCCACCACTAGAATCTTGGAGTGACAGTTCTATATTGCAAGTCTGTCAATTTGCTAATTTGATAAATAAAAGAGAAGGTATAATATCACTTCATTAAGATATTTTATTGCTAATGAGGTAATCAAACACTTTTCAGTATGTTAAGGTTTTATAGCTATTTTTTTATATATACATACAAGGTGTTTGGTTTATTCCAGCACCCTAGAGCTATAGGCATTCAGATCTTCTGTGCCCTGAAAAATGCAAACTATGCTGAATCTCAACTCTGTAATATCTTAAAAATCTCACCAAACTAGTCTCAATTTTTTTAACTACATCAGTTAGGATAACATCTGTCACCCAAATAATCATTAGACTATGAAATAGTTCACATGAAGACTCCAATATAATACACAGTTGGCAACAAATATTATTTTCCTTTCCTTCTTAGAAAAAATACATAAGCATACAGTCTGTTTACCAAAAGATGACTCTCATGATTATCGTGAACTTCTCATTAACACATCTATTAATAAGTTTTACCTACTTGTAGCTCATGAGGCAGAAGGTCAAATATATTAGTTCATATAAAAAATAAAAATGAAAACTGATCAGTTTGGTCTTCTTCAAATGACTATAAAATTACAAAATGGGCAATTTTCTCAAAAATTAATTCATTTTAAATGTTAAATTATTAAACAATACTTTCTCTACTCACTTTCAAGTTAACTTACAGCCACTCTAAAATATATGGTAACTATCAAACTGTAGATTAGACATAAAACAGTAACAGGATGCTTTAACAAAACAAGTACAAATATTTGACTCTTGCCTTTACTATTTACCTACTCTGTTGCACTAGACAATTATCTACTACGAACCTTGGTTTCCTCATCTCAGTATGAGATTATACCTGTATAAAGACCAACTTCTAAAAAAAAAACCCACCTTGAAAGATTGCCATGATCAAAGCAATATTAGTCCTGAGTGTGAAGCCTCAGGCTGGGCTCAATCTCAGGACTCTGAGATAAGCACCTGAGCCAGAACAAAGAGTCCAGAGCTTAACTGATGGTCCCACATAGGCACCCCTAGAAAAATAACTTTAAAGCAATTAATCTCTCAGTGGTCAAAGGTGTAATAACAGGAGCAACAGAGAGAATCCTTGCAATAAATTTGAACACATATTCTATGTTAAAATCAAGCATTGGAGTTTTCTGGTTTTCCAAAAAGGGTATCAGATTTACCATACCAGTAAAAATAATTTAAAAAGCTAGGAAAAAGGCATAAAACAATTCTTACAGGTATTACATAACAACCAAGACCGGGGTACAGCCTTTGAGAAAAGAGAAGCATACAGAATAAGCTCTATGGTCATGCTGGCTTTTTCCCTGATGGCATTTCTAAATCATGGCACAAGGAAACAGAGCCCAAGAAGAAAGCAACTAAGCCAAGGGAATAAAAATAAGAACTCAGGGGTGTCTGGCTGACTAATATTTCAGGGAAAAAAATACAGAATAAATTCCCCCAAAAATATGTGAAAAACCTCCCTTTGGTTCTTGGCAACTCAGAAGTACTGAGACTTGAGGAGTTCTAATGAACAAGAGCCACTGGGAAGTGAGAGAGCTTAGCAGAGATTTGAAAGGCTATCCAGGAGTGGTCTCAGTACTGACTCAGAATTTATCTCTGAGTCAAAAGGTCATAATTAACATCTTGGTCTTTTAATTCATACACTCAGAAACCATAAGACTAATACACCACAGAGTAAGAATCACACACTAAGTGTATGGTCTAGTCCCTAGAATAAGGGCAAAACTACACTCACTGGCTTAATAAAAGAGAAAAGTGTGCCTTATTAGTATCAAGGAGAACCACCTGTAATGTACCTGTCTACCAAAAAAGCTTTATACTCTTCAAAGGATAAAAACATAATCAAGAGCCTTTACTGTGCATTAATCAAAATGCCCAATATGTAATCAAAACTAGTAGATATGTGAAGATGAAGTAAAAAGTGATGAATAATCAATAAATAAAATAGGTAAGAAACAGGCAGGAGTGGTCCAGATACTGGAGTTAGCAGGAGAGAGCAACTTCAAAAAAATATTTATGATTATTGCTATGGTCTGAATGTACATGTCCCCCCAAAATTTACATGTTAGAATCCTAACACCCAATGTGATGGTATTAGGGGTGGGCCTTTGGGATGTGAGTAGGTCATGAGGGTGGAGCCCTGATGAATGGGATTAGAGCTCTTATACCAGAGACACCACAGAGCTCCCTACCCCCTTCCACATGGGAGGATACATGAAGAAGTCCACAGTCTGCAAACTGGAAAAGGAGTCTCACTAGAATTAAAACTGACTCTGTTGGCACCTTGATCCCGGACTTCCAATTTCCAGAACTGTGAGGAATAAATTTCTGTTGTTTATAAGCCATTTAGTCTATGACATTTTATTATGGCAGCCCAAACAGACTAAGACCATTGTTATGTTAAAGAGAATACATTTTCTTTTTATAAAGAATCTGAAATTAAGAGCTCATTCAGTGAGTTTAACCTCAAACTAGATTTGGCAGAAGATGGTGATACTAAATTTCAGTAAAAAATATCCAACCTGAAATCCAGAGAAGCAAAAAAAGCAAAGAATAAGCAATTTATAGGACATGTTCAAAGGTCTTATGTGTGTCTATCTGAAGTCTGAGAAAGTGAAGAGAGGAAATGTAAAAAAGAAACACTATTTGAGGAACTAAAGGCTGAGAATATGTAAATCTTGTGAAAGATTACGAACCTCAAATTCAATGCAGTTAGCAAAACCAAGAGAAATAAATATGAAGAAAATCACACACCAGCACATCATAGGCAAAGGAAGAGATCCATTAATGCCAACAAAGCAAAGATGAGAGCAGCAGCTTATTTTCTCCCATAAGCAAGAATGGGAGCCAGAAGACAGTGAAAAGAGATCTTTAAAGCAATGAAAGAAGAAGAAACCACATATAATTCTGTACCTGGGCACAATTACTCTGCCAAAAAATAGAGTCAAAATTAAAATATTTTCAGAAAGGATAACTTGACTTTGTTGTCAGAAGACCTGCAAAAAAATATCAAAGACAGTTCTTTAATGTGAAGTAAAATCATTCCAGCAGGAATGACAAGCACTAGGTAGGGTAAACATGTGAGTAAATGGAAATTGATACTGATTGGTTAAAACAATAAAAACAACATTGACATAACACATATATAAAGTGAAAACATAAAAAAAGATAAAAGACGTTATGGTATAAATAGAAACAACTATTGTGAGTGTTTTCACATTTTGGAAATTGAAAAAGTATGAACTGACGTATATGAGAGATTACACGTAATAAATTACATATGCAAAATCGGAGTACTTAATTAATTAGAAAAAGAGAAAGAGAGAGAAATAAGGGAATTTGGAAGTTTTTCAAGAATCTTTAGGTACACATACCAAAATAGGTACAGATAAAATATATCTAAGATTTTGTCAAAATAGCTAGGGAGAGGAAAGTTGTATGGATTTGTTTTAGCTGGGTGATAGATACTTGGAGGCACATGGATGTTTTCTAACTCTGTGTAAGGAATTAATCTTTTTGTGGCAACTTGAAAAATGGTATCTTGACATTACATTCATAAAGTACACACCACTTTTCAAAATGACATCAATCTCCTTCCCCCATATATACATTTTTTGACAGAGAGACATATATACATATGCTTTGATATCTCCATCAAAATACCTTATACATGCACTCTCCTTTATAACTATCTAATTTTTTCTCCTGCCTGCTGTATCTCTCTGCCTTTTCCAATGGAAATCCAACTGGCCTCAGAGTTTTCCAGTTTTTCCACACTTCCACTCTTCTGTTCATAAAACACAATACCAAAAAGGAGTGAGGTTAGATAGACCCCCTTGTACAATGAGGACACTGGGAGGAGAAGAAAAGTTGGCAGTGTTCCCTGAGAGGAAAGAAAAGATGAAGAGATTGGATTGCTCCAATTGCTCCAAGAGATAGGACTGCTCATTGTTCATTTGTTCTTAGCTTTCTTAATAAACTCCCTCTACTTCTCAGACTTACTATGAAATTACGGTCTTGTATGAAGAACACTTAACACAGAAGCTGGTAAGTACAAAATTCTTAACTGCTAATGTCATCCTTCCCACTTTCACATACATTTTTCACATATATTTTTCATCATGTCATGTGATAACAAGATATAAATGATACAAAGAGTTGAATCAAAGTAACAACTAATAGAAAAATGTACCCCAAATGTGGGTCCTTCATAGGCCTTCATAAAAGATCAATGACCCTAGACAAAGGTTATTGTGTGAATGAACAGTAAGAGGGAACACAGTGCATGGGCCCTGCTTATTGACTGATGAATAAACTCAAGCTATCACTCTGATTTCATTGACACCAAACCGTCCTTCCCCAAACACTCCATGAGACTTAATACTTTATATCCCCTTTTGTGGATATCTCTGTTGGCAGTCTGAAGGGATATGAAGAATTTGAGAGGCAGGGCAGGGGGTCATAGGGGGTGGGAGGTGGAATGAAACAAGATGGGATCAGGAAGGAAACAAACCATAAGAGACTCCTAAACTCATGAAATAAACTGAGGGTTGCTGGGGGGTAGGGAGGGTAGGGAAAGAGTGGCTGGGTTATGGACATGGGGGGTGGTATGTGCTATGGTAAGTGCTGTGAAATGTGTAAGCCTGATGATTCACAGACATGTACCCTGGGGCAAATAATACATTATATGTTAATTTAAAAAAAATGTTAAAAAAAAAACTTGGAAGCAAAGGAAACACCATTATCCTTGGAGGGTAAATGGTAAAAGCAATCCAACACCAAAATATGTTGCTGAATACAATTTTCTGTACAAAAAATAAATTGCATACAATAGTGAATTCTAGATCAAAGAAAAATAAGTGAAGATTTTGGAGATTTGGCCACTATGTATGTATGCGTAACATTTTTGCCAAATGAAATGTTTATATATGAAATACATATATACATAATACACACATGTATACCACCTGTGTACATATCTCAGGCACATATATATGAATTATAAGGAATTATAAGAAATTGGCTCACATGATTATGTCGACTGAAAAGTTCCGCAATCCACTGTCTACAAGTTGGTGCCCCTGGAAAGCCAGTGGCATAGTTTGAAGGGTTGGAGAGCTGATGGGATGGTGTCGATTCCAGTCTGAGTGTGAGGACCTGAGAGCCAGGCCTTTCAAGGGCAATTGGAGATTCATGTCTAGCTCACACAGTCAGGCAAAAAGAGCAAGTTCCCCCACCTTCCACCTTTTTTTTTTTTTTTGTCTATTCTGATTAGACAGTGCCCATATATACATTGGGGAAGTCAATTAGATTTACTCAGTCTATCAAGTTAAATATTAATCTCTTCCAAAAACACCCTAATAAACATACCCAGGAAAAATGTTTAACCAGGTATCTGGGCATCCTATAATTCAGTCACAGATTTGACACAAAATTAACTATCGACAATAAATATTACATGGCTCTCAGCTTGATGTCTATGAGCTGTTAAGCACTGAAATCAAAACACATTTGAATAAAGGAGAGGACATGGGAAGTCTCCCCACCAGGTATTTTTCTGCATGGAAATGACTTCATGGAAGGAAGCTTTGGAACAGAGCTGAGCACTCAGATACTCCCAATAGCAATGTCTCTGTCCTTGAACAAGAAATCATATTCTGATAACCATACAGTATTTGTTACTTATATTTGTTCCAGTTTCTCACAGAGTCTCATTTTGATTCTTGGAGAAAGAGTGTGCTAAGGATGAAAACATCCATGACTCCTTTCTTTGAAATTTATTCCAAGACTTTGAGGAATAAGACAATTCACCTAACAGAGGCTGTCTCTGTTTCAGAGGAAAACATTCTTTACAACACAGCAGACAGCAGGATTTTGGCACATTGCAAGCTACAACATAACAAAATGGCAACTGTCGGCCTCAACCAACTGTACCATTGAATCACAGTGCCATAGGAATAGGAACCTTGCATAAAAACTGTGGGGACAGGAGCCAGTGCCTATGGCCTCCCAGGCAGCACAGCCCACAGGAGTGGAGCCTGTAAATGGAGGCCAACATAGGACAGGGAAACCTGTCAAAGGCTACCTGGAAGTTACAAGAATTTGACTGTGAATTCAAGAGAATATTCTGGAAATAATACACAGAACAGTATCTGCGTCCTTGTACAGGTTTTCTTTCTTTTTTTTTTTTTTTTTTTTTTGGAATACAAATGCCTGTCTCAAGTAAACACATCACCAGCCACACAACTAGGTGAAGAGCCAGGCTACCTCCCCTCCCCAAGGAATCTCTGCTTTTCAGATCTTGGCTGATTACAATAACTGAACACTTGAGCCACATTTTTTTTTTCTCTTTCTGTGCTTTAAGTCCCTACTCATGGTTAAATTACAAAAAAAAAAAGTGAGCCTATAAAATCGTAGCACCCCCCCCTTAACCCCCAAAAAAGCAGAACCCCAGGCCCATGCATGGTTTTCATTCTCTCTACCTGAGACTTCTCTGTGTAGGCCCAAGTGTGCCATGTAATTTCTAGGTCCCTTAAGTAATAAGCCTTTTTTTCCCCTTAAGTTTCCTGATGATTATTGCTGCAGGGCATCTTGCAGTCATAATAAAAACAACAAGGGCTGGTCCAGCCACAACTTTAGTTATCAATAGGCTACAACTGGCATAAAACAATCCTGTTAGCAGAAAAGCTGAATGACAAGAATTGTGAACAATAGCTAGTGAAGTTTCTGTGGGTGGGGGGTGTTGCAGAGACTCTGACCTTTAAGAAGGGCCTAGACCCAGAGAACTAGTTACTGCAAATACCATTCTTAGTGCACATTAAGATTGGAATGGAGAAACATGTGTATGGTGCTATATAAGCTTAATGGTTATAATTTCTTCTCTAATGTGGATGAGTATGGAAGAAATAAACTAAAATATACCCATAAGCAGAGCAAGAATAAGACTGATAACTGTTCTCTCTTTTACTGTTATGGAAAACAGTAGGTAGAGTACAAAGTACAAAAATGGTAAAAAAAAAAAAATGACAATAAATTCATGGTGTGTTAATAGTGAACTATACAAAAGCTGTGAAGCAGCAATCCCAAGCTAAATCTCCATTCTGCTATTCACTGAACAGTGTGGCCTTGGACAAGTTATAGACCTAAATCTCTGTTTCCTATTCCATAAAATAAAAACAATAGAGGGGAGGAACAAGATGGCAGAGGTGTAGGAGACCTAAATTTCACTGGGTCCAGGAATTCAGCTAGTTATCAAACCATTCTTAACACCTAGAAACTCAATAAGAGATCAAATAAAAGAATAGCAGCAATTCTAGGAACAGAAAAGTGACAACTTTCTAGAAGGTAGGACATGTTGAGAATTGAATCTGAGCCAATATATGGGGAGATAGACTGCGGGGGGAGGGGCAGGCTCCCGGCAAGTGGTAGAGCAGTGAAGCACAAAATCAGAAATTTTAGAAGTCTGCTCCACTAGAGACATTACTTTGGAGGCTAAGCAGGTGGTGGAGCCCTCACTGAGAGAGTATGGTCTCAGGTCCCTTGGGTCACAGAAAGACCATGAGTTCCTAGTATGGAAGAGTGCCCAAGTATCAGAGCTGGGAAGCCAGCTGCAAGGAAAGAGCCTAGGAGTCAGCTCTCAGCTTGGGGTTACCTTAAACCATGACTCCTGGCACAGTTGGGCCACTACTTCAAGTAGGGACCCCACAAATGGCAGATCCAGGGAGACCCCATCTATCCTCCACCACGAGGAATGGTACGGGAGGCCGCTACAGGTATGTGCTGGGTTTGGAGACTCCAAACAGGGCTGTGCACTGGAGACAGAAATGCCTGGTCACAGGCTGGGTGAGCTTAGAGTGCGGCCAGAGACCAGGGAGAAGGGAGGGATTGACTGCTTTCCTCTGCAAGTACACTGAGGAGTGGGGCCCTGAGCTCTCGGCTCCTCCGGACTGGAGATTGGGAGACCGCCATCTTCATTACCATCCTCCAAAGCTGTACAGAATACGTTCAGGGAACAAAAGCTCCCGAGAGCCCACCTGGCCAGGGCAGTGCAACTCCACCTCTGGCAGATGTGAGAATTGCTGTAACAGGCCCCTTTTCCAGAAGATCAGCAAGAACATCCAGCCAAGACCAACTTCACTGATCAATGAAAACCGCAGAAATCCAGAGCTAAGGGAAAGCAGCACATAGAATTCATGGCTTTGTTTCCATGACTCTTTAGTTTTTCAAAGTTAAATATTTTTAATTTTTTTCTTATCCTATTTTTTTAATTTTTCTTCTTTCCTATTTTAACATTTTTCAACTATTTTATCTTATCAATACCTTTTTAAAAATCATTTTAAATTTTCATTTTTATAGTCTTATTCTATCCCTCATTGTATTTAAACTTATTTTTTGAATACATATAGGTTTTTCTTTCTTCAAAATGTTGGGATACAGTTTCTTCTAACATATCAAAATATACCCTAAATCTAGCATATGGCTTTGTTCTAGTGTCCAACCTGATCATATTCTTTTTTTTTTCTTTTTTTTAACCAACTTCTTATCAATTCCTTTTTTAAAATCTTTTTTAATTTACATCTTAACAATCATATTCCATCTTTTCATTTTGTTTGCCCTTATTTTTTTATATAAATAATTTTTTTCTCTCTTTAAAATTTGGGGAGGCAGTTTCTTCTAATAAACCAAAATACAACCAAAATCAAGTATGTGGTTCTGTTCTAATCATAGCCAGATACTTGATTATACGATTTACATATATATTTTTTTTCCCCTTCTTTCTACTCCAGCTGGTTTTGGGTCTCTTCTGATCGGGTAAGTATAGATTTTTCTGGGGCCTTCTACCCATTTAGTATTTTGTTCTCTCATTCATCTGTTCTTATCTACATAAAATTACAAGGCAGAAAAACTCACCTCAAAAAATAGAGTAAGAGGGAGTACTGATAGCTAGGGACCTAATCAATACAGACATTAGTAAGATGTCAGGACCAGAGTTCAGAATGATGATTATCAAGAGGCTAGCTAAGCTTTAAAAAAGCATAGAAGATACTAGAGAATCCCTTTCTGGAGAAATAAAATCGCTCTCTGGAGAAATAAAAGAACTAAAATCTAACCAAGTTGAAATTTAAAAAGCTTTAATTAGGTGCAATCAAAAAATGAAGGCTCTTACTTAAAAAATAAATGAGGCAGAATAGAGAATTAGTGATATAGAAGACCAAATGATTTTAAATAAAGAAGAAAAAAGAGAGATAAACAACTACTGGACCATAAGAGGAAAATTCAAAGGATAAGTAATACCATAAGACAAAACAATATTAGTGTAATAGGGATCCCAGAAGAAGAAGAAAGAGAGAGGGACAGAAGGTATATTGGAGAAATTATAGCAGAGAATTTCCCTATTTTGGGGAAGGAAACAAGCATCTAAATCCAGGAGGCACCGAGAACCCCCCTCAAAATCAATAAAAATAGATCCACACCCTGTCATCTAATAGTAAAACTTACATGTCTCAGTGACAAAGAAAATCCTGAAAGCAGCTCAGGACAAGAGGTCTGTAACACACAATTGTAGAAATATTAGATTGGCAGCAGACCTATGCACAGAGACCTGGCAGGCCAGAAAGGACTGGCATGATATATTCAGAGCACTAAATGAGAAAAATATGCAGCCAAGAATACTATTTCCAGCTAGGCTGTCATTGAAAATAAAAGGAAAGGTAAAAAGCTTCCAGGACAAACAAAAATTTAAAGAATTTCCAAACACCAAACCAGCCCTACAGGAAATATTTAAAGGGGGCCTCTAAGCAAAGACAGAGCCTAAAAGATACATAGACCAGAAAGGAACAGAGACAATATACAGTAACAGTCACCTTACAGGCAATAAAATGGCACTAAATTCATATCTGTCAATAGTTACCCTGAAAGTAAATAGGCTAAATGTCCCAAACAAAAGACACAGAGTATCGGAATGGATAAAAAAAAAACCAAGATCCATTGATCTGCTGTCTACAAGAAACTCATTTTAGACTCAAAGACAACCCCAGATTTAAAGTGAGGGGATGGAAAACAATTTACCATGCTAATGGACATAAAAGAAAGCTGGGTGGCAATCCTTATATCTGATGAATTAGATTTTAAGGCAAAGACTATAATAAGAGATGAGAAAGAACACTATGTCATACTTAAAGGGTCTCTCCAACAAGAAGATCTAACAATTTTAAATATCTATGCCCCTAACATGGGAGCAGCCAAATATATAAACCAATTAATAACAAAATCAAATAAACACATTGACGATAATACAATAATATTAGGGGACTTTAACACCACCCTCACTGAAATCGACAGACCATCTAAGCAAAAGATCAACAAGGAAATAAAGGCTTTAAATGATGCACTGGACCAGATGGACATCACAGATATATTCAGAACATTCCATCACAAAGCAACAGAATACACATTCTTCTCTAGTGCACATGGAACATTCTCCAGAATAAATCACATCCTGGGTCACAAATCATGTGTGAACCAGTACCAAAAGATTGGGATCATTCCCTGCATATTTTTAGACCACAGTGCTTTGAAACTAGAACTCAACCACAAAAACAAAGTTGGAAAGAACCCAAAAACATGGAGGCTTAAGAGCATCCTACTAGGGGCGCCTGGGTGGTGCAGTTGGTTGAGCGACTGCCTTCGGCAGGGGTCATGATCCCGGAGTCCCGGGATCAAGTCCCACATCGGGCTCCCGGCTCCATGGGGAGTCCGCTTCTCACTCTGACCTTCTCCCTTCTCATGCTCTCTCTCACTCTCTCTTTCCTAATAAATAAATAAATAAAATCTATAAAAAAAAAAGAGCATCCTACTAAAGAATGAATGGGTCAACCAGGAAATTAAAGATGAATTTAAAAAATTCACAGAAACAAATAAAAATGAAAACACAACTGTTTAAAATCTTTGAGACACAGCAAAAGCGGTCCTGAGAGGAAAGTAAATAGCAATACAAGCCTTTCTCAAGAAACAAGAAACGTCTCAAATAAAAAACCTAACCCTACACCAAAAGGAGCTGGAGAAAGAACAGCAAAGAGGGCGCCTGAGTAGTTAGGCATCTGCCTTCAGCTCAGGTCATGATCCCAGGGTCCTGGGATCGAGCCCCGCATCGGGCTCCCTGCTCGGCAGGAAGCCTGCTTCTCCCACTACAATTCCCTCTGCTTGTGCTCCCTCTCTCACTGTGTTTCTCTCTGTCAAATAAATAAAATCTTTTTTAAAAGAAAGCAAAGAAAGCCTAAATCCCGCAGGAATAGAGAAATAATAAAGATCAGAGCAGAAATCAATGAAATAGAAATCAAAAGAACAGTAGAATAGATCGACAAAATCAGGAGCTAGTTCTATGAAAGAATTAATAAGATTGATAAATCCATGGCCAGATTTATCAAAAAGAAAAGATAAAGGACCCAAATTAATAAAATCATGAATGAAAGAGGAGAGATCACAACCAACACCAAATAAATACAATTATAAGAACATATTACAAGCAACTATACAACAGCAAATTTGAAAAGCTGTAAGAAATAGATGCTTTCCTAGAGACTATAAACTACTAAGACTAAACCAGGAAGAAACAGAAAACCTGAACAGACCCATAACCAGTAAGGAGATTGAAGCAGTCATCAAAAATCTCCCAAGAAACAAGAGCCCAGGGCCAGATGGCTTCCTAGGGTAATTCTACCAAAATTTAAAGAAAAATAGATACCTATTCTCCTGAAACTCTTCCAAAAAAAAAAAAAAGAAAAGAAAAGAAATGGAAAGAAAACTTCCAAATTCATTTTATGAGGCCAGTATTACCTTGATCCCAAAACCAGACAATGACTCCATCAAAAAAGGAGAATTACAGGCCAATATTCCTGATGACCACAGATGCAAAAATTCTCACCAAAATACTAGCCAATAGGATCCAACAGTACATTAAAATATTATTCACCATGACCACGTAGGATTTATCCCTGGTCTGCAAGGTTGGTTCAACACCTGCAAATCAATCAAAGTGCTATATTAATAAAAGAAAGAACAAGAACCATATGGCACTCTCTATAAATGCTGAAAAAGTGTTTGACAAAGTACAGCATCCTTTCTTGATCAAAACTTCACAGAGTAGGCATAGAGGGTACATTCCTCAATATCATAAAAGCCATCTATGAAAAACCCACAGCGAATATCATTCTCAATCAGGAAAAACTGAGAGCTTTGCCCCGAAGGTCAGGAACACAGCCAGGCTATCCACTATCACCACTGCTATTCAACATAGTACTAGAAGTCCTACCCTCAGTAATCAGACAACAAAAAGAAATAAAAGGCATCCAAATCAGCAAAGAAGAAGTCAAACTCTCACTATTTGCAGATGATATGATACTTTATGTGGAAAACCCAAAGACTCCATGCCAAGACTGCTAGAACTCATACAGGAATTCAGTTAAGTGTCAGGATATAAAATCAATGCACAGAAATCAGTTGCATTTCTATACATCGACAGCAAGACAGAAGAAAGAAATTAAGGAGTCAATCCCATTTACAATTACACCCAAAACCGTAAAATATCTAGGAATAAACCTAGCCAAAGAATCTAAGAATCTGTACTCAGAAAACTGTAAAGTACTAATGAAAGAAACTGAGGAAGACACAGAGAAATGAAAAATGTTCCATGCTCATGGATTGGAAGAACAAATATTGTGAAAATGTCTATGCTACCTAGATCAATCTACATGTTTAATGCAATCCCTATCAAAATACCATCAACTTTTTTCAAAGAATTGGTACAAATAATCCTAAAATTTATATGGAACCAGAAAAAACCCTGAATAGCCAGAGGAATGCTGAAAAAGAAAAAAAAAGTTGCTGGCATCACAATTCCAGATTTCAAGCTCTATTACAAAGCTGTAATCAACAAGACAGTATGGTACGGGCACAAAAAAAGACACATAGATCAATGCAACAGAATAGAGAGTCCAGAAATGGACCCTCAACTCTATGGGAAATTAATCTTCGACAAAGCAGGAAGAATGTTCAATGGAAAAAAGACAGTCTCTTCAACAAATGGTATTGGGAAAATTGGACAGCCACATGCAGAAGAATGAAACTGGACCATTTCCTTACACCACACACAAAAATAGACTCAAAATGGATAAAAGACCTCAATGTGAGACAGGAATCAATCACAATCCTTGAGGAAAACACAGGCAGCAACCTCTTCAGCCTCAGCCACAACAACTTCTTCCTAGAAACTCCACCAACGGCAAGGGAAACAAGGGCAAAAATGAACTATTGGGACTTTATCAAGATCAAAAGCTTTTGTGCAACAAAGGAAACAGTCAACAAACCCAAAAGACAACTGACAGAGTGGGAGGAGATATTCACAAATGACATATCAGATAAAGGGCTAGTATCCAAAATCTATAAAGAACTTCTTAAACTCAACACAAAAAAAACAAACAATCCAATCAAGAAATGGGCAGAAGATATGAACAGACATTTCTGCAAAGAGGACATCCAAATGGCCAACAGACACGAAAAAGTGCTTAACATCCCTCGGCATCAGAGAAATACAAGTTAAAACCACAGGTGGTGAGATACCACTTTCCACCAGTCAGAATGGCTAAAATTAACCAGTCAGGAAACAACAGGTGTTGGTGAGGATGCAGAGAAAGGAGAACCCTCCTATATTGTTGGTGGGAATGCAAGCTGGTACAGCCACCCTGAGAAACAGTATGGAGGTTGGTCAAAAAGTTGAAAATAGAGCTTCCCTACGACCCAGCAATCACACTGCTTAGTATTTACCCTAAAGATACAACTGTAGTGATCTGAAAGGGCATGTGCACCCAAATGTTTATAGCAGCAATGTCCACAAGAGCCAAACTATGGAAAGAACCTAGATGTCTATCAACAGATGAATGGATAAAGGTGAGAGGTATATGTATACAATGGAATACTATGCAGCCATCAAGAGAAACGAAATCTTGCCATTTGCAACGACATGGATGGAACTAGAGGGTATTATGGTAAACAAAATAAGTCAATCAGAGAAAAACATTTATCATATGATCTCTCTGCTATAAGGAATTTGAGGGGCAGGGCAGTGGTTTGTGGGGAGAAGGGAGGGAAAAATGAAACAGGATGGGACTGGGAAGGGAGACAAACCATAAGAGACTCTTAATCTCAGGAAACAAACTCAGGGATGCTGGAGGGTGGTGGAAGGGATAGGGTGGCTGGGTGATGGACACTGAGGAGGGTATGTGCTATGATGAGTGCCATGAATCGTGTAAGACTGATGATTCACAGACCTGTATCCCTGAAACAAATAATACATTACATCTTAATAAAAAATAAATAAAAACAATAAAAACTTCTGGACAGTTGAATAAATTAAATGTAATAATATACCTAAAGTATTTAGCATAGAGTCTGGCACACAACAGTCACTCGATGGTTATACACAATTTTATTATCTTCATATTTTTATTTCTAAACAACTAAATATAAACAAGTTCTACATGAAGATATTTGTCATTATAATAGAGGACCATTAAATTATATGAGAAGCATTCTGTTGCTATACATTCTTTTTTTTAATTTTATTTTTCAGTGTTCCAAGCTTTATTGTTTATGCACCACACCCAGTGCTCCATGCAATATTTGCCCTCCTTAATACCAACCACCAGGCTCACCCATCCCCTCAACCCCCTCCCTTCCAAAACCCTCAGTTTGTTTCTCAGAGTTCACAGTCTCTCATCATCTCCTATTTCCCCCAATTCACTTTTCCTTTCCTTTCCCTAATGTCTTCCATATTATTCCTTATCTTCCACAAGTAAGAAAAACCATATATAATTCACATTCTCTGCTTGACTTATTTCATTCAACATAATCTCCTCTAGTCCCATTCATGTTGATACAAAAGTTGGGCGTTCATCTTTTCTGATGGAGACATAATACTCCATTGTATATATGAACCATATCTTCTTTATCCATCCATCTGTTGAAGGGCATCTTGGCTCTTTCCACAGGTTGGTAATTATGGCCATTGCTGCTATGAACATTGGGGTACATATGGCCCTTCTTTTCACTGCATCTTTATCTTTGGGGTAAATACCCAGTAGTGCAGCTGTAGGGTCATAGGGTAGCTCTATTTTTAATTTATTGAGGAATCTCCACACTGTTTTCCAAAATTATGTTTTCCATAATTTTTAATTTTTAAAAAGATTTTATTTATTTTTCAGAGAGAGAGAGTGAGAGACAGAGAGAGAGGGATTGCACACACAATCCTTCATGCACATGTAATGGAACTTGAGAGGTCTTTTTCCTGTTAATATGTCTCATGTAAATTAGCTCTTAGTCCAGCTAGAAGAATCTTGAGCAGAGGAAAATTTCTTCCTACCCTGCAGGGACCAGCAGAGACAAAGGTCGTGGGAGGAGAAAGGCATTGTTGTGTTGGTCATCAGGATCCTCTTACTAAGCAAGAACTTGGAGCACTGATTTCGAACTTCTCTAAAGGATTATTTCTGAATCAGTTTTTGGATTTAACAAGAAAAACATTCTAGGCTTTGGAGAAGTTCTTGACTCCTATTCTAATCCTACTGTTTTTGTGCCAGTACCAAGCTATCTTGGTGATCAAAGCTTTGTAGTAAAGCTTGAAATCATGCGACGAGATGCTGCAGCTTTGTTTTTCTTTTTAACATTTCCTTAGCAATTCGGGGTCTTTTCTGTTCCATACAAATTCTGATTATACCTTTGCCTACTTATGTTGGCCAAGATAATTTAACGTGAATACACACCCCCACACACACACACTTGCACACTCTTACACAATTCCACAGCTAGCAATAAGGAGCAGGATCATTCCATGCCCTGATTTATAACTGGGCCAGCAGCCTGGATATTCTCCCATGTACAATTATTTCAGCACCTCCTTAACTTCTTCACCTAATTAATTATAATGCTAATAATGACACTTAGCACAATGGGTAAAGAATCATTAGTTTATCTTTGTAAGGCATTCTGATATATTTTTGAAAGGCTTCCTATCCGGCAGAGGAGATAACTTAATTGTGTTGGCTTCTGCATTTTTTTCATTGTTTCACTTTATTCTCCTCAGTTTTTTGTTTTGTTTTGTTTTTTCAGGGTCAGCCAACCAAGGAAGTAGCATGTTGTAATAACTGTTTTCATTCTTTAAAGTGTCAGTATCTTGCTTCTAATGATTAGTTACTGGTCACAATATGGAGACAGATGGACAATTACTTGAATGTTAGCACAAAGTGTATGATGTTATAATGAATGGTGGTATCCTAAATAGGCCTATAACTTTTACCATAGGTGGATAAATAAAAAGTCAAGAATATTATTTCCAAAGCTAAGAAGAAGTTTGTTAGAAACCAGCAGTTTACCACTACTTAAAGAGAAAAAAATATATTTTCTATTTACTATTTTTATGCATAATTATTGCACATAGGTTCAAAAGTTCACCAGTTATCAAGAGAACTAAATATCAAGCGGAGAGAGGCAATTATCTTATGGTCTCACTTACGTGTGGTGTATAAAGAAAATCATGGAGGGCATCGTGAGAAGGAAGGGAAGGGCGAATGGGGGGAAATCGGAGGGGGTGTTGAACCAGGAGAGACTGTGGACTCTGAGCAACAAACTGAGGGTTTTGGATGGGAGGGGGTGGGGGGGTGAGCCTGGTGGTGGGTATCGAGAGGGGCACGTACTGCATGGAGCACTGGGTGTGGTGCATGAACAATCAATCTTGTAACACTGAATAATTAAAATAAACAAATTTGGGGAGAAAAAAAAAAGAGAACTAAATATGAGTTTTGTAAGAGCAGCCTCCCTCTATCTACATGACTTCGACTTGGGTACTTGTACAGGAAAGGATATTTTCTCAACCATGACAATTTGATTAACTCATGTTTCTTTTACTGAGTTTTTTTATTTTGAATGGGGCCTTTTATCCTCAGCTTCCTCTATCATTTCACAAGAGAACTTCCCTGTCTCCCACTGGATTTCAGCAGAGGTGAAAAGTGGTAACTTAAATGTATTTAAATTGACTGTCAAACATGATTTGGTAAAAATCCATTAAAATAATCTCCCAAATGCCCTGATGCATTAAACGTTTGCAGGTACACTTATACCGCAGGCAGGGAATGTGTTTATCTCCATTTTACGAAGAGTCTTCAAAGGAAAAAAGGGAACCTAAAAATTGACAGCTGGTCCAGATAGAATTTCCACACATAGAGTGTATACTTGCACAAAGCTTTTATTCTGTTTGTATAGATAATAATGTGGCTCTTTAATTAGTTCTGGAAGGCATATACTGTAAGCTGAATGTTACCTGGCAAGCATTCAAAAGATACAAGTTTACATTTTATTTTTCTCTTCCCAGGGAATATTGTTTAAGAAATGAATTTCATATATTGGAAAAAAAACATTCTCTTCATAAAATATTAAAAGAATACAACAATGAAATTTCTTTCCTGCCATTCTGTTTAATTAAAATCGAGCTTTGGAGAGCTCAAGTACATATAACTTAGAGATGGTATGAAATTGCTAATAGACAAGTTGAAAGTAAAACAAGATACCAAAGAATCACTAATAACCTAGGCTCCAGCAGCTGGGACCCATTAAAATGTTTAATTGTGTATTATGAATACCTCCCAGCATCACTATGAATATTTTTACATTATGTGATTTCTCCATCCAATATATGATAAAAGAGTTATTGAAATAATTTTAAAAGATCACTAGTTTTATTACAGTCCTTTACCAATTTTAACAAATAAAAAACCTTCTCTAATCCTTTGAGTCTTTATGGTACCATTAAATTGCCACATCTAACAAAGGTACACAAAACTTACTCACATTTCATATTATGCATAATACACTCAAAAATATTTATATAGCATCCAATATATTCATTAGAGTCTTATTAGGTGTTAGAGGAGTTGCAAAGATAAATAAATATAGATTCTACTACTATCACTTGAGCTTATAGTTTATTAGAATATATGAACACTATACTAATTAACCATAATTTAAGAGATAAGAGTGATTAGATGTCATTTTGTGTGAAGAAGAACAAATGACTATGCTTAGCTCAACCATATAGTAGGAGAAGGTGAATTGTGGGAAGTAATTTGGGAACAAAAGAGGGAAATGGGAGTTGAAAACCAAATCATGAAAAATTATGAGTGCTTCATTAAGGTTTTAGAAGTTTACTCAATTGGAAAAAGGCTGTTCCTTTGATAAAATCAGTAAGGACATTTCCTTACTTCCTTCTTTCCTTCCTTCCTTCCTTCTTTCTTTCCTTCCTTCCACCTTCCCTCCCTCCCTTTTTTTTGTGGAAAATTAAAATTTCCAAAAAGACTCCAATAAACTGTAGAGGAAATGAAATGGAAGCTTGGGAGTGGGGGAAAAAGAACTTAGATAAGATAAATTCATTACTTATGATCTATGTTACTTGCTTAGATAAATTTCTCAAAATATGTGAATTCCACATTATCACCTATATGAATAGGCTGATAAATAAATGTAACTACAGAATTTCTTGCAAAAAGTGTCAGCACACAATCATCTCTACTCTAAAAACAGAAGTATTTGCAAGAAAAGCAGATGAGTAAGAAGAACAGTGGCCCAAATTGCACAATTACTGCAGAAGATGATAGTAAAAACTAAATATGACCCAAGAAATTACTCTATAGGTTAAAAAAAAGTGAAATAAAGGAGCAATTATTTGTAGACAGAGTAACCATTCATGTCTGATTACTGGTTATATTACATGCATTTTATAAGTATATGGATTCATAGTTCAAATACATAAACTTTGAAATCTCAGGTGCATCTCTTTGAAGATAGAGACCATGTTTTATGTTTCTTTCATATGACTAATTTAACAATTTTCACAAAGAGGATTATCTATAAATACTCCACGAACTGAATTACTGCCGTTTTAATAAGATCAAAAATCCTACCCACTGCAAAATTTTCAGTTTTTTCTGCTTTAACTGATATAATTACTTAGTTTTTGCATGCTTACTAAAATTCAGTTGTCATTGGAAAAGTGTGACAGAGTAAATTTCTTTGGCCCACTAACACTTTAACAATCATAAAGTATAGAAGGGAAGGGTTAGAACAAACCCCAGAAATTTTCCAGTACAGTGATTCCAAAAGTACAGTCCATAGAACACAAGCCCCACAAATTATTTGGGGGGAAAAAATATTCTATTGTCAAAATGATTTTGGGAAGCCTCATGTCTAGTATTTTCCTCCTGGTGGTAAATAATATACATTACCGTAATAAAAGATTTGGAAAGACTCTTAGTAAAAAGCACATATTAATTTTCTTTACATTCATATTTTCCAAAAATATTTGCAAAGAATCTCTCTCAACTTTCCTTAGCCTAATTCATGAAAATATGAGAAATACAGACAGTGAAAAATGTGATGGTTAGGAGCTTAGGGTTTGGATTTCACACAGTTCCGCTACAAACAATTTCTGTGTCCTTAAATAAGTTACTTTGATTTTTCTAAGCATCGGTTTCCTTACCTTATGTCAACTTCAAAAAGAAGGTGAAACTGAAAAAGAATCAAGGCCTTTATTTGGGGTCTCAGAATTGCAATTCAGCTTGCAGAGATTCCCAATACCCAGAAAAGTGTCCCACTCATGCAGGAAAAGCACGGAATTTTTATGAGAAAGAAGGAAAGGGTAATCACGCAATTCAGATAAAGGAAAAAAACCTGCTAATTTGGTGATGACTGGTTGGACCGCTTCTGATTACTATCACATTGATTATTTTATTGGTGCCATCAAATGAAACTATCCCTGCTATGTATTAATTAACTTTAGTGTCCTCATATGATCCAAATGCCAGTTGCTCTGCTGAAATTTGATAAGAAACTGCTTGGAAAACAACGCTGCTTCTGGTCTAGTTCAAAAGTACGTAAGTTAGGAAAAGGAGCCTCGAAATGGAGGATCTTATGTCCAGAAATTTTATACAATTCCACACTTATAATGTAGCTAATAACTATATCTATCTCACAGGTTGTTATGATGATTAAATATAAAATGCTTGTCAACTACATGCATTTAAACATTCAACATCATCAGATATGATTTTTTTAATGAAAAGACAACTAAGTCAGAGAGATGAAGTTCTTAGCCCAAGTGGCTGGTATGTGCCAGACAACATGGAATTTCAACTTGCTTGGCTGTCCCACTGTTTTGCTTGTGTTCATAACCAGCTGAAGGGGTTTAGAACAGGATCCCCAGAAAGTGCCACTCAGGCATGTGGGTTATTTGGAGCTGAAGGCAATGGAGAAACTATTACCTCTCCCTTACTACATAGAAAAATCTAAATTAGGGGTTTTCCCAGAATAATTGTTACTACTAGCAGAGGTAAATTTTATCTGAGTGACCCATCTTTATGGCAGGGCAAACATCTAATTACTAAACATTTCCTCTTCTTATCACACTAGGAAATGTATTTCTCTCCTCTGAAATCCCAGACCCCTGTCCCCTTCTCCTTAGTTCACGATAACATATATACTTCATTTTGCCTGTTTTTGGAATTCCTATGTCTGTGTGGATTTCCTGCACATGTGCTATTAAATTTTATTTTGTCCTGTTAATCTATCTCATATCAATTTGATTCTTAGTCCAGTTAGAAGGGCCCTTGAGAGGGACAAGAATTTTTGCTCCCCGACAGAGTATAATATTGTGAGTTATAAGAAATATATAGGTGGTCATTCAGATAGCCATGTATTTAGTCTTCATCCAAGGTTCCTGGCTTGTAGCTCCCAAAACCCTTGGAATTTCATGAATGATAAGCACAATGGGAGCATCTTCTGCTATAATATTTGTCCTCAGTTCCTGAGAATTTTTCCAAAGATTTATTTATTTCAGAGAGAGAGAGAGATAGCATGCACCGGTGAGCAGAATGTGAGGCAGAGGAAGAGGGAGAGAGAATCTCAAGCAACTTACTGGCGAGTGGGGAACACAATGCTGGGCTCTATCTCATGACCCTGCGATCACAATCTGAGCAGAAATCAACAGTTAGATGCTTAACCAGTTGAGCCAGTCAGGTGCCCCAGTATTTTTTTTTAATTAGCAATATAATGTTCTAGTTGTAGCTCTCTCTTTTCCAAGTACAACGCTTTTCATTACTTTATTTATATTACCTATTTCTCAATTCTACTGATTCCCTGGCTACTTAGGGGTGAAGTGATAGAACCTGGATTACTCACTGTGCTGGTTAGTTTTATGTGTCAACTTGACTGGCCTTGGGGTTTCCAGATTAAACATTATTTCTGAGTGTGTCTATGAGGGTGTTTATGGATAAAATTAGCATTTGAACCTGCAGAATCAGTAAAATAGACTGACCTCCCCAATGTGAGTGGACATCTTAAGGACTTGAATATGACAAAAGGCAGAGAAAGAAGGAATCTGCCCCTTTTTTCTGCCTCAGTGCTTGAGATGGGACATCTCATTTTCTCCTGCTCTTAGATTCAAACTAAATTATACCACCTGCTTTCCTGATAGGACTTCTCATTCCTCCATAATCATGTGAGCCAATTCCTTATAATAAATCTCTCTCTCTCTCCCTTTACATACACACACACACACACACACACACCAATCAGTTCCACTTCTCTGGAGAACCCTAATTCACTCACACTTCTGATACATTCACATGCACACGTGGTCTAGCTCTACAACTATACTCACTGATCATTCCATAACCAGTACTAATACTTGGTCTCACTGCAATTCTGGAGCAACTCTCAAGTAATATACTACTCCACAGTGGTTTTTAGGGATCAACTAAATGAGAGAAAGATACACATAAAGGCCTTGTAAAACATAAGGTACGCATACACACACATCTGTTGTAGGCAAAAATTAGAGTTTAAAAGAGCTAAGATCAATATGGCAAGAGCAATATAAAAAAGAAAAAACTTCCCAGATATACCTATAAATTATACATATTAATACTAAATGAGTTGCCTAGAATCCCCTGAACACCCATTAGACAGTAAGAATTGCCAAACTGGGTCTAATCTTTGATTGCAACACTAAGAGAAAGTTGTGAGAAACCATGCTTATTTTCTTTTGTGTCAACTATGTGCTAAATATGAATATATTAAATGTGACTATATTTAAATAATTATAGATCTTCAGCTTAGCTATTCTCCAGAGATAATTATTCTCGACTTTTCCATTAAATATGTAAAGCAGCACTCAAAAAGTTTTGGCTTAAATTTACTAGAACTACTATACTTGAAAATTATGAAGTGTTTCTGGACACATCATAGAAAATTTCTTTGCTCATTGTATAGAAAATTATTTTATAGTGATTCCTGAGGTATTTCAGGCCCAATAAATTGTTGATAGACATAAATTAAATCACATTTTTCATCTGTGGATGTCTCGGCTCTAAGTATTTATTAAGGTAAGGTACTGCATTTACAAAAAAAACACAGAAGAAAAACCTTTAAAGTTATTTTCCTTTATACATTTCCTCAAATTCCTGCTGATCTTAGAAAATGCTTCCATAAAGCCTTTCTTTTCTTTGTTGGCAATCTCCAGCCCTGACAAGCCTTCTTTCCTCTGAAATCCCTCCCTTTTCAATCTTGATCCTTCCTTCCTACTTTCTTTAGAAATAAACATGCAGAAAACTTTGAAGATTAATGAATACCCATAAACCCAGCTAATAATTTATAATGGTTGCTTTATATTTTTGTATTTAAAAAAATAATAATAAGGCATTGCAGATACTGTCAAAGTGCCCTAACTCAGCTATTCCCATTGTCCTGCCTTACAACCTCCCACTCTCCTCAGGAGTAACCACTATCTACTATATGGGGATTATTATCCCTATGGAAATTTATAAGCTACCACTGACTATATGTATATTAATAAGTAATACATAGAATTGCTTTGCATACTTTCCAACCATAAATGATAATATGTTCATTCCATTCTGCGACCTGCTCATTTCCCTTAATAATTTATTCATCTTAAATACTGGATTACATTCCACTATATTCATATGCCCAAATTATTCTCATTCCTTTGTTGATGAACACAGAAGTTATTTCCATCTTTTCTCTATTATGCAACTTGCTGCAATAAACATTCTCACTGATGTGGAGAGTTTTAAAATAGTGTCTCACACAGTTTAGCCTGCAAATGTGACCTATCATAACAGTATGGTCCAGAAACAAGCAGCAATGGCATACACAGGTAGCTTTTTAGGAATGTAGAATCTCAAGGCTGACCTTGACCTACTGTATCAGAACATGCACTTTAGCAAGAAACCCCATAGTTTATTTGTAAATTAAATTTTCAAAATCACTGATGTATCACACTCCTCACTGCAGGTTCTGCTATTACTAGTGATGTTGCAGCTGCCATAGTTGTTATGGAGCCCTACTATGTGCAAGACTTTCTCTCTAAGCAAAGTTGTGGGGATTTAGAACGTATATATTGTTAACACTCCCAAGTGCTGTTCTACAGAGGGAATATACCTATTTATGCAGAAAATAGTGAGGTTTAAGGGTTCTCAGTCCTCCACATCCTGAAAAGCAATTGACATGGTCATGCTTTTAATTTTCTGACAGAAATTAATTGAAATCATCTGTTTTAATTCAAATTTCCATGATCCCCATAAAGTTGAACACCAGTAATGCTCATGGGTCATTCACTTTCCCTCTTCTGTGAAATGTCTATTTACATATGTGCCCATTTTGTATTGAGGTGTATGCCATTTTTGTAGAAGTTGTTTATATGTTGGGAGTACTATGTTTTCTCTCAAGGTACTATAAATATCTCCTCCCATCAGTGGTTTTTTTGTTATTTTTATTTTTCTTTAATTTGTTTATAGCACCTACTTCTCCATTTAGAATAACTTAATGAAGTCAAATTTACTATCATTCCCTTACATGATCATATACTTTATTATTTTTTAAAAAAGATTTTATTTATTTATTTGACAGAGAGAGAAAGAAATCACAAGCAGGGGGAGCGGGAGCGGGAGGGAGAAGCTGATGTGGGATTCAATCCCAGGACCCAGAGATCATGACCTGAGTCAAAGGTAGACATCTAACTGACTGAGCCACCCAGGGACCCCGATATTTTGTTATTTTAAAGAATTCTTTCTATGTTTCAAAACCACTGTCACAACATCTATTATTGAAAAATCAATTCTTTCTCTCATGGCCCTCGCTGGGGTGACTGGAGACTGGAGATAGTGTGGTCTCAGGACCAGCGGGAATACAAAAAGACTGGAGGTGTCTGAGGGTGGCAGAGCTCCCAGGTATCAGAGCAGGGGAAGCCAACAGCAGAGACAGAGCCAAGCAGTGGGCTATCAGCTCAGGATTACCTTAAACTATGATCCAAGGCATAGTTAAGCCACTGCTCTTCGATCAGGGACCCCACAAGGGACAGATCCAGAGAGACCCCTTCCTTCCTCCTTCGGGAGGAGTGGTGCGGGATTGCGCTACAGGAATCTGCTGGGTTTGGAGACTCCAAATGGGGCCATGTGCCAGAGAGAGAAACACTCAGTCAAAGGCCAGATGTGCTCAGAGTATGGCTGGAGACCAGGGAGGTGGGAATGATTGACTGCTTTTCTCTGAAGGAGCACTGTGGAGTGGTGCCCTGAGCTCTCAGGTGCTATGAGCCAGAGATAGGGATGCCACCATTTTCATTCCCATCTTCCAAAGCTATTCAGGGAACAAAAGTTACGACAGCAAACTCAAGCAGATTACTTAGCCCAGCCCTGGCAAGGGCAGCGCAATTCCATCTCTGGTAAAGGCATTTGAGAATCATGGAAACAGGCCCCTCTCCCAGAAGATCAGCAAGAATATCCAGCCAAGACCAAGTTCATCAATCAATGAAAACTGTGGAACTCCAGAGTTAGGAAAAAGCAACACATAGAATTCATGGCTTTTTCCCCATGATCCTTTAGTCGTTCAGAGTTAAATTTCTTAATTTTTTTCTTATCCCATTTTTTATTTTATTTGTTCTCTTTCTTATTTTAATGTTTTTTAACTAGTATTCTATCAATACCCTTTTAAAAATCTTATCTAATTTTCACCGTTATATTCATATTTTATCCCCTCATTGTATTTAACCTTATTTTTGGTTTACATGTAGAGTTTTTTTGTTTATATATAGGATTTTTTGTTTCTTTAAAATTTGGGGATACAATTGCTTCTCATATATCAAAATATACCCTAAATCTAGCACACGGCTTGGTTCTAGTCTTGAGCCTGATCACATTCTTTCCTCTTTTATTCTTTTTTTTTCTTTTGTCAACCAACCTCTTATCGATCCCTTTTTTAGAATCTTTTTTAATTTTCACCTTTACACTCATACTCATATTCCATTCCTTCATAGCATTTACCTTTATTGTTGTATATTAAAAGTTTTCCTTTCATTAAAATTTTGGGAGATAGTTTCTTCTAACAGACCAAAAACACCAAAAATCAAGTGTGGGTCTCTGTTCTAATCACAATATATACTTTTTCTTTTCTCATTTTATTTTCTTCTTTCCAACCCCCTTTCCTTCAATCCACAGTTTCAGCTCTCTTCTGATTTGGTTAGTGTATACTTTTCTGGGGTCATTTCTACCCATTTAGTACTTTGTTCTCTCATTCATCTAGTCTTTTCTGGATAAAATGAAAAGGCCGAAAAACTCAGCACAAAAAAAAAGAACACGAGGCAATACTGACAGCTAAGGACTTAATCCATATGGACATTAGTAATATGTCAGAACCAGAGTTCAAAATGACAATTATCAAGGTGCTAGCTGGGTTTGAAAAAAGCATAGAAGATCCTAGAGAATCCCTTTCTGGATAAGTAAAATTCTGTTCTCAAGAAATTAAAGAACTAAAATGAACCAAGTTGAAATCAAAAAAGCTTTAATGAGTGCAATTGAAAATGGAGGCTCTTACTGCTAAGACAAATGAGGTAAAAGAGAGAATGAGTGATATAGAAGACCAAATGATTGATAATAAAGAAGAAAAAAAGAGAGATAAACAACTACTGGACCATAAGATGAAAATTCGAAGGGTAAGTAATATCATAAGACAAAACAGTATAAGTAAAATTGGGATCCCAGAAGAAGAAAGAGAGAAAGGGGCAGAAGGTATATTGGAGATTATAGCAGAGAATTTCCCTAATTTGGGGAAGGAAACAAGCATCTAAAACCAGGAGGCACAGAGAACCCCCCTCAAGATCAATAAAAATAGATCCACACCCTGTCATCTAATAGTAAAACTTACATGTCTCAGTGACAAAGAAAATCCTGAAAGCAGCTCAGGACAAGAGGTCTGTAACACACAATTGCAGAAATATTAGATTGGCAGCAGACCTATGCACAGAGACCTGGCAGGCCAGAAAGGACTGGCATGATATATTCAGAGCACTAAACGAGAAAAATATGCAGCCAAGAATACTATTTCCAGCTATGCTGTCATTGAAAATAAAAGGAAAGGTAAAAAGCTTCCAGGAGAAAAACTAAAAGAATTTGCAAACACCAAACCAGCCCTACAGGAAATATTGAAAGGGGTCCTCTAAGCAAAGACGGAGCCTAAAAGGAACATAGACCAGAAAGGAACAGAGACAATATACAGTAACAGTCACCTTACAGGCAATAAAACAGCACTAAATTCATATCTGTCAATAGTTACCCTGAAAGTAAATAGGCTAAATGCCCCAATCAAAAGACACAGAGTATCAGAATGGATAAAAAAAAAAAAAAAAAACAAGATCCATTGATCTGCTGTCTACAAAAAACTCATTTTAGACCCAAAGACACATCCAGATTTAAAGTGAGGGGGTGGAAAACAATTTACCATGCTAATAGACATCAAAATAAAGCTGGGGTGGCAATCCTTATATCAGATAAATTAGATTTTAAGCCAAACAATATAATAAGAGATGAAGAAGAACTCTGTGTCATACTTAAAGGATCCCTCCAACAAGAAGATCTAACAATTTTAAATATCTATGCCCCTAACATGGGAGCAGCCAAATATATAAACCAATTAATAACAAAATCAAAGAAACACATCAACAATAATACAATAATAGTAGGGGACTTTAACAACTCCCTTACTGAAATGGACAGATGATCTAAGCAAAAGATCAACAAGGAAATAAAGGCTTTAAATGACACACTGGACCAGATGGACATCATAGATATATTCAGAACATTCCATCACAAAGCAACAGAATACACATTCTTCTCTAGTGCACATGGAACATTCTCCAGAATAGATCACATCCTGGGTCAAAAATCAGGTGTGAACTGGTACCAAAAGACGGGGATCATTCCCTGCATATTTTCAGACCACAATGCCATGAAACTAGAACTCAATCACAAGGGGAAAGTTGGAAAGAACTCAAATACATGGAGGCTAAAGAGCATCCTACTAAAGAATGAATGGGTTAACCAGGAAATTAAAGAAGAAATTTTAAAAAAATTCATGGAAACAAATGAAAATAAAAACAAAACTGTTCAAAATCTTTGGGACACAGCAAAAGCAACCCTGAGAGGAAAGTATATAGCAATATAAGCCTTTCTCAAGAAACAAAAAAGATCTCAAGTACACAACCTAACCCTACACCTAAAGAAGCTAGAGAAAGAACAGCAAAGAAAGCCTAAACCCAGCAGGAATAGAGAAATAATAAAGATCAGAGCAGAAATCAATGAAATAGAAATCAAAAGAACAGTAGAATAGATCGAGAAAATCAGGAGCTAGTTCTATGAAAGAATTGATGACTGATAAACCCCTGGCCAGACTTATCAAAAAGAAAGGAGAATGAACCCAAATGAATATTAGCATGAATGAAAGAGGAGAGATCACAACCAACACCAAAGAAATACAAACAATTATAAGAACATATTATGAGCAATATACACCAGCAAATTAGACAATCTGGAAGAAATGGATGCATTCCTAGAGATATATATACTACCAAGACTGAACCAGGAAGAAATAAAAAACCTGAACAGACCCATAACAAGTAAGATCATTGAAGCAGTCCTCAAAAATCTCCCAACGAACAAGAGCCCAGGGCCAGATGGTTTCCCAGGGGAATTCTACCAAACATTTAAAGAATTAATACCCATTCACCTGAAATTGTTCCAAAAAATAGAAATGGAAGGGAGACTTCCAAACTCATCTTATGAGGCCAGCATTACCTTGATCCCAATACCAGACAAACACTCCATCAAAAAAGAGAATTATATAGCAATATCCTTGATAAACACGGATGCGAAAATTCTCAAAAAAATACTAGTCAATAGGATCCAACAGTACATTAAAAGGATTATTCACCACGACCAAGTGGGATTTATTCCTGGGATGCAAGGTTGGTTCAACATCTTCAAATCAATCAATGTGATATAAGACATTCATAAAAGAAAGAACAAGAACCATATGATACTCTCAATTGATGCTGAAAAAGCATTTGACAAAGTACAACACCCTTTCTTGATCAAAACTCTTCACAGTGTAGGCATAGAGGGTACATTCTTCAATATCATAAAAGCCATCTATGAAAAACCCACAGTAAATATCATTCTCAATCAGGAAAAACTGAAAGCTTTCCCCCTTAAGATCAGGAACATGGCAGGGATGTCCACTCTCTCCACTGCTACTCCACACAGGACTACAAGTCCTAGCCTCAGCAATCAGACAACAAAAAGAAATAAAAGGCATCCAAATCAGCAAAGAAGTCAAATTCTCACTCTTTGTAGATGATATGATACTTTATGTGGAAAACCCAAAGACTCCACTCCAAGACTGCTAGAATTCATACAGGAATTCAGTAAAGTCAGGATATAAAATCAATGCACAGAAATCAGTTGCATTCCTATACACCAACAGCAATACAGAAGAAAGAGAAATTAAGGAGTCGATCCCATTTACAACTGCACCCAAAGCCATAAGATACCTAGGAATAAACCTAACCAAAACTAAAAATCTGTACTCAGAAAACTGTAAAGTGCTCATGAAAGAAATTGAGGAAGACACAAAGAAATGGAAAAATGTTCCATGCTCATGGATTGGAAGAACAAATATTGTGAAAATGTCTATGCTACCTAAAGCAATCTATACATTTAATGCAATCCCTATCAAAATACCCTCAATTTTTTTCAAAGAAATGGAACAAACAATCCAAAAATTTATATGGAATCAGAAAGACCACGAATAGCCAGAGGAATGTTGAAAGAGAAAACCAAAGTCGGCGGCATCACAATTCCAGACTTCAAGCTCTATTACAAATCTGTAATCATCAAGACAGTGTGGTACTGGCACAAAAACAGACACATAAATCAGTAGAACAGAACAGAGAGCCCAGAAAAGGACCCCCAACTCTACAGTCAACTAATCTTTGACAAAGCAGGAAAGAATATTCAATAGAAAAAACACAGTCTCTTCAACAAATGGTATTGGAAAAATTGGACAGCCACGTGCAGAAGAATGAAACTGGACCATTTCCTTACACCACACACAAAAATAGACTCAAAATGGATGAAAGACCTCAATGTGAGACAGGAATCCATTACAATCCTTGAGGAAACACAGGCAGCAACCTCTTCAACCTCAGCCACAGCAACTTCTTCCAAGAAACTTCACCAAAGGCAAGGGAAAGGAGGGCAAAAATGAACCACTGGGACTTCATCAAGATCAAAAGCTTTTGCACAGCAAAGGAAACTGTCAACAGAACCAAAAGACAACTGACAGAATGGGAGAAGATATTTACATATGACATATCAGATAAAGGGTTAGTATCCAAAATCTATAAAGAACTTCTCAAACTCAACACCAAAAAACAAATAATCCAATCAAGAAATGGGCAGACTATATGAACAGACATTTCTGCAAAAAGGACATCCAAATGGCCAACAGACACATGAAAAAGTGCTCAACATCACTCAGCATCAGAAAAATACAAATCAAAACCACCCTGAGATACCACCTCACCCCTGTCAGAATGGCTAAAATTAACAACTCAGGAAATGACGATGTTGGTGAGGATGTGGAGAAAGGGGAACCCTCCTACATTGTTGGTGGGAATGCAAGATGGTGCAACCACTCTGGAAAACAGTATGGATGTTCCCCAAAAAGTTGAAAATAGAGCTTCCCTACAACCCAGCAATCACACTGCTTACTTAGTATTTACCCTAAAGATACAAATGTAATGATCCGAAGGGGCATGAGCACCCGAATGTTTACAGCAGCAATGTCCACAAGAACTAAACTATGGAAAGAACCTAGATGTCCATCAATAGATGAATGGATAAAGAAGAGAGGTATATGTATACAATGGAATACTATGCAGCCATCAAGAGAAACGAAATCTTGCCATTTGCAACAACATGGATGGAACTGGAGAGTATTATGGTAAGCAAAATAAGTCAATCAGAGAAAAACAATTATCATATGATCTCTCTGCTATTAGGAATTTGAGAGGCAGGGCAGGGGCTCATGAGGAGAAGGGAGGGAAAAATGAAACAAGATGGGACCGGCGAAGGAGACAATCCATAATTTGAGAATTTGAGAGGGAGGGCGGGGGGTCATGGGGGGTGGTGGGGAAATGAAACATGATAGGATCAGGAAGGAGACAAACCATAAGAGACTCCTAAACTCATGAAACAAATTGTGGGTTGTTGGGGAGTCGGGGGCTAGAGATAGGATGGCTGGGTTATGGACGTTGGGGAGGGTATGTGCTATGGTAAGTGCTGTGAAATGTGTAAGCCTGATGATTCACAGACATGTACCCTGGGGCAAATAATATATTTTATGTTAATTAAAAGGATTTTAAAAAATATGCAATAAAAAACGAAAACATACAGATGGTCAACAGACACATGAAAAGATACTCATCATAAATCAGCAGGAAAATGCAAACCACAATCACAATGATACTTCCCTACACCTGTCAGAATGAGTCAAAAAGGCAAAAAACAACAGGTGTTTCAAGGATATGGAGGAAAAGGAATCCTTGTGCACTGTTAGTTGGAATGCAAACTGGTACAGCCACTACGGATTATATTATGGAGTTTCCTCAAAAAATTAAAACTGTAAATACCATGCAATATAATAATTCTATTCCTATGTATTTATGCAGAGAAAATGAAAACGTGAATTCAAAGAATTCAAAAAGCTGTATGTACCCCATGTTTATTGCAGCATTATTTGTAACACCCAAGATATGGAAGTAACCCATGTCCATCAATAAATGATAAAGAAAACACATATACATACACACACACACATACCACAAATACACACAATGGAATATTACTCAGCAATTAAAAAAATAATGAACTCTTACTATTTGCAATGACATGGATAGTCTAGAGGGTAATATGCTAAATGAAATAAGTCAGAGAAAGAAATACCATATGATTTCACTTAAATGTGGAATCTAAAAAACAAAATAAAAAAAAAAAGAAGAAACAGACCCAAAAATACAGAGAACAAGCTGCTAATGGCCAGAGGGGAGGAAGGAGGATCACATAGGTTAAAATAGATGAAGGGGAGTGGGCAGTGCAGGCCTCCAGTTATGGAATGAGTAAGTGACAGGAATGAAAGGTAGAGCATGTTGAATATAGTCAATCATACTGTAATAGGGCTGTGTGGTGACAGATGGTAGCCACACCTGTGGTGAGCACAACGTATGTATAGATATTGAACACTAGGTTATACACCTGAAGCTAATGTAACACTGTGTGCCAACTTTAATTTTTTTTCAAGTTTAATTTTTTTAAACGTTAATGTTTTCTGCCTACATTTAATTTTTTCAGTATCACAACACACTGCTTAGTTTATTAAAATTTAGGATTTCGGTTTCCATTTTAAATCTTAATTAAAAAATAATAAAGGATTTATATCATCCCTTAGTAATTCCTTTTTAACTGTGATATTAAACCTCAGTCTTTCTAAGCTTTAAACCACTATATCATTTTTAGTTTTTTTGTTTGTCCCTACTATAAAATATGGTTTGGGAGAATAAAATTCTAAGTTGGCAATCATTTTCCTTTAATACTTTAAAAATACTCATTTTTCCCTAGTTTCTATAGTTGTTGAAGAAATGTCTAAAACCAATTTCAAAACTATTCCTTTCCCTGAGAAATATTTTAAGTAATTCCATTTTTCTGTCACAATTTGCAGTCTCACAATGATATGTCAAGTCATGTATTTGTATTTGGCACAGTATCCAAAGAGTTCTTTCATATAGAGATATTGGTGTTCTTTTTTTTTTTCCAGTTCTGGAAAATATCTGCTATTTTCTCCTCAATTATTACTTTACTAATCTTATATTTATTTCCTACAACTGGAATCAAATCAGACCTCTTTGGAGCTTTTCCGTTTTCCATGTTTCTTTTATATTCCTTCCATATTCTTTTATATTTTGTCTCCTCTTTGAAGTGAATTTCTTAAAACTAACTTCCCGTTCATAAAATCTTTCTTTAATGGTGTCTAATCTAGGGTTATTTTTTACTTATTCTTCAGTTTCCAAATACCATTAGTTTTATTCTACAGACACAAATATATATAGATACACACACATATATATATATTATACATATATGTGTGTGTATCTATATATACACACATAGATATATGCACACACACATATATTTTTGGTCTTTTTGTGTCTACTTTTTTAAGAAAAAATAACATTGTATTTATCTTTGTGGGTATTCTAAACATTTCACAATTTTTTGCTAACTTTTCTGTAAAATTACTTTCAACTGAAATGAATTCAAATACTGGTTTACTTTGTTGGTAAAACTTTACCTTTGAATATATTTATGCATTTTGGAATTTGGAATTGCAGATCCATTTTTTATTTGAGGTTTGTATGTTACATTTTTAAAATATTTTTTAAGATTTCATTTATTTATTTGACAGAGAGAGAGAGATCACAAGTAGGCAGAGAGGCAGGCAGAGAGAGAGGGGGAAGCAGACTCCCTGCTGAGCACAGAGCCCAATGCAGGGCTCAATCCCAGGACCCCAAGATCATGACCTGAGCCGAAGGCAGAGGCTTTAACCCACTGAGCCACCCAGATGCCCTTGTCTTTTACATTTTTTGTTGAAATAGTTTTACCTCTTTCTGTGAGTCAGTTTTATAGTTTTATCTTATAATGGTATTGTACATTTCCTTTTCCATAATTCTGTATGGAATATCTCAGATCCAGCTGCTGGGAATGAAGGGACTTGCAATTAGTACCTAGATGCAGGGATACAGATGGGTCTTCAACTGTTTGTAAAGCTGCAGCCCCAGCCAACAAGTCAATACATCTTTGAGTACCATTCTACAGGTTTTATGCAACTCCTCAAGGTCAAGAGTGAAACTAGCTGTGGCCTAGAGGCTCACAAATATCTTGTTTTCATGTTCTTTTCTGAACATTAAAGAGTTGGTTTCTCACCTGCCTTCTTCCAGACTCAGATCCCTATAAGCCTGTGGCTTCTGTCCGCTCAATTTTTGGTGATTCTGTTCCATTTCTAGTCCATGGAGATGTTTATCTTGATTTGTCAGTTACATTCTATCTTATTTTTATATTTTATCCATCGTTGCTGTTGCTCCATCGAATAGGGCGCTAAATCTGAATACAAACTTAATAAGTAGCCATCTTATCCAGAAGACATGTTCTAATATGACTCAATCTACCATTTTTCTCGATTTTGGTTTTGTTTCCATTTTAAACTGGACAGTTCATAAACAAAACAAAACAACAAACAGAAGGATCTCTCCTTACAAGGCAAAGGAAAGGAGAAAGCCATGAATACTGTCCCTTTAATATTTTTATCCAAATACGCCAGGGTATTAATAGGCATTAGACTTCACAGATTTGTTGTAAGAGTAAATGTGATAATGTAGCCAAGTGACTAGAGCAGGCCTGGTGCACACTAAGCACTCAAAAAAGTTAGGTCAAGGGGCGCCTGGGTGGCTCAAGGGGTTAAAGCCTCTCCCTTCAGCTCAGGTCATGATCTCAGGGTCCTGGGATCGAGCCCCACATGGGGCTCTCTGATCAGCAGGGAGCCTGCTTCCTCCTCTCTCTCAGCCTGCCTCTCTGCCTACTTGTGATCTCTCTCTCTCTCTGTCAAATAAATAAATAAAATCTTAAAAAAAAAAAAAAGTTAGGTCATTATTACTAATCTCTAAACCTGGTTTGCCTCTTAGCAGCTCAAAACATCATCACTGCTTTTTATAAACATATAACACACATCCGACTCATCTATTAAAAGCACAATTGGGGAGTTAAAATTCTCCCAAATACTTCCTCAGTAGCAATAAAAGGAATAAAATCACTCATCCTTCTGGTCTTAGGCTTTATTCCTACAGGTACTTTATAAACTTTTTTTTTGCAATGACTTTTTCTTCTTTCACACACAGAAATGTAAATACTCAGAAGGAATTTTAAAGATCATCTATTGGTACCCTCTCAGTTTGCAGCTAAGAAGGTTGGTCCTCAAAGAATAAACTATCTTGTTCCAATTTATCCAGATAATAATTGACATAAGTGGGTCTCAAATTCTGGTTTGCTGCCTCCAATCTTCTAATTCTTTTTTCCTTATCTTAAAAAAATTATACCTCTCATTAAAACTCACTGCAGACCACGGAGCCATCTACAACAAAGATTTAGAATAGATATTTTTTAAAGATTTTATTTATTTATTTGACAGAGAGAGAGATCACAAGCAGATAGAGAGGTAGGCAGTGAGAGACGGGGAAGGAGGCTCCCTGCTGAGCAGAGAGCCCAATGTGGGGCTCGATCCCAGGACCCTGAGATCAGGACCTGAGCGGAAGGCAGAGGCTTTAACCCACTGAGCCACTCAGGCGTCCTTAGAATAGATATTTTTATAAGACCAGATGGATACAAAATGATACCACACCCTTCCCACTGCCTCAATCCAAATTCCCAACCTTATCATTAATTTCTTGCTGTGTAAACAGAAAGCTTAGTTCCTACTTTTTAACTATGTTCATATTTTCACATATATCTCAACTTCATCTATTAGGAAAAATGAAGAACAGTAAAATTCTACCCAAATTTATTATGAACCACAAATAGATCATTTTCAAGTCTTCCATAAGTTATTCCATGCCCAACGATCAAAGTAATATCGCAAAATACTTAAATGCTACATGACAGGGAATCTGAAAGGTAAGTTTTCATTCACTAATGTCCCTGCCCTCATGTTCCAACTTTGCCTAATTAAGGAAAACCATAGGAGGCCACATGCTGCAGATGAATAAATCTATAGTAGCTACCATATTACAATCAATGTGAAAATATCTATTTATATCTAATACAGGTATTTTTCATTTTACATAGATCTAAATTTGTTAGTCCAGATTTTCAGGCAACAGAATCTCTAGTAGCTCCTTCCCCAGGAGAACTCTCCCTGTTGACTGGCACTAATTATGATAAACATCTTCCATAAAAGGCACGACATTGCTGCCATTATGTTTCCTCCTTGTCATAAGCAGATCCTGATTTTACAACTGAGTATACAACAGAAAACTGTCTCAAGGAAGCTCATAAAACTTCAACAAACAAAAGTGATTTGCCTTTTCCTACTTCTACAGATATTATAAGGCATTTTAAAGAACAAATTTTCCCAGTTCTAGAGTCTAGAAATGTAAACAGAAAAATCTCACTTTCCCACATGAAGTATTTATCTTCGAAGCTGAAGGATGGCTTGATGTACATCTAAAAAATAATTTATATAGGCACATAAATTCTAACTCCATATATCCTAAACCCTCACCCTCAGAAATCCATTCAGGTCATGGCTGAGTTTAGGAAATTGTGTAGGAAACTGATAATGCTGTCTTTGCAATATTCAGCCCTGCTTTCTAGAACTTTTCCTCATTTCAAGGCACCAATTTCCTGTGTAACCAAGAATTCACTGCCCAGAACTTCTGTCCTCCAATCCCAATAGCCATGCCTGTGTATGGTTTCTTATAATTGTGGAGGGAGTGGGACTAACTCTTAACAAATAGTCAAAAAACAAATTTTATTAGCGAGGTAACCTTGAAGATGTTACTTTGCTTCTTAGATTTCTAACCTATGGAACATAAGTAAGACTTACTAGGCTATTATGAGGGTTTGCAGGTGATATATATGATGAAGTATTACAGACAATAAAGTAGTATGACATTATGTTAGTCATGGACACACCAGAACAGTAAATTTAAATTAGTGCACTATCTCTGCACATTGAGTATTTTCTCTAATTATCAAGGTCCAACTTTTTTAACTGTCAAAGACTAACAGGGCATTTTGGGGGCTCAGAGAGCCTGTCCCCCAATTACACAAATTGGCAGCTGCCATCTGCATCTGGATGTCTGACATTGTCTCTAAGCCAACTCCAGTATAAAGAACTTCACAGTTGGCAGGGCAGGATGGTTTTCAGTGTTAGGCTGAAACTTGATGTTTACATTGTTACCCAGAACCCAGAGCTACATGCTTTAAATCATGGAGTTGTCTAGGAATCACCATACTTACCCCCATGAAATAGTACATGAAGTAGCCAGAACTTTTCAACAAGTGGAGAAACCCAACTTAAACCGGCTCAAGCACACGGAAATGGATTAGCCAAGACCTAAACTGGCTTCAAGCAAGGATGCAGCAATGTACTCAAATGATGTCAGAAACCTGCCTTTTCCCATCTTTTGTTTTAGCTTGCCTCTGCGTTGGCTTCTTTCTCAGGAATGGTCTTCCCATGTGGTAAAATGATGGCCAAGCTTTCATCCCTCAAGTTCAGCCACCCCAGCAGAATGAGGACTTTCATTTTCCAGCAGTTTCCCAAAAATCCCCAGGGAGAATGCACATTAAAAAGGTTTGAAAGGTCTGGCTTGGATTTGAGGCAAAATGGAATTTAAAACAGAGAACAGTTGTTATGAGAAGAATGAAGAGTGGATGCTAGTCAGGCAAAAACAACAGATGTCCACCACATCCCTCAGTCTCCATCATTCAAAACATCCTGGGCACAGACCACTGAAGTTTTATCCCTCTAGGGCCCACTTTGTTTTCAAAAATCATATTTGATGGCCAAGTATACAATTACTTTTATAGTCAATTCAAGGGAGTCTATTAAACAATTTATACAGCAGCAGTGTTGTGTATCATGAATAGAAGAAACAACCCTACAGACAGAATCTGACCTTGCCAGATCGCACAGGAAAAGAAACCCACTGTATGTACAGCTAAGGTTAAGCTCCCTGAGAATAATGTGTCATACAATTGCATGTGAGCTGTGCTAAATGCCAGGTTCTACATAAATCAGTGTGATATTTCTCCTAGAAACGAAGCTAACAATTATTTTCAAATTTAGTGCTAGTTAAAACTGATTGTTATAGAATAATTTCTCTGTACAGTTTTGGAAAGAAATGTGTTTTCTTTCTAAAAAAATTATACTATGTAAGACCAGAGTGTTTTCTACATTTTAAAGTAATCTTCTGTGGAGAAATAACTTTCTAGAACTTCAGGAAATGCATATTGATGTAAAATCCCTATGGTACCACTTGCAAATTGTATGGCCTTGGCAAAATTTCTCAACCACTAAGGACTCAGTGGTCTTATCTGCAAAACAGGAACACTATCTAATTGTTTGAATGTAGAAGAATAAACCTGGAAGAGCTTTGAGCATTTTTAAAATGAGAAAAAAAAGATATAAAATGCAAAATAAAGCTAAGGACATAAAAATATCTATGTACTCAATTAAAAATCTGATAAAATGAGATAACATTCCACATAAATATTAAAACAGAAGATTATAGAGAAATATTGATTTGATCATTCTTATCTAAATGTTTTAGAATAAAGAATAAGTATTTTTCTACAAATCAATGAGTCATCACAATGGGTTAGATTGCAAATATTGTTTAGAATTCTTTTCCAAAAATTGAATAAGAGAAATACATATGGACCAAAGTCAAGAATATTAAGCCTTAGTCTTGATTTTCTCTCGAATTTTTTAGAAAAAAAAACTTGAAAAGTAATTTCTACTCTGTTTGCCACTAAAGAAAGTACTCCTTGTGTTCTCGTATGAAATTCATACAACAGGAAAATTAGTGGTAAATATATAAAATTCTACAAGCTAAACATAAAGGAAAAATCTATTATAAACACAGGGAATTTGGGGGGGGTGTTTTCTTCAGAAATCTATTTTTTGTTAGTTCCACGAATCTTGCCAAACTAGAGATTTTGTATTCAAACTTTCCTTTCAGTCCATACTTTGCCTTTTGCTTTGGAGTTCATTTATATTAAATCTAGTAAAGTGGCTAAGGACACAGACCATTACCAGGTAAACCTGAATTTCAATCCTAACGTTATCACTTCTTAAGTGTGAGGCTCTAGATAGATTAAAAAACCATTCTACTTCTGCTTCCTCATCTGGGCCAGGAGGATAATTTTTATCTACTTCACAGAACTCTTATAAGAATGAAATAAGGTAACATATATAAAGGATTTTCAAAGAGCTTCCCACAAAATAATCCCATGATAAATGGTATATGTTCTATTATGGATATTATTTCTATTTATTATAATAAGCATTATTTCAGTGCTTAGCTGAGACAATAAGTTCAAGAAATTGATCGCATGTAAAAACTCATCATTTAGTAGCCGAGGCCATCACTTAAGTAGATGCAGATTTATGCAACACAGAATAAAGATAAAGTGAATCTTAACTTTCACTCCAAGGTGCAAGCTACTCATGGATAAAATGTACATTTTTCTTCTATCAAGGAAAACAAGGTCACATTTGTTAACCACACTGAAATGTAAGAAAAACCACTGAAATTTTATTCCTCCCAGCATACACAGGTCCCATCAGCAAGTGATGCTGGAAGGACCTACAGCCCTTTCTGCAATGAACCTGCTCACTTTTCAGTTCTTCTCTCCTGCCCATTTCAATGCACTACTTTGAATTCTCTACCCTGTGAAGGTCTTTGTTAGACGACATACCACTATATTGCAATGTCTTTGGTTTCCTGTCTCCCCTATTTGACAGAGAACCCTTTTAAAAATGTCTGAATGGGAGTCATCTTGCTTTTCCAGAGTTTAGCATGCTGCCTGGCAAATCTTAGGCATGCAACAAAAGTTTATCAAATTTAATTTAATTTGTACAGAGAATTTTCAAACCTCCTTTAACTTATGTATGAATAACTTCTTTCTCTGGAAACATAACATGTCAGCCATTATTGCAACCAGACATACTCCTGCTTGAGGTGTTAAATGACAAAACCAATCAGTCTCCTACACAAAGCACATCAACATAGGTGAAAAACACTAACTTTAAAGTTTCCCTGTATTTTTTCTAATAGTTTTCAGGCCATGTCATTCAACAATACATAGAACTAATCTTACTGCTTTATTGAAACTCAAAGCAGTAGGATTTTAAATAGCATGTGAGTCATTTGTATTAGCAAATTGGTTATAATTTTGCACCTGAATGAATCTCATGAACCATCTCTCAGATCTTACCTGACACCTCGGTAATCTGCTTAGAGATACATTCATCTAGAATTCTCTTTGATCTTAAAATTGTAAATTAAAATATTAAAATATAGCCCTTAATATATACATTTCTTAATGTGGGTTTAAAATTTTAATTTCAAAATATTTCTTAGCTTCAAAGTAGAAATACTCACATGAAACATATCCTGTAAAAAAGTAACGAGGCTACACCACTGTGTGATCTCTCTTAAGCTTCTCATAATCTGGCAGAAATATTTTGTGACTATTCACATCTGATACTGTCCTGGGATTTCCCACTTGAATTATTTTCATCACATTTTCTAAATTCTAATAAATGACATAAAAATGTATATCTCCTTAAGCTGATGGAAAGTTAAAGCTTAAGCATTTAAGTATGACTTTTCCTTCAACCTCAAAATAGGTCTTTTTTTTTCTTTGAAAAGTGCAACCTCTCTTTCCCTAATTTTAAGTATTAGTCATTTTTAATATTTTATAACTTTGAAAGCATTTTAACATTTTAACCCATACTGTGTCATTTCAGAACTAACATGCTTCCCCTATGGTTGGCATAAGGGGAGAGAAATAAGTCAAGGAAACAGAAAACCCATATTGTTTCCACAGCCTCACTTTAGCAGCTAGATCATAACTTGCCTGGTCTTGGTACAGATTTGCAGACCCTCTACTGCTCACCACTGCAGCTCTCGCCTTCTCAAGGACTCCAGGGATCTTTCTTTAGGACCATCCAGTATCAATTTACAGGGCAATAATAACAGCCAATTATAGTAGATACACAGAGTCTTATGCTTAGCGATGCTATCAGACATTTTCTTTATGCCAAATGTCTAATTTCACTAATTTATTTGCTGTACTTCCAAAGTAGACATAATATTCCAGCACCATACTTTAAACCCTATGATTTCAAAAAGACTCACTCAGAATTTACTAAAGGAAAGGTAACAAAAAGGTAACAAAAAACAAAACAAAACAAAAAAAACATTTGAATAGGAGTTGTTCAAGGTATAATTCACACACACTCGTTCATGGACCATGGAAATCAAAGAGGCTCCAAGCTTCAGCTCTTGCTTATAGGCTCCAAGCTTCAGCTCATGCTTATGGGCTTCTAGTCTGCTTGCTTGGCCTGTTCCCTTTCTGACCGCTGGCCCAACAGATTCCAGCCTTGCTTTGCCCGGTTCTTCATTAATAATCCATAATGACAATTGTAGCTCTGTTGTTCTATAACACACTGCGGCTACAAAGATTTGGTAAGTCAACACATTCATGTACCAATGGCTACATTTTTTAAAAAAGTTCACTAGGAGAAATATTATAAATAACATGTTATTAAATAAATTTACCCATCTGATAATTAAAAAAATAATGAGTCAGATGCATTGGAGCAGAAATTCAACTTTCTTGGATTTTACATTCTTAGGTTCAACTACTTGCAACTGCCTGTCTGTTAAGATCCAGGAGCTATAGTAATTTATAATTTTGTGGAAGAACACATTTAACCACATCCCTGACAACTCCGCCCAAACAGAAACTACCGAATTAACCGAGTAAACAAAAATCACATGGCAAAGCATCTTCAACGTGGTCTACTTATAAGAAAAAAATAATAATGTGGGCTCAACTAGTAGGTGAGATGGTATTCATAACATTGAGATATCTTAAAATGTCTTATAATTTATCCCTTTCAAATGTTAAACATCTAAATGTTCTTCAGGTTTTGTTTGTAATCTGTTGGTTTATGATTGTTTTTATTAAGAGTTACATTTTGTTAATGGGATATAACATGACTATCTTTTGATAATGAAAGCTTTAGATTATTCAAGTGATTATAAGCATTTGATGGACACTTTTATTCTTCATTATCTCTTCATTATCCCCAATATGTCAACACCTTGCCTGATTTGGAAACCTAAATAAATAATTTGCTTTTTTTTTTTTCTGCTTCTTCATCAATGTAACTACATCATGTTTTTAGTTCCCTGACTTATAAAATCTTACATTATGGGTGAAATATTTCTGTAGTAGGAGCAGGGACAGGAGACAGAGATTTAAAAAGAGAGAGAGACAGAGAGAGAGCACAGACGTACCCATCCTTTCCTTCGCACTGTGAGGAAGAAAAACAGAGCTTTTTCTTCCAATAGATATTATATTTTTTATTTTCGTTTATTTTCTTCTTCATACAAAAAGTCAACAGTGTCATTTTTCCTAACATCCTAACATTCTAAACATGCTTCTGTTAAAGCAGTCCAATGGCTTCCCCTGTTACTTTCTGGGAAGTTGGCCGGAGAATAAAAACAGGACAGACGTCTCAAGTCCCAATGTCTAGCCTCAAGCCAACTCTCACTAACAAAATGATGACCAACTGAGTCAGTTTTCTCACCCCAAATGCTTATCACAAAAGATTTTCAGGTTGGCAAAAGAAAATAAGCCATATAAAATTTACAGAACCACTAGAAAATTCTTACAAATAAGTGTTAAATGAAATTTTGTTATTTTTTTCTCCATGTTTCATAGACACTGAGTCGTTTTTAAGAGAGAATTTCTTTGTCTTTTTCCACTTCCCCCAATTTTATATCAAGATGTCTCACCAAAAAACAAAAACAAAAAAATTCTTTGTTCTCAGAGTGGCAACTCACTGCTGTTTAGAGTTTCCAATGGTCTCTGCCAGAGTCCAAGCATGCAGAATGCACTGAAGGCTTCTTTCTTGCTAATCCAAAGTCCTCTTTAAAATTCTCATCTTTCTTGACCTCTCCGTAGGATTTGACACCGCTAAACCTGCTGCTATTCTTGAGATATTTTATTCCTGTGGCTTCTACAATAACATTTCTTCCTTCCATTTCCTACTATAGCCCTGGCTGCCTCTTTTTTTTTTTTTTTTTAAGATTTTATTTATTTATTTGACAGAGAGGAGAAAGATCATAAATAGGCAGAGAGGCAGGCAGAGAGAGGGGGAAGCAGGCTCCCTGCTGAGCAGAGAGCCCGATGCGGGGCTCGATCCCAGGACCCTGAGATCATGACCTGAGCCGAAGGCAGAGGCTTTAACCCACTGAGCCACCCAGGCGCCCCCTGGCTGCCTCTTTTTTAACAGCTCCTCTCCCTATGCTTCCCACCCAAGTCATGGGTTCTCTGTGGTTCGCCCAGTCTCCTCTCTTCACCTATCTATTTGACACACATTGCATTTTTTTTTTCCTTTTTGAGATTTTTAAGAGAATATACAATATTTTTGCCTTTTTCCCCCCAGCTTTACTGACATATAGTTGAGAAATAAATAGTATATATTTCGGGTGTACAGTGTTTGTACACTTCAAGTGTAATGACTTGATATACATATATGCTGCAAAAGGGCTCCGACAATCAAGTTAACATATCCATCACCCCCCAATTATTTTCTTTTTATTTTTGTGGTGAGGATGCCTAAGATTTAATCTCTTAAAAATTCCAAGTGTACAATACAGTACTATGAACAACAGTCACCGTGCTATACATTAGATCCTAAGGATTTATTCATCTTAGAACTAAAAGTTTTTAGGTTTTGTCCTATGTCTCTCCACTTCCCCCATACCCCAATCCCTGGCAACCACCATTCTATCGTTTGTTTCTATGAGTTTGCCTTTTTTTTTTTTTTAAAGATACCATGCAGTATTTGTCAATCTCTGTCCAGATTATTTTATCTAACATAAGATAAGTAAAGCCTTTCAGGTTTATCCATGTTGTCTCAGATGGCAGTATTTCCTTCTTTTAATATATGCATTTTAGTAATTTAAATTAAGATATATATTATATATGTGTATTTTTTCACATACGATGTATTTTTTTCACATTTTCTTTTTTTTTAAGATTTTATTTATTTATTTGAGAGAGGGAGAGAGAGAGCACGAGAGGGGAGAAGGTCCAAGGAAGAAGCAGACTCCCCATGAAGCCGGGGGCCCGATGCAGGACTCGATCCCGGGACTCTGGGATCATGACCTGAGTCGAAGGCAGTCACTTAACCAACTGAGCCACCCAGGTGCCCATTTTTCACATTTTCTTTATCCTTTCATCCACTGACAGACACTTAGGTTGTTTCCATATCTTAGCTACTATGAATAATGTTCAGTGAACTTGGGAGTGCAGATATCTCTTTGAGACACTAATTTCCACTTCCTTTAGATATATAACCAAAAATAGTAAAGCTGGATCATATGATAGCTCTATTTTTTTTAATTCTAAGGAAGCTCCATACTGCTTTTGCATGATGGCTATACCAATTTAACATTTCCACCAACAGTATACAAGGGTTGTTCTTTCTCCACATCCTTCCCAACATTCGTTATCTCTCATTTTTTTGTTTGTTTGTTGTTGTTGATAACGGCCATCCTGCCAGGTGTGAGATTATATCTCATCATAGTTTTGATTGGCATTTCCCTGATGAATAGTGATGCTGAGCACCTTTTCGTGTACTTGCTGGCCATTTGTATGTGTTTGGAAAAATGTCTATTGGGGCTCTATGCCCATTTATTTATTTATTTATTTATTTTAGATTTTACTTATTTATTTGAGGGAGAGAGTGAGAGAGAGCATGAGAGGGGAGAAGGTCAGAGGGAGAAGCAGACTCCCCAATGAGCCGGGAGCCCGACGTGGGACTCGATCCCGGAACCCTGGGATCACGACCCGAGCCAAAGGCAGCCGCCCAACCAAATGAGCCACCCAGGCACCCCTGCCCATTTTTAATTGAATTATTTACTTTTTGCTGCTGAGTTATATGTGTTTCATATTTTTTTAATTATCAATCTCTTATTGTATCTATAGTTTGCAAATATTCTCTCCCACTTTACAGGTTGTCTTTCCATTTTGTTGGTTGTTTCTTTTGCTGTGCATATTTTTACTGTGTTGTCATCTCACTTGCTTATTTTTCCATTATCACTTGTGTTTCTGGTGTCATTTCCAAAAAACGTGGTCAAAACCACTATCTAGGAGATTTTCCCTGTGTTTTCTTCTCTTATGGTTTTAGGTACTGTGTTTAAGTCCGTAATATATTTTGAAATAATTTTTGTCAATGGTGTGAGTTAGGGGTCCAGTTTCATTCTTTTGCATGGAAATATCCAATTTTCCCAATACCATTTATTGCAGAGACCATCAATTCTCCATGTGCATTATTTGTGCCTTGCCAAAGATTAACTGACCACATATGCCTGCAGCCATTTCTGAGCTCACTATTCTGCTCCATTTGTCCATGTGTCTGTTTTTATGCCAGTGTCATACTATTTTTGATTATTCTAGCTTTGTAGTATAGTTTGAAAAAACTCCAGCTTTGCTTCTCCTTCTCAAGATTTTTTTGGCTATTCACACTACCTGAAAGTCATCTCATATTTCTCCGCCTACTGGCCAATCAACCGTAAGTGTTTTATATACACAACAAACTCAGTATTCAAAAATTACATTCATCATATTTTCCAGGTAACACCACTCATCAATCATCTTCTCTCAGACTCAATGTCTATGTTTTCTGTCACAGTGCTGTGAACATCTTTCACAAGCTTACATTCCACATCTCTATTTTGAGTTTGCCATTATTTCTAAAGCAATTATTAATTCATTGACTCATTTTTTTACTTTCTTCCTTATGCTTTTTTCCTGTCTCTTCAATGAGCCTGCTCCCTTTTGTCTATCTCAACCTGTTTTCCTATTATAGCATCTATTTTACCACTTCAGAAAATATATTTTTAATTCATTTTCTTAAAGAGTACAACCTCAATCTGAAATTTACTCCTGTTTCCTGTAGTTAGGAAAAAAAAAAAAAAACCTCAAATTATTTTCTTCTTCTCCCTCATGAATGCTATGTCTATTTCCCTTTGTTGCCGCAACTTTGAGTAGGCTCCATGTAGGAGGAAACTGCTATTCATTCTTGAATAAGAATTTATTCAGAGCTGGCATTTGCCCAAAACTAGTGTGGGTGGATTATCACTGATTCCCTTCATTGTTCACTTAAACTCAGTGGAAGTTCTCAGATCTAAAGCAGAGGCAATTTCAATTTTTGTAATAGAAAGGCTAGAGATGCAGTGTCTTATGAAGAGTGAGAAATGTGCGGTCACCATGAAGATTTTAGTTTTAGACAGTCTCCCCAGAAAAGTTTTTCTTTTTCTGAGTTTGATTAAATTGCTTGGGCAAAAGAGTGGCCTTTCTTAACCAGTTTGGCCAGCTTCTATTCCAAAAACCTACTATGGCAATACCCAACTTCTTTTCTGAAACTACACCTTCTGTCATTAAGAACAATTCTGCCTGCTGCTGAATTGGGGGGGGGGGGGATCCCTAGGCCCTGCAGATTTTCTATTCACGCAGCCACAGTCATCCTTGGGCACTTCAGCCTGGAACAGTAATTTTATACTGAAAAAGGAGGTGAGGGGTCCGTATATCTGTCCCATAGCACTAAGCGCTAAATATTTAGGGACATTTAAATGGCACACTGTTTCCTAAAATTCCCTCCCTCTGTAAAAACAGTTGAGTAGACAAAGTTATACTGCTCTTTTCTGAACATTCTCCAACCTGTATGCCCATTCTCTAACCTGTATACCCTCTCATATAACGTAAGGGACTTTCATAAAGATAGTTGAACCTAAGTGTTTCCCTTACTGTCCTCTCCAATAAACCCAAATAGAGAGATAAATGGGATGGAAAAATGTGCCCTTATATACAGTGAATGCTGCAATGGGCACTACACAATGAGGACTAGGCTGTCCCTTTAAATAAACACAGCCAACATCACTGAAAACACACCCAATCCACAGAATTTCTCTACCCACTGCAAACCACAGAATGAAAACGTGCAATTTTTAATTCAATATTAGCTTACTCTCCAACGTGTTTAATTTTATTAAGATCACAATCAAGCAGAAACAAAACTGTCTAATCTAAGTGATTTTCCATGTTTCTTTTTAAAGATTTTATTCATTTATTTGACAGAGAGCAAGCACAAGCAGGGGGAGCAGTTGAGGGAGAGGGAGAAGCAGGCAGGGAGCCTGATGTTGGGCTCAATCCCAGGACCCTGGGATCATGACCTGAACTGAAGGCAGATTCTTTACCGACTAAGCCACCCAGGCACTCCTGTGATTTTTCAGGTTTTAAGAAATTTCTCACTCTTAATAATTGATAGATAATTATGTGTTAACAAGTTTTTTGTTTATATATTTCAAGATGGAAAATACCTGGCAATATTTCAGAAATAATAGTTTAATGAGTGCTGAGAAAGTGGGAGGGAATATGAATAAAAGCACAGATAGAAAAACTATTGTTAACAGATAAGGAAGGAATTTAAGCATGAGTGTGGTTACATGTAATTCTAATATCTGGTAGCTGGAAGTCACTGACATTCTAGATCAGAGAATCTCAAATTTGGTTGCAACTTTGGAATCAAAGCGAGTTTTAAAATCTACACCTATCTTGGATGTGCTGATTTATTTTTTCTGGAACACCATGACTTTGGAATATTTTTAATTTCCTCGGGTGATTCTAATGTGCCACAGGGTTGCAAACCAATCTTTTAGGAGGTATTAAAAGAAAGATGACTGCCCCTTCCCCCCCCCAAAAAAAGGGACAGAAAAGAGATTGTGAAGAAACTTTCAAATAAACTAAGCAGAATGCTAGAAAGTGATATAGTGATAACAGAAGTCAGGTAGTAGTGTAGGCTCAGCTGAGAAAGGGACTGACTTTGCAGTTGTACCAATCTATCCTATTTGAGCCTTTCCGCAAAGCCTCACCTACAATCTTAGAACTCAAACGTTGTTCTGTTGTTCTATGATCTCACCTGGGAACTCGTTAAAAAATACAGAAACTCAGGCCCACTCGAGATCTCTGGGATCAGACTTTGCATTTTAACAAAAACCCCAGGTATGTTGAACTCAGATATAGAAATGATATATCGCACTGAATTCCGCAAGTGCCTTCTGAGAGAGTAAAATGGACAGGAAGCTAAGGAATTCAGGTGTTTTGCAAGTGAACTGATTGACATTATGAACATGACCTGGGTAGGTGCAGGAGCACAGAAAGGAGAGGGCAGATGATTAAAGAGAAGCGATCAGGATCAATGTGCTGGAGAGTTGATATGGGTAGAGCTCAGTGAGGGCTGGAGGACTTTTGCAGGTGTTCTGACTAACAATAATCGGAGTTATTAAATCACTGGAACATGAGAAACGGCTGGTTTTCACTTTAGGAGTCCACTAAGGAAGAACAGAGATAAGGGACCACATGGTTAGTCCTGACAGGTTCTTGGAGAACAGTGAGCACTCAAGCTTGATAGTCTGGTAGCTTTGGTTCAGAGCCCAATATTCTCTGGGTTTTAGAAATTTAGTGTCGGTGGCAAGTACAACATCTGGTAGTCAAGAAAAACTGAAAAGGAGAAATTAGATCTTCATGGATGCTTGTGCATGCCAATATGTGAGCATGTGGTATGTGTATACAGGCAGAAATAGTTAAGAATAGACTATGGGGCAGAAGCGAATCTTTCATAGGCTGAAACTCTTGTTTTTATGGAAGTCAGCAATCTTAGCATACAGGTTTAGACTCAAGTTTTTCTGGGCCTGTGTAATTTCAGGTGCTGATGAACCAAGGATTACTTCATGGGTCTGATCCCCAGGTCCTTAATGTTGAAAATACTCTCCACGGAGTAATAACACAGAAAATTGAGCTTATTTGGTGTTAATGTTCTTAGGAACAGAAAACACAGCTCCTTTAGGGATGAGTGGGCAATCCTATGGACAATGCTTGCTTCGTCCGTGGAATTACTCATGTGGAATTACTATATTGACACTAGGAGAATGTGGTATAGGAAAATTAAGACTGTAGATTGTAACAGGACAAAGTGTATAGGTTACAATAAAAAGGGAACCAAATAGGTGGTCCATTCACTAGTCTTTATCTTGCATGATGCTGTGAGATTTCTTGCTTATTGTTACTTTGCAATTCCTCTCTTAGAGAACAGCAGCAGTCCACACACAGTACCCTAATGTGAATGATAAAGTCATAACTGAATGTTATGGCTGTCCATCATTTAGGGTATTACAGGGTGAAGAAGGATCAAGTCATATTTACACATCCTTGACTATGGACTCTCCTCTTAAAAGACAGAATGGAACTAAGAATAGTAGAAAACATTCCTAATTTTCTCCACAACATTTAAAACAGTTCCATGGTAAGAGAGAAACTTCTAAGAAGAAACTGTAACTAAAGTGTCTTTCTACTTAATGTAATATTTAGTTAAAAATACACAGACCCAATAGTTTATTTTTGCTTTTGTTTCCCTTGCCTCTGGAGACATATCTAGTAAGAAGCTGCTACAGCTAATGTCAAAGACAGTCGCTGCCTGTTTTCTCCTCTAGGAGTTTAATGGTTTCATGTCTCACATTTAGGTCTTTCATCCATTTTGAATTTATTTGTGTGTGTAGTGTAAGAAAGTGGTTCAGTTTCATTCAGTTTTCCCAACACCATTTGTTGAAGAGATCGTCCTTTCCCCATTGGATATTCTTTCTTGCTTTGTCAAAGATTAATTGGTAATATAGTTGTGGGTTCATTTCTGGTTTTTTTTTTATTCTGTTCCATTGATCAATGTGTCTATTTTTAAGCCAGTGCCTACTGTTTTGCTCACTACAGCTTTACAATATAACTTGAAGTCCAGAACTGTGATGCCTCCAGCTTTGCTTTTCTTTTTCAAAGTTGCTCTAGTATAAAATAAAAACCTTCTGCATAGCAAAGGAAACAACCAACAAACCAAAAGACAACCTATGGAATGGGAGAAGATATTTGCAAATGATATATTCTTCACATATCTGATTAATGGCTAATATCTAAAATATATACAGAATTTGTAACACCCAAAAAACAAATAACCCAATTAAAAAATGGGTAGAACACATGAACAGACATTTTCTAAAGAAGACATACAGATGCCCAACAGACACATGAAATACAGAAAGCTCATCATCACTGATCATCAGGGAAGTAAACATCAAAATCACAATAAGATGTCACCTCACACCTATCACAATGTCTAAAGTCAACAACACAAGAAACAACAGATGTTAGTATGTGGGGGCCGGGGAAGGAGAAAGGAAGGGGAACCATCCTGCACTGTTGGTGGGAGTGCAAACTGATATAGCCACTCTGGAAAACAGTATGGAGATTCCTTAAAAAAAGCCAAAGATCCAGCAATTGAACTACTAGATATTTACCCAAAGAATACAAATACACTAATTCAAAGGGACACATACACCCCAGTGTTTATAGCAGCATTATCTACAATAGCTAAACTATGGAAATAGCCCAAGTGTCCACTGACTGAAGGATCAATAAAGAATTTACACATACACACACACACACACACACACACACACACACACACATACAGGAATATTACTCAGCCATAAAAAAAAGAAAGAAATCTTACCATTTGCAATGACATGATGGAGCTAGATAGAGAGTATTATACTAAGTGAAATAAGTCAATCAGAGAAAGACAAATACCATATGATTTCACTCATGTGGAATTTAAGAAACAAAACAAATGAGCACAGGAGAAAAGAGAAAGAGACACAATCTTTTTTTTATATGGGACTAGACTAAGTTTGCTAGTATTTTGTTAAAATTTATGCAGCTAGGGGCACCTGGGTGGCGCAGTTGGTTGAGCAACTGCCTTCGGCTTAGGTCATGATCCTGGAGTCCCGAGATTGAGTCCCACATCGGGCTCCCAGCTCCATGGGGAGTCCGCTTCTCACTCTGACCTTCTCCCTTCTCATGCTCTCTCTCACTCTCTCTCTTTCCTAATAAATAAATAAAATCTTTAAAAAAAAATTTATGCAGCTATACAGGCACTGTTTATATGTGTTCTTTGTGTAGGGGGTTAATTTTTTTGTCTCACACTTTTCTTAAAGTCCTTTAAAAGAATCACCCTGTTTGTAATTATTCATAAAAATTCGTTTGAGGTTTCTCAGCATTTCTCATGAACCATGGTGTCAGTGGGTGAGGATTAATGGAAAATATTTAGCCAAGTACTTAGAACATATAAAAGACTTGATAACTACCCAAAAGATTTTGGTATTGTTGTTGCTGTGATGATGATGATGATGATGATGATATTGAAGATACTAAATCTAATACCTAGGGTTCAAATACTAGCCCTACTAATTGCTGTCTGTGTGATACTGACCAAGTCTCTGAGTATTACCTTCTTCATCTACAAATGGAGACGATGGTGTCCATTTCCCAAGATTACTGAGAAGATCAAATGGAATTATGTTTAAGACAGTACTGTATTTTTTGTTTACTTTTTATGATAGCACTGCTTACAGCGTAAAGCCAGGTACCAGTGGTTTTTATCGACCTACCTAAGGGCACTGTGCCTGCGCACAAACCATTCAGTAAGCTTTGAATTGAAATCAACTGAATTTTAATTTAATTTTAATTCATCACTGGGTGGGGTAATAGGGGAAAGGATAAAGATGGAGTGGATCAAGGTCAGAGATACAAAATCATTCTGGTTTCTATCTCTCTGCAAAATGAAATCTTCATTAAAATGTAGCAGGCAAAATGCCCAATCTAGCTCCCTAACTAGCATCTTAATTTTTTCTGTAAACGGGAAATCCCAGGGAGAAGGTTCAGACCCATGGCTACCTAATAACTTCTCCACAGTAAAGCTGCAATGCTTTTCAGAAGCAACTTCTAAACAAATAACAAAGACAGAATGAGCCCTGTGTGACCCCAAGCAAATCATTTAACCCCACTGAGCCTTGTTTTTTTCCATTAGCAAAATAATACTACCCCCTATCCACCTTTAAAGTGTTGTCAAGATAAAGGAGTGGATTCTCCAAAGCACAGGGAGTTCCTGAGATTAAACAAGCTGTCTGAACACAAAGTGCAATCACTTAATAATTTACAAGTTTTTGTATTTTTGTTTTGATTTTGATATTGAGATCCGGAGTGATTATTTTACAGAAACTTTTTTCCCCCGTTCTATCTTTTCACTTATATAAGAAAGAGCTGCCAAAGTGAAAGGTCCTGCTACAACTTCAGAGTCAACAGCACACAAAATAACATACCTTGGGAAAATTCTCTGAAATATCTACCATAGCTAGAGACTGATGTTTCTTCTTCCTAATACAATAGGTATATAAGATTAGTATCCATTCAATAAACATTCATTGAGCCTAGACTGTCTTCTAGAAAATGTACAAATCCTGAGAATATTCAAAAGAGAATGGCAGGTCCTACCTTAGGGACAATCTAATTAGGAAAAGAGATGCACCAACCAACAGTTAAAATGTGAAATTGTTGCAACTGACTATTTTCAAGTTGTTATTGGAACATGACAGTGGAAGTGACTAATTCATTGTTGGGTTTGTTTTAATTGATAAGAGTCACATAGACCAATTACAGTTGCTGGAGTTTCCTTAGGGCATTCAATGACCAGCATCTGGGTAGTGGAAAAATCAAGACTATGAGCCTGGGAAGTCCTAAACCCTAGACCCATGTCCACCTTTTTTTAGTTGGGTGAGCCTTAATCTCATCAACTGCAAAATGAATTGGTTTGCTAGGTGATTGCTAAGATTGCTTCCAGCTTCCCCATTTATGAAACCTTTCTAATATTATATGTCTTGCAGTTTATCTTTTCCTCCATCCCCTCAGACCTGTGTCTTCAAATCATTTGAAGTTAAGAGAAATGTATTATTTATTTTCTTTTATTGTGGGAAACCAATACTGCTATTAGGTCATACAAGAAATCCCCTGACCACAATCCAGAAATTGAGATTTCAAACCAATCCTTTGTAAACCAGCAAAAGCCTGCCCACATTTATACTTTTCTGCTTTCTGGAAGATGTGTCAGTCCTGTCAAATGTTTTTATAAGCTTACGAAACAGATTAGTGTATGTGGAATGACAGCACCAAAAAAAATTACAGTATGTAAATAAAGGGCTTTATCAGAGCTTCCTGAAGGGAAATGGATGAACAAATGGATGGCTCAATCGGCTACGTATGAAAAATTGATCAACAAAGTACAAAATAATGAGCAACCCTAGGATATTACCACTGCCTAAGAAAACAGATTATTTCTTCATTTCAAAATCTCTGTCGTTACCACTGAAAATACTTCGGCCTCTCTGACCCTGAAGAATTTTCAAGTCGAGACTCAGTAGCAGAACAGACCTCACAATGAAATAGTGGAGACTGCCAGAAAAAAGCTGGGAAACTGACGAAACAAACTTCCTGCTGTGTTGAGAACTGTCAAAACCTCACCAAAAAAAAAAAAGGGGGGGGGGATATTTTAAACAAGCCATTACTGGAGGGTGGCAAGGGAAAGGGGAAATACTTGGGTTCCTCCCTACCCTGGACTTCAACTCTGGATTTTGAAGGAGTTAAAGAAAGCTTTATTTAGAATAATGGTTTAATCAAAGCCCACATTTCTGTGAGTTCATGTCACTCTTCCTTTGCAGCCGGCTTAGCTTCCTAGCACGCCAGGAACAAAGGCTCTGCTGGCAGAGGAACAGTCCTGACAGCCTATCTGCGGCTCTTCTAGAACATCCGGGAAAACTCCACCTCCTGGGTCGGGCATGCTGGTCACCCCAAACCCCACATGCCTTCACAAGCCATCAGATAAGGGCACTCCACTCCCATAGGATTCTTCACCTCCAACCGTGGAATTATTCTGTTGCTTCTGCTTTTCCTTTCAAAGGTTGTTAATTGACATTTCAAGTAACATCAGACACAAACTCGGTTTGCCAGCATGGATGTGCTTTGTCTCTCCTTTTAAAAGAAAAGCTTAAAGCTCAGTAATTAAAATGCTGATTAACTTTTAAATACTGAAGTGCTTTATTCTGCTTTTGAGAGCTTCATGCTTCAAGCTGTGATTCTTTATTTGGGTCTGAGAGGTGTTTCTTCTTATTTTCAAATGTGGAACCTTAAGAAAAAGGGCAAGCAAAGCTCAATTGAATGCACCAGGGAGGTTAGGAACACCAATGAATCCTAAGGAGGAGTGTTAGTTCTGTGGAGCATAAACCTTTGCAAATGCCGATGGCTGGGAGAGATTGGAGCACTGACCTTCAGGGATGGTGAGAGGCAGAACATAGAGGAATGAGACTGGAGAAGTAGGAAGCAGCCAAATCAGAGGAATGAGTTTGAGTTAATCCCAAGTCATAAGAAGATAGCCCAGGTTTTTATGTAGGGGTCTAATGAGATCTATTATGTTTTTTAAAAAGTGTTTTAAAATTGTTAATTATCTATCAATGTGTACATATGCATATGATAGCTAGCACACTGAAGGATTACGTGCCAGATAATAGTCTAAGGGCTTGGCATATACCCTATGAGATGGTATGATTGCTATTCCTCTTTACAACTAAGGAAGCTCAGGCACAGAAAGTTAAGTAACTTGCCCAAGGTAACACAACTTGTAAGTGACGGAGCTGTGATTTGTACCCAAGCAATATAAGGAAAGCACATGTGCTCTTTAGCCACTAAGGTATATACTAACTCAATGACCAGTCGCTCTAAGGTTCCTGGCAGGACCCCATGCCCACAATGCAACTTGTGTTCCAAAGAATTCATACAGAACTGACTCCACATTGTAGTCTTCCAGGTAGACGACACTAAGGATAATGAATTCTGGATGTCCTACTATTTTTCCATTTTCCCAGTAAATGAGAGATTTCAAGTATTCATGGTTTAGTGTGCTCTAATGCCTTACATGAATTTTCCTCAGGGTAATGATGATGACAGTAACAAGTAACACACATAAGGCAAAAAACCTTCACTTTCAAATGTTCTCTTTTACTTTTCTGCTTTAATTGGTACACAGATACTCCCTGAGGGTGCTTCTTTCTTTTTGGCCACTGTCACTATCACATTCTATCCTGGAAGTAGAAGAGGTATCCACCTGGATCCTCTAAATCACAAATCACTCGGACACAATTTCTTTACTTCTCCCTCAAATTGCACCTGCTATTCCTCCTGAAATCATCTAGTGACCTTTGGGAGACCCCTTGCCTAGCAGCTCCACTACTTTTCTATGGACACCGGTTCCTTGTCTTTCCTCCTCACCCACATTAGTTTCCATAACTCATCATCATAATTGTGCTCTTATAAATACCTCATGTGATCTTCCCTCTCTCCATCATTCTTGACTAGCAGAACCCCTAACTGAACTCAACCTCTTTTTCGGTGCCTGATTCTTAAAACCAGAGAAGAGCTCCAGCACTTTAAATTTATGAAGGTCAATTTCAATTGCACTTCTAATTCCAATTCTGCCCCCAGGGAGGGCCTGAGATAACCCCATGTAAATTATTTAGAAAAATTTAAAGACGCCAGGACCATACACAGACCAATTAGACCAAACTCTAGAGTTTAGACAGTTTAAAATGTCTTTAAAGTGCTTGAATGATTCTAACATGCAGCCAAAGTTAAATCACTCTTGGTTGCCGATCTCGGTTTCAGACTTCTATGAGACTCAAATAGAAGCCATTAAGTAAGAATTTCTTCACTTTTCTACAGCAGATCCATAAAACCCTGCCAATTCTATCCCCATATCATACCACAAATCTCTCCATATCTCACCATCTCCACTGCTACAACCCTGACCCAAGCCACCATACCTGATCTCTTGAAGCTTCTCCACCTAGCTTCTATACTATTTTTAATGTTAAAAACATTCTATGACTTCTCATTTAAGAATTTAATCCAAGTTCTTTGCCAAGTCCTTCTAAATCTGTATAATTTATCTTGTTTACAAAATCTTATTCAATATATGTATCTTTTCTCTCACAGTATAATTCAAACACTACCCTCCTTCGTTCCACAATTCAGGAGACTTCCATTGCTGATGCTGATGGCAGAGCCTCTAACCTATCGTCTTCCCTGACTCCATCTTTAACTTGGTTAACTCCTACTCATATTCAGGCTTTCCATCCAAATATCTCTTCATGGAGAGAGCTTCTCTATTTCCCAATAAAACTTTGTTCCCTCTTATTTTCCTTTTTCATAACAACCTGAGTTTTCCTTCTAAATATGTCTCAATTTTTAACTATGTATATGCCAAATTTATGTTTAGACATTTAATGGATATAAGGTCAGAAACCACATTGAATTAGTCTCCACTACATATGAAATGCCTAGCTTGGTGCTTGTCACATGATAGAAAAGTAGCATCTATTTGCCGATCATCTGCTATACTGAAAAAGTAATTTGTAATCAACTTGAGTTTGTGTTCTAGGGAATCTTGGGAATTGCTTCCTAATAATTTTTAAAATTAATCCAAAGCAATAATTTCTTTATTATAATTATACTACAGTCAAATGATACTAGAAGCACTTCAGATTTAATTATATTATCTATCAGGTCATATGTAGAGTACTCTTTCTCCCAACAATTCATGTATAAGGGTTCCTGATACCCAGATGATAGTCTACTCCACAATTATAAGACATCCAGGATTAAACAAACATCAGTATATGTTTCCATCTGATAAAAAGATTATCTGCTATTTTTTACTTTGTCACTTTGACCAAATTAAATAGTTAAACACTAATTCAATTTTATTCATCACTTCAAAGGACCACCTTCGGGATATACCAATCCTTTTATTCAGTGTATTTTTAATTTAATTTCCTCTTATCTGTGTAATTTCATTCTATCTTCTTTGATTTTGTCTGTCATTAATTTTCAAGTTGAATGTTGAGCTCATTAATTTCTAGTCATTCTCCTTTTCAACTAGAAAAATGAAGACCATATAGATAAACCTCGAAATCAGAGATTTGTACTCTCTGCCTATAGGCCAAATCCAGCCATGCTGTATACCTCAGAGGGTAAAAATGGTTTTTATATTTCTTACAGGGTTGTAAGTACAAAATAAAAAAGAATATGTAACAAAGACCATACGTTGTTCACAAACCTGAATATATTTATTTTCAGGGCCCTACAGAAAAAAATCTAATCCTTACTGAAAGAATGTTTTAGCTGTAGCCTTTAGTTTTGTTATACAGCATTTCCATTATCATTTCATTGTAAATATTTCTATTTCCCACTATACTTTCATTCTGCAAAATTATTTAGAGATATATTTTTTATATTCCATTAAGTGTCACTTTGTATTTTGTTTCATTGTTGAAGCTAATTTAATTTCTTTTTGGTAAGATGACATGTATAATAGCAAATATTTGATAGAAACCCAGACTTGCTTTGACTTACAGCATGATCAACATTTTTGCATATCTATGTGTGCTTGAAAAGAACCTTTATTTTTTAAATGTTGATTGTATGATTCTATTCACATCCATTAAATCTAGTTATTTAATCAGTTTGCTCAAACATCTTTTTGCTCATCTACATCTTTACTGACATTTTATTCACTGATCTAGTAACCACTAAAAAAGGTGAGCTATCTCCCATAAAACTGGGAAATTTAGCACTTTGTCCTTGTACTTCTAATTATTTTGCTTTATGTATCTTGAAACTATATTATCAGTTGCATACAGTTGAAAATTTCTATATCTCTCAGTGATTTGATTCTTTAGTTAATACAGATGGACTTATGATTAACAAAGTTTTTGACTTCAAAATAATCTTATCTGGTGTTAGTATACCTAATAGCAATATTCATCCAATAAACATTTTTTGGTTCATCTTTTTACATTACTTCCAACTTTACTGAATTGCTATAAATAAAAGTTAATTGAAATATTATTCATATATGTAGATCTGACAGTCTTTTAACTAGAAGGTCTATTTGTTTAAATTTATTTTGATTACTAATTTGGATCCTTTTCTATCATCTTATTTTGCACCTGTTTTTCTACTATTTCTGCTTAATTTTTCTTATATTTTGAACTCAGTTTTAATTCTCAATTTTCTTTTCTAGCAAAAAAGAAGTAATACTCTATTTCCATAGAAATACTCAAATGTATACTTGACAAAAATCTAGTTAATCGATTGATAACAAGGAAACCACAGTGCTTCAACTGCAATTATTTCCTTTATAAACCACAAATTAACAATAATTTAATTTGTCTTGCTTATATGCCTTTAAATTAGACAATATTACTGTCATACATATTCACATTTGCTTAATCTAAATGTTGACCATGTCTTCCTGCTCAAATATTTTTTACATAGTCTTCCTATTTGTATATTCTATATTTGTGAATTTACCTACTTACTAAAATGTGTAACCTCAAAATTAGCCATTGTGACACTTTTGCAGTCATTTGCACACATACTCATGCTTACAACAGCGAACAAATTGAGTGATTTAATGCATGCACTCCCAGCCGAAGTGGAACAAGGTGACACTTCTTTCAGTTTTCATTCTATAAACAAGTGTCCTTTTTGTGGTCTATTTAGTCATGTGTTTTCTCATTTTTATTGGTGATTTCACTGTTTAAGGAAACTCAGGCATAGTGCTGAGGTTCGGCCTAGTGTCCTTAAGTAAAATAAAGCTGCGGTGTCCCTTCCAAAGAAAATATGTATGCTAGATAAGCTTTGTTCAGGCTTGAGTTATAGTGCTGCTTGCCAGGAGTTCAATGTTAATGAATCAACAATATATATTAAATAAGACATTTTAAATATAAACACTCATAAGACAGTCATAAAACTTATATATTGATTGCCTAGTAAAAATGTTATGACCAGATACTCACAGAATCATGAGTCTATTTCCACTAGGAGAAATAGTTCAGTATTTGCTAAATTAGTGTTCACAGCAACTTAATAGAACATAACTGCAACAAATAATAAGAATAAACTATATTATGATTTTCCTTCCTCTGGAATACATTCTTCAGAAATATCTTAAGGGGGGAGGTCTACTGATTGTAAATACATTCAATTATCATTTCTTTAAGTATATCTTTATATTCATTCTTTTTTTTAAAAAGACTTTATTTTTTATTTATTTGACAGAGAAAGAGATCACAAGTAGGCATAGAGACAGGCAGAGAGAGAGGGGGAAGCAGGCTCCCTGCTAAGCAGAGAGCCCAATGTGGGGCTCGATCCCAGGACCCCGAGATCATGACCCTAGCCGAAGGCAGAGGCTTTAACTCACTGAGCCACCCAGGTACCCCTATTATCTTCATTCTTAAAAGATAATTTTACTAAGTATAGAATAGTAAAGTGATGATTACTTTTTTTTAGCACATTGAAAATTATTTTCCACTGTTTTCTGTCTTCCATCATTACTACTGAGAAATTAGTTAGCAGGCTAATTAATTGTTCCTTCCTAAGTAATCTCTTTTTTCTCTGATTACCTTTAGACATTCTCTTTGCTTTGTTGTTCTGAAATCTGTTAAGCTTTTTGATTGGTATTTTTCATCAGTTCTGGAAAGTATACATTGATTTTTTTCCCCTTTTGAATATTGTATCTCCTCCATTCTCCCTTTCTGAGACATTTAAGAGATGTATTTTAGGAGTGCCTGGGTGGCTCAGTCATTAAGTGTCTGCTTTCAGTTCAGGTCATGATCCCAGGGTCCTGGGATAGAGCCTTTCATCAGGCTCCCTGCTCCAGGGGAAGCCTGCTTCTCTCTCTCCTACTTCCCCTGCTTGTGTTCCCTCTCTTGCTGTCTCTCTGTCAAATAAATAAATAAAATCCTAAAAAAAAAAAAAGATGTATTTTAGATCTTCTCAATCTGTCCTCTACATATCTAACATTTTCTATTTTTTTTTTACTGTGCTTACCTGTGAATATTTTCTTTTTAGTTTTCAAACCACTAATAGTCTCTTCATCAGCGCCATCCTGAATTTTAATGATCCATTTATTTTCTAAGCTCAATTATTATGTATATTATTTTCTAATAGTGAAGTTTCATTTGATACTTTTTCTTAAAACTATCTTGTCAATTTTTATATGTTTGCATTTGCTTCTTCCATGTTTCTGGGGTCACATCTGACCTGAGACCAATTGCAACTAAATTTGCAATTCTATTCACAAGGTATGAATCCTTACCTTAGGCTACAAATGCTCTGGAGTGATATTTTGTTTTCTTACTCTACCCTAAGTCAAGAATAATACAGATACAATTCCCCCCATAGTCCCTGCAAGGCAACTATCTCTAATTCACCACTTTCTTATTGTCTCAGAGGATCCTGATTTATAAAAGGTGAAAGGGTGTCTCTAAATCCATCAGAATTGGAAAAGATCCTCAATGATCAACAGACATCCTCAGGATATACATTAGACTCAGTATTTTCAGTACTCAGTACTTTTCTGAATTAAAAATTCCTTATTTGTATAAGCTCACCCAAAATACATTTAAAATATCTTTAAAATATTTCATTTTATATCTCTCTTCTGCCATACACTCAAGAAGGGAAATCTAAATCAATGTTTCTAGCAGAATTTTTAAAATACCTTTTTAAAGATTACAGTAAAAAAAAAAACAAATATAAAAGACTTCTTTTATATTAGCAGTCTTCACAAACTAATAAAATAAAAAATAAAAAGTAAGTGGATAACGTATGTATTTTAACCTTATTACAATGCAATACTACATATAGGGCAATGTTGCTGCAGTAAGGAAACAGTGATGTTAAAAAAAATATAATGACACATATGTTATGGACTAAATTTTGTCCCCCCAAAAACATGCTAAAGTCCTACCTCCTAATGTGACTATTTTTGGAGATAAGACCTTTAAGAAGATAATTAAGGTTAAATTAGATCATTAGAGTGGAGTCCTAATCAACAGCACTGGTGTCCTTCTAAAGGGAGAAAGATACCAGGAGAATGCACACAAGAGGAAAGGCCATGTTGAGAACACAGTGAGAAGGTGGTCCTCTACAAGCCATAAATAAGAGCCCACCAGAAACCAACCCTGCCAGCAACATTAACATTAAACGTCCAACCTCCAGTACTGTAAGGAAATAAATTGCTATTGTTTAAACCATCCAATCTGTTGTATTTTGTTATGGTGGCCCTAGCAGACTAACATATGCACATACATTTAAAAATCTCAAGTTAAAACAAATTACACATTCATAATAGAAAGATATAATTGTATTAATATCATGAATGCCATATAATATTCAATGGAAGTGCTCCAAAACCATACAGAGCAAAGCAAAACAAAATAAATAAAATGTCCTGATGTCAGTAAAATTTTACTGATAAGTCAAAAATGTCAGTGGTTGATATTCTACCATATATACTGCTTCACATTTTTTTCGATGCCTAGCTATGGAATTTTTCACTGGCATCTTATCTAGAAAATAATAGATTTTTGTAATAATAAACTAAATTAGTTCAAGCAAGAAAACGTATCTAACGAACAATGCTTTTTTAACACTTTGTCAAATACATGAAGAAATAAAGATAGGAAGCAAAACATTATTTTCAAGTGGGAAATGGAAACACATCTTTTTAAATATTTAACTCAAAGGACAATGAATATAAAACATATTGAGAATTGTGAGATGCCATCGAGGCAGTGCTGATAGAAAAATTTATGGACTTAGGTGCATACATAAAAAAAGGGAAACAGCTAAAACTTCAAAGATCTAAGTTTCCATTTCAAAAAGCTGGAATACAACAGCAAATCAAAACAAAAAATGAAATGAATGAAATATATAAAAAAGAAATCAATGAAACCACTAATAGGTAATGAACGTAAAATAAAAAAATTTAAAAACCATATGTGTCTCTTTAAAAAGATTAATAAACTTTACAAACTGCTAGTAAAATTAAGAAAATCAAAATGAAAACACAAATTACTAACTTAAGGAAGACAAAGGGAGCTGTAGACATCAAAAAGAAAGTAAACAGATAATAATTTTATATCAAAAAATTTTAAAATTTGGATGAAATAGACAAATTCCTTTAAAAATACAACTTAATAAAAAATAGTTAAAAATGGTAAAATATACAACCTAGTAAAAGAAAAAATTAATTAATAAAATAAAAGGACAGTTTAGTAAACCAAAGAGAAAAGAGAAAACCAAAACATACAACTATCTAGTTGAATCTATGAAAACCTTGCCAAAAATATAACTCCAGGCCCACATACCCTTATCCATGAATTCTTCCTAACCAAACATAAACCTTTTTATATAATTGTGGGGGGACAGAAAATTGCCCCAACATTTTGGAAGGAGTTAGCACAATTTCAAAAGCAGAAGCTGATGAGGACCAAAGGAACTAGAATTACAATAGTTTTGTCTATCTCAAAAACACATTTGTAAAACTACTAAACAAGATATTATTAAATATGATTCAGAAATACCTAATAAGGATCATAAAACATGACCAAGTTTATTCCAAGGTTCGGAATTATGTTTATAATATATTTTTTTCTAAAATCTTAGAAATCTTTTTGAATCAACTTAAACTATATTGATAAAAACCAAACAAATTAAAATACCATGGCATAAAGTCATTTCTGAAATACTCCCAGTATATTTGTATGAAGGTCTTAAGCCAAAACTTCCTCTAACAAGTAATCTCAAATTTAGGTCTAACTTGACTCTGCATTGCATTTTATCTCAAGAAGCCAAAGTAGCTAATGTTATTCCCAAGAAGTAGTTTATAATTTTTCTTCAATGCATCTTTTTTTATAAATCCAACAATTTACAGATCATCCTTATAAATAAAATTTATAAGTGAATTATATTATTTTAACCTATTTCACACATAAAGAATGTTTGCACTTTCATGTTACCTGAGAGTAATATATCCACTTTTTTGCCCAGTGTTAGCAAATAATCAAGATATAATTTTACTGTACAGCCAGAATTTCATATCTATCAAAGTGATAACAACAAATTTAAACCTGTTAACATCAGATAGCTTAAACATTTCTATCACTAGAAATATGCTGATTACATAATTCAAGCAAATATGGTATGAAATTAATTTAGCTATATGTTCAATTTCATTACTTTTAAAAAGGACTACTTCTCTAATAAAAGAAACTTCATCTCTCTTGAGTTAATTAATTGAATGATATATCATATAATCAAATTTTAACAAAGTCACTAAAATTTTTCAGTAGGTTATTTCAAATATGAGTCTTCAAAATCTTATTCAAAGTAATAAATTACAGTTAAAGGATCAATTTAATACTACATGCCATTAAGGTTTTGAATGAACTATTACTTGCAACTTTGCAACTAACCAACTGAGGGCTTTATGGCTAAATATACTGTTGTTAATCAAATTTTATGTTCTTTATTGGTCATAATAAAGTATTAAGACTGCCTCTTAAAATGTTCATAAACCTAATTCATAATTTACTTGAATCATTTGTTCAATTATCTTGAGAAAGTCACAGATACTGTAAACAGATTTAAGCATCATATTTTTCTAGTTACCTAAAAAAATTAAAAGTTTAAAGTTAGGATAATGTATTGTTAAGTTAGAAAAACACAATATTCATAATTAAGATACTATATTCTTGAATATCAATAAAAATTTTGGAAAATTATCTGTTGAATGCCAACAATCAATTTTATATCCAGTTAATTTTGTGTTATGTAGAAAACAGAAATTGAGAGATATTTATTTGTAAAGATTATAAAGAATAAGTTCTTCAATAGTTTTTGGAGAGCATGAATTTATCCATATGGATGCTGCCATTATAAGATGTCAGAGGAGATGATAAAAAAGAAGATTCATGTTAGAGTCAAAGACCTCAAAGAAGAAGGTATATTATCTGTGAGTTCAGAAGAAAACAGCAACCAGAGGAGCACTGGGTTGATAACCAAGTGACAACAAGAGCAAGGAGAACATCAAAAGCAGAACCTAATTCAGTGTCTGACAAAAACTATACACTCATTAGATATTTGTTGATCAATATTTGCTGAATAGGTGTTTGGTGAACAAGTAAATTAAAAAATAAGTAGATAAAAGTATTAACACCACTTCTGCTTCCTACTATATCTGGGCATGGGAGAGTAAGATTCTACTCAAGAAAAGGAGGAAAAAAAAGACAAGAAGGAAAGATGGGAGGGAGGGAGGGAGGGAGGAAGAGAGGGAAGAAGGAAGAGTAAATCCCTCAAAGAAGAGTTTGATATTTATTAAGTCAGGGAAATAATGGCACATTCTAAAAAGAGGATGTTTAAGAATGAGAGAAGAGGGAGGCTCAGTAGGTTAAGCCTCTGCCTTCAGCTCAGGTCGTGATCTCGGGATCCTGAGATCGAGCCCCACTTGGGCTCTCTGCTTAGGGAGGGAGTCTGTTCCCCCTCTCTCTCTCTGCCTGCCTCTCTGACTACTTGTGATCTCTTTCTATGTCAAATAAATAAACAAAATCTTTTAAAAAAAACGAGAGAAGAGATTATTCAAGGAATTAAAAATAGAACTATCCTATGACCCAGCAATTATACTGCTAGGTATTTACCCCAAAGATACAAATATAATGATCCGAAGGGGCACATGCACCCCAATGTTTATAGCAGCAATGTCCACAATAGCCAAACTATGGAAAGAGCTGAGATGTCCATTGAGAGATGAATGGATAAATAAGATGTGGTATGTATATACAATGGAATATTACTCAGCCATCAGAAAGGATGAAATTTTACCATTTACATCGACGTGGATGGAATAGAGGGTATCATGTTGAGCAAAATAAGTTAATCAGAGAAAGATAATTATATGGTTTCATACATATGAGGAATGTAGGAAATAATGCAGAGGATCACAAGGGAAGGAAGGAAGCTGGAATGGGAAGAAATCAGAGAGGGAGACAAACCATGAGAACTCTTAACTGAGAAAGAAACTGAGGGTTGCTGGAGGGGAGGTTGGTGGCCGGATGGGTAATTGGGTGATCTAATGAGCACTGGGTGTTATACACAACTGATGAATTACTGAACTACATCTGAAGCTAATGATGTACTATTGAATTGGTTGGTAAATTTAATTTAAATTTGAAAAATTAAATTTTTTAAATTAAAAAAAAAAGAACGAGAGAAGGGATACAGAACAACAGGAAAAGAGGCAGATCCTCCATGCCTAGAATAGTGACAAGTTTATAATTGGTGCTGCAAAATGCCTACAATAGAATTAATGGAACCCAAGAGAAAATGACTATGGAAGCACAAGTACATTACTCTTTGGGAAAATATTTCATCCTACATACACCCTTAACACCCTTCAAAAACATTCATTTGTTTTAGAGTCTAACTTCTCTCGCAGACTGTATTAAATACTGATTAAAGAAACCCTGTTTAGCATTTCACCACTCATCCCCACTACCAACTATGGTGTGTGACACATGTAGGAACACATATCAGACATGAATGAAAACAGAAGGAAATCATATTCCTTAAATATGATTCCATGAGGCAAATTTCCAAGAATGTAGATGCAAAAATCCTCAACAAAATATTAGCAAACTGAATTCCACAGAACATTAAAAGGATCATACACCACGCTCAAGTAAGATTTATTCCAGGGATGCAAGGACAGTCGAACATCTGCAAACAAATTGTGATAAACCACATCACAAAATGAGCAGTAAAAATATGATCATCTCTATAGATGCATAAAAAGCATCTGACAAAATTCAACACCCATTCATGATAAAAAAAAAAAAAAACCAAACTCTTAACAAACTGGGTACAGAAGAAACATACTCCAAAAGTAAAGTCCATATATGACAAACCCACAGGTAACATCATACTCAGTGCAGGATCAGGAACAAGAAAAGAATGATCACTTTTGCCACTTTTATTTAACATAGTCCTGGAAGTCCTACTCAGAGCAATTAGCCAAGAAAAAAAAATAAAAGGTATTCCACGTGGAAAAGAAGTAAAACTGTCTCTATTTGCAGATGACATGATATTACACATAGAAAATCCTAGACTCTATCAAAAAAAGTATTATACCTAGAAAGTAAATTCAGTAAAGTGTAGGATACAAAAATCAATTAAATAAATCAGGTGTATTTCTATACATTAATAATACTATCAAAAAGTGAAATTAAGAAGGCAATCCCACATACAACTGCATCAAAAAAGAATAAAATACCTAAGACTAGATTTAACCAAGGAGGTGAGATCTGTACATTAAAAAAAAATATAAGACACTGATGAAAGAAATTAAGGAAGATACAAATAAATGGAAAGATATTCCACGCTTGTGAGTTGGAAAAATTAATATTGTTAAAATGTTCATATTCTTCCCACAGTGACCTACTGATTCAATGCAATGCTTATCAAAATTTTGATGGCATCGTTCACAGAAATAGGAAAAGCAATACTAAAATTTGTGTAAAACCACAAAAGACCCCCAAAACCAAAGTAAACATGAGAAAGAAGAAAAAGCTACAAGTATCACACTGCCTATTTCAAACTACACTACACAGCTATAGTAATCAAAACAGTATGGTATCAGCATTGAAAACAGACATAGATCATTGGAACAAAATTAATAACTCAGAAATACACCCATGCATATGTGGTCACAACTAATTTATGACAAAAAAGCCAAAAAGATATGATGGGAAAATGATAGTCTTTACAATAAATGGTGCTGGGAAAACTGGATAATCACATGCAAAAGAATAAAACTGGACCACTTTTACACCACATACAAAAATCAGCTCAAAGGGGATCAGAGACTTGAATGATGACTTGAAACCATAAAATTTTGGAATAAAATAATCAATAAGCTCCTTAAATCATCTTGGCAATGATTTTTTGGGCTTGAAAACAAAAGCAAAGTCAATAAAATAAAATATAAACAAGTGGGACTAAAGCAAGCTAAAAAGCTCTGCAAAGTAAAAGGAACCACCAACAAAATGAAAAGGCAACCTACGGAATGGGGGAAAATGTATGCAAACTATATATATGATAAGGAGTTAGTCATCAAAATATATAAGGAATTCATACAACTCAATAGCAAAAACAATAATAAAATTCTGATTAAAAACTAGTCAGAGGACCTGAATAGATATTTTTCCAAAGAATACCTACAATACCAACAGTACATGACAAGATGCTTACCATCCCTAATCATGAAGGAAATGCAAACAAAACCACAATGCAATATCACCTCATACCTGTTCAAATGGCATTTATCAGAAAGAAATAACAAGCATTGACAAGTATAGGTTGAAAAGGGAACCTTTGTGTACTACTGGTGGGAATGTAAATTGATTCCACCATTATAGAAAACAATACAAAAGTTCCTCAAAAAATAAAAATTAGAACTACCATACGATCCACCAAACCCACCTCTGGGTATGTATCTGAAGGAAACAAAATCACAATCTCAAAGAGATATTGGCACCCTCATATTCACTGCAGCATTATTTATAAAAACTAAGGTATAGAAACCTAAGTGTTCATCAAAGGATGAATGGATAGATATTACATATATATGTGTGTATATATATATATAAAATAAATATATATATTATATATAATGGAATATTATGTAGCCTTGAAAAGGAAATGTCATTTGCAACAACACAGATAGGCATTGAAGGCGTTATGCATAGTGAAATAAGTCAGAAAGGGAAGGACAAATATTACCTGATCTCACTTTGATGTGAAATCTGAATAAACAAGCAAAAAAAACCCACAACTCATTGAAACAGCACAAATTGGCGGTTACCAAAGGTGAGGGCCAGGAGGTAGGGGAAATGGATGAAGGTAGCCAAAAGGCACAAACTTCCAGATATAATAAGTTCTGGGAATGTAATGTACAGCATGGTTCCTACAGTTAACAACACTATTACATATTTGAAAGTTGCTAATAAGTGGATCTTAAATGTTCTCATCATAAGAAAAAAAGATAACTATGTAAAGTGATGGATGTTAACTAAATTTATTATGGTAATCATTTCACAATACATACATATATGAAATCAGTATGTTGTATACCTTAAAATAATATAAAGTTATATGTCAGGTGTCTCTCAGTAAAACTGGAAGAAAAAAATAAACAAACTGATTCTTTCAGTCATTGTCCAGGTTCTGGGAAAATACCACCTCACTATCTCAGTTCTATACCATGCCAAGTGTAATAAACATGTTTCCTAATTTTTGGATCAAATGATTTTAAATTTTGTCCCATTTTTGCCATAAGTATATTTCTCCCTGACAAATTTGGTATCTTGGTTAAAATTCAGAAAATTATGATTATCAATATTCTAATTTAAGACCAAGAATTGTATTAAATTTATTTATACTATATGACCTTTAAAGTTATATTGTCTTACATTTGAGAAGAACCTTATACCATTTTCTCTCCTGAAACAAGAGACCTTTCCAACATACCTAAGAACTAAAAATTTTGCTGATACCCCTGTACCTCCAGGGAGCTTAGTAATCTGGGAGGAGAGCCCTTTCCTCAACCAGCCACATGTTCTATCTGGCAAACCAGTCATCATCAATTACCAATTTCCTATGATAGTTCTCTCTTGCTGATGTCCTCTGAGTCTATATTTTTTTAATTTAAGAGTAATGAAAATCTTATTGTTTAAAAAAAAAAAGTATTCTAAAGAATACAGAGAAAGACACAGATCCCTTTGACCACAACCTAGAATCTTTAAAATCTCATTCTTCTTCATCTAGCTAGAGACTTAAGTACACATATCCTAATGTCTTTCTTGTTAGTAATAGATAGTATAGCTTTTCTCCCTAGAGTTTTTTGTTTTGGGGGGTTTTTTTTTAAGATTTTATTTATTTATTTGACAGAGAGAGAGACAGCAAGAGCAGGAACACAAGCAGGTGGAGTGGGAAAGGCAGAAGCAGGTTTCCCGCTGAGCAGGGAGCCAGGGGCTGATGACCTAAGCCAAAAATAGATAGATGCTTTAAGACTGAGTCATTCAGGCGCTCCTCTCCCTAGAGTTTTCTAAGGACTTGTAAACTCGATTTAAAGACTTGGGGTGGGGGGGGGGGGCAGGGGAAGACTTTGAAAGAAGTGCCATCCATCTATTAATTTATTTTTACAAAGTTATTTATTCAGTGGCTATTTGTTTGAGACACTGTGCAGTATCCTAAAGATACCACAGAGAATAAAAGACACTTCCCTGTCCTCAAGAGCTTGTTACCTGGTATAAGAGGTAGGTACACAATGCTAACTTATCTGCCCCCATACAATTATCTCAGTAAAAGTCAGATTTGCCAGATCTGCACATGAACAAGTCTTCCTTCCTCATTTATGTTGTTCCTAATTTATTTTGTTAGAAACATCCAAGTGTTGAGAATGAAGCAGGCCAGGAAACACCACACTATGATTCTTTAGAGCCGGAGCCAAAAAACACGATCTCATTTCTCATTTCATATGGCATAGAAGCTTAGTTTTTGTTTTTTTGGGGGGAGGGGGGTCTTGTGGCAACTAAAATGCCTCCATTCTGCAATACATCAATTATCTAATCTTAGTAATGGAATGAACCCTGGAGATTACCTAGTCCATTTGTCCACTGCAACAATTGCTTCTCCAATAAATAGTATATTTGTGTATTTCCAGAGATAAGGAATCTACCAACCTATGAGGAAATCAGTTCCATTGTTGAATGGATCTTAGTTTCTAAATTGAATGGAAATATATTTCCCTATGACTTCTGTTCACTTTTCCCATTTCTATTATTTGAATCCATATATAACAAATCTACCCCCCTTCTATTAATATTCTTTAAGCTCTTAAACATGTCAAGAAAACAAAACTAGATGAATATGTTCATGTTTTGACACAGAGCTTAGTGAACAAATCTTACTAGCAACATGGGTTAAAAGATGTATGAATGGCCAACAAGTCTTGAAAGTTAATGACAGAGGTATCTCCCCTGGAGCTATTTATTTATGGTTCAAAAGGTAATAGACCTGGGATCAGCAGCTTTTCTTCCCAGAGATTATTTGTATTGTTTACATTACAGAGCAAATGTCTCATCCTCCTCCCTCCCTTTCTCTGTCTTTCTATCCTCCCAGAGGTGAGGACTAACAGCTGTGCTATCACCCCCTAAATAAGCTCCGAGATTCATAATTTTGGAGTTCTTGTCCCCACTGTCTGCGCAGATGACATCTTTCCTCATTATGTCAGCCCATGGGGGTTTGGGAGGTAGGCAACCGATTAAAATGTTCTTGAGTAATTAAAAGTCTGTCTCTGAGCCAGAAACCTATTTCCTGTCAGAATAAAATCAATAAATATAGATATAACAATTTAGCACACAAAAAAATAGCTATTATTAAGACTTCTCTTCTTCAGGCTGAACATCTTGAGATTCCTTGAGCCTCAAGCCAATTATCAATCCCCTCAGTACATTAATAACTACTCTCCATTAGCATGCCAATGTCGTCCATAAAATAGGTCCCCAAAATTATAACTAAAAGAAATTATGTGCCAGTTTTTTTAATCCAACTTTACATGTTTTTATTAGTATATGCTAAAGTGGCTTTCTCTGCATCTTTGTGTTGATGAGGCATGACATCAGTCTTCCTTAGACTACATTAACTTGAAAACCTATCCCCAGCTTTCTGCAATCCTGGCTGTATGTGCCTCCTATTATACTTCTTGGCAGTCTTGGAATTCTGCCTATAGACTACTGGAAGAGGTCCACAGCATTTTGAGTCACAGCAGTGTCCCAGGAGAGGGAGATTAGGTCCTAAAAACTGCTTTCAAGTAGTCTTCAAATACGATCACCTAAAATAAACTGATGCATTCAACTTTTAAGTAAAGTTATAGATTTGTGCAAGGTGAATTCCTTATGCTAAAGTGAGTGTTATGCGGGGGAAGGAGGTTACTTAAGAACACTTGTCCTTATTTAACATAAGGACAATAAAGCCAAAGTAAAAGTTTGCCTAAAATCTCAAGAGTATGTGATAGGATGGCGTTGAATATGGGTTCTTGAAGACTCCAAATTTGGACAGAGCACACTCTCAAAATGTTTGGCCAGCTATTACATGTAATGATTATTTTTGAGCATATTTTTGTGGATATTTTTACATTTCCTTGAAGCACCTGAGGACATTTCCTGGCCCGACACGTCAGGTCTATCTCTAACGTAGTCACAGCTCTGGAAGAGACAATTTACTCAATAGTCATGTCTTGTCTGCAGTAAAGAGAAACCTGAATAAGTAGAGAGCCATTTTTTTAAATATATCTCTTACTAGAAAAACATACCCACTTGTGACATGACCTTTTGCCTACATGACCAGTGTGACTCCCTTATTTTCTTTCTAAAGATCTCCATTATATGCTATAAACAACCTAACCAATAAACTTGCAGGGATATGATTAAGTATCTTCTAAAAAGCAGTTACAATCCCATAACTCATGTTTTTTAACCACCGTCCAAGTCAATTTAAAATTTTAAAGTTATTAATTCTCCTCCCTTAACAATAACTATCAGCAAGGATTAATTTATATAATTACTATAAAATAAAACACAATGGATCACTTTTTTTTTAAACCAAAGATATAGACACTCAAAGCAATTCATCTTTGCTCCTCATCCCCAAATTTCTCACACTCTATAGACTGGATTTATTCTAAACAGGGGGAACAATTTTATTACGGTAACTGGTAATATTCCACTTAGATTTGTTTATATTTATTTTTTTGATTCTGGTGCAGTTTTTTAGAAGTTTGCATTGGGGACCAAGCAGCTTTCAAGACCAGACAGCTTTCAAAAAGAAACTTTGTTTCTGAATGGTGGGGTGGGCCGCTCTCTTCAATGCCGGAGTTGCCAGGATACAAGCCTACTGAAAGGGAGTTTACCTAGAAAATGTACTTATCGAAATTGGCAACAGTCCACACTTCAAATGCCAGCAACTCCCAGTGGGCCTTGGACTGTCAGCTCATTTCAGCTACAAAATGACTCCTACAGTGGGTTTCTTCCATTAATTGTGCTCAGGAACCAGTTAATTGTTGGCATGGTATTAAAAATAACTTATTCCAAGCGTTTCCAGGTTGCATTAAAGCCCCCTTCGCACTTCACTGTCACTGAAATTCTGTGATACTCACGGCCAGTGAGGTGCTCAGCAGCGGGTCATGTCTCCTGTCTCCCGTGGCAGCTGATCCATGCTCTCAAGTGACAACACTTTGCAGTAATCTCAGCCTAAGAACCATCCTGCTTGATGTCTATTTTTCAAGATGAGGCTCTACAGAGGGAAAATATTGGGTGAGATTATTATTATTATCACTATTATCAATCTCTGAAAAATCAGACCGTATGTGTTTTCCTGAGATCACTCTCCCTCCCCAACAACACGCCAACAAAAATAAACAAGACAAACAAAAATAAAACAGTGGCTTAGCATTCACATCAGCACTTTTAATATAGCCCAGATTAGCTATAGCTCAAAAACACTTCATCGTTTCAGGTTGTTAACCACAATGTCTTATAAAATGAAGCATGTTTGCTGTCATTTTGCAAAAGTCATTTCTTCCTTTATGAATTTGGCAAGGAAGAATTTTGAAGATACCAATGTGGGATTGTTATCGTGCACCAGCCAAAGCTGTCAGGCCTCATTACCCCCAAGACAAAAATTACAGACTAATGTATTAAATGCTTGAACAGAAATGCACCACGCACCATCTCCGTTCTGCGGTAATGGGATGACACCAGCAGCCCACAGGCTGAACTACAGCTGTCTCCCCTCCCCCCCCTTGCATCACAGTGCACAGAAGTGGAGCAATGATAAACATCCCAGTCAAAATCGAATTGCTGGATTTATTGCCAGCAGGACCAGGCAGCACTGCCGTTCCTGTGAATGCAGCGCATTCATTTTAACAAACCCCATTTCAAGGGGTCCGTCATGAAGAAAACACGCTTCTTATCTGGCTGAATATTAGCATAGCAGCTCCCAGCCCAATTTATCTCCCTTAAAAAGGGAACTAGAAGTCAATTTGAAGGGTTTGTTCTGATTCTATAGAACAAAGTGATTCCAGTGATTACATCATGATGTCATCCTGGCTGAAGTGGATTGATTTTTTTTTTTTTAGTTTTTTTTAATTTTCTAGTCACTTTTTAAAGATTCACTTTTGTTTCTCTACCAGGTTCATACTTCCAGTCTTTACAGATAGGTCCTTGAACATGTTTTGCATCCCTGAAACAGACTGGTGAGATCATATTTTAAAATCCGTCATGCTGACAGTGACTATGAGCTTTCCCTCCTCCTCCTTAGTCATCTACCATACACACCTGGCCAACAAAGAACTCCAAGTGATCTCCTCCTGCCTGAGCTCCAGCCTTATCTTCCTAAATCATTAGTGTTTATGTTGGACACCTGCAAGATCAGGGCTGGCAAAAAGAAAGTGATGGAGTTTCAACATACAACAGACCGGTACGTTGATCTGCCCATGGTGCCTAGAGGATACGAGCCTCCTCCTAAACTAAAAAAAAAATCATTCTCTCATCCCAACCAGGCAGATGCATAAGCACGCCTTTACTATTTCTAATGTGCAAATTTCAAAAATTGACAAACCATGGAAAACTTGTAGGGAAGATCGTTTGGGAGAATAAGGAAACAGGAAGACATGCGGTTTGAAAGGAGACTGACCTAAGTGGGAATCATGCCCAGCTGGGCAACTGTGGGCAAGTTTCCTAACCTCGGTTCTCCTTTCTGTGAAATGAAGGCAGTAATGCCTACTTTATAGGGCTGTGGGGATGAGTAAGAACTATCATGTATGAAAGTGACTTAAAATAGAGGGCACACTAGGGGGCGCCTGGGAGGCTCAGCTGGTTAAGCACCTGTCTGGATTTCAGCTCAGGTCTTGATCTCAGGGTCATGAGTTCAAACTCTACATTGCACTCCACTGTGGAGCCTACTTTAAAAAGCGGGGGGACACACTGGAAAAATTCAGTGGTGGTTAGAGATTTTTATTACTTGATTTTCAATATTATTTTAATTCATTTATTAAGGATTTTTCATTTGCCAAAGTGTTATGAACTTTATAGTCATGTCATAAAAACTTGGGCTGTTCTCCTTAGAGCAATGTTTTCTAGATGACTGACTCCCTACCACCCTTCTCCTACAACGTTGATCAACGACATTTAATGTCTATTCAGCTGTGAACAGCTTTCCAGTCTAACTCTGAGGCTTTGTGTATGTTTCACTCCTAAGTCCACACCCCACTGTCCCCCACCCATTGGCTCTACCAAAGCCAGTCGAAAACTGATCAGAAGGCAATACTTTATTGTTCACTCATGCTTTTGTTCATATTTCACTTCTGCTATCATAGTACACATGAGTGGCTTTGGAGTATAATTTTAACCTAACACTTATTCTCTTCATCAACTATCTGTGATGACAAACGCAGCATATATGAGGTGCTGGAACGGATCACCAGATCAGCTTCTTCCGTCCAGGCCAGGGCATTCTTTTCAGGACGGTGAAAGAAAATGATACCCAAATGGCTAAAACAGAAGGGGACACGACACAAGTGCCGTGTGAGAAAAATAAAATACTATGGAAATCTCATACATAAGGAGACCAGAAATGGCTTCTATGAGGTGGCATTTAGCGTAACCCTTTGTATATGCTTACGCTTTTGTTAAACTGGAAAAAATCAGGTGGACTAGGGGAAGAATAGGTGTAAGAGAAAGGACAACAATTCAGCCAGAAGAAAATTTATGTAGGGGGAATAAAAAATGTAGGTCACATTGCAGAGGATCTCAAATGCTTTGGTAAAATTTGGTCCGAAAATTGTGAGCAATGGTTAAACACTAAAAGTGTCTGAATGAGGAAATAATATGTTTTTAATTGTTTTAAAAAGATGAATCTAGTAGCAATATGATAGTGAGGAACAAAGAGATACTGGGACATCCATAGAATCCTATTTCAGGAAATAATTAACAGAGGCCCAAACCATAAGCCCCTGGGTGGTACAATATAGTTCATCAGGTCAAATCCTATTTCAAAGCTTTGTTCAATTAGGTACTTAGCAGTTTTGGAGGAGAGGGGTGCATTCATATTGAATAGCCAGGCCATCTCTTTTTTCATGAACAGCAACTCCTTATCACAATCCCTTTTTCACACGTATTCATGGAAAAGCCTAAGGTGGCAACTCCACCTTGCCTGTGGTGTTAGGAACAAGGCGCTCTACCTTCCTGCAGGACAGAGGAAACCCTGATCAAGGAGCAGGCCCATAACTGAATCCATTCCCAGAGTCCTGTTTCAGAGATGCCATCATAGACCATACACTGCCATGAAATAGATCTCCTTTTCTCCATTCCTGGGAAAATAACTAAAATTTCTCCTTTCATAAAACATTTTTTTCTCTAGTGGACTCAATATGTTATTTTAATAATTCTTTCAGTAGCCCTCTGAAGGCAAATGTTGTGCAAGAACGATCATTCTGTCTTTACAGATGAGGAAAACTGAGGCAGGGAGATTGTCTTGCCTGAGGCCATAGCAAGTCAATTTTAGAGCCAGGAATAGTTCCCTTCACGGGTGTCTCCAGCACTTTGGCACAATACTATATCATGGTGGGTACGTTCCTCGTGAGCCATGTCAGTGACAGCAAGCATGAAAACGATACCCACATTCCAGGTGCTGATAAATACACACTAGTATTATGAATGCCACAGATGAGAACTAAACTCTCTGAGAGAAAGCTCACCAGGTTTACTCCCATCTCTCTGTCTTCTTCATATACATAATGTCTTTATAAATTTCTAGTGTAATCTATACTTAGCCTTTAAGTTTTTCACTTACTTTATCTAGTTTCTCACCAAAGCTGAAGTCTAAACAGTGTAAGATTTTGCCTAATGGGATAGCATGCTTCTCAGAAACACATAACCTATTTTTTTTTATCTTGTGGCTCTTGCAATGAAAAAAGACATAAAAATATTGCAAGTTCCAATATGTTATTTAATGCATTCAGTTCTTATATTGGTTAGAGATGATCTAGGCTGTAAGTAACAGAAAACTCAACTACCTAACTTAAACCATAAGTTTATTTGTTAAGAAATGTGGAGGTTAGATGAACTCAGAAGTGATTCAGCAACATAATGCTGCCATCACATGCCCAAGCTCCTATATGGTTGTGTTTTTAGTAATGACTCTTCTTGTTACCTTTTGATGGTAAGAGAGCTGCTGTAGATCATGCATCAAGTCCTTATTCAAGAAAGGAAGAAAGAAGTGAGAAGTGGCAGTACCAGGAAGCAAACATCAGGTACAATTATCAGGAAACAAGAATCTTTACCAGAAGATTTCTAGAAGAATTTTGCTTGTATTCATTGACCAGAACTAGATTATGAGGCCATTTTAGCTTAAAGTCAAGCTGAAAGGAGATTAGCTTGGCTTTACAAGCAAGAGAAAGAAAGGAAAATAAGGACAAGAACCAACTGTCAGCCACAACTCTCATGTCCATCAGTGGAGATTCATAAAACATAGTATACATGCTCTTTACCTGATTTTTATAAAGTTACTCTTTGGGTAAGGTAAAATAATAATTGGAGAGAAATCAGAGAAATGAAGAAAAAAAGGGTCATAAATGGATAAATGTTGAAGGGAAATGATTTAGCAAAAAGGGAGAACTCTGATATGATTAAACTAAAAGTTATCTTTTACAAGAAAAATCCCCATACACTTTTGAACTATACTATGACAATCATGTAGGGAAATGGGGCATGTAATTCAGCTTATCTGAGCTCACATTTGGAGTTCTTAATTTTTTACTCCTCCTTTCATAATAGCATCAAGACCAGGATTGTTTTACAAAGATAGTTTCACATGGCATTACTTATACCCTTTGAGCAAAATAACCCTTCACTTTTCTAATCATTCTGTAAAACACTGGAAACAGAAGAGCTCGCTGAACTTTCGTGTTTCCTGTATCTGCTTCAAGCATACCTAAGGAATTCTTGATGTGTCTGCATGATTGGGCCACAGCAGATAATTAAATTTCCTGCCTACACATCTTGGGAGTCAGAATTTTCCCCTGGGTGGCCCTAGCTAGAGAAAGGACCAAAGCATCAGGATTCAACAAAACTCCAACTGGCAAATATGCAAGGCAGAGCAAGAAAGCATTTTAAATGGCCCCTCAGAGCTGAGAATGTAACAACTTCCAATTGCTACTGCCACACTGCCCTACCCATGTTAAATAAAAGTATTTTCATTTTCAGCTATGCCCTGAGTCAAATCAATCCAGAGTGGCACCAAGTTATAAATTTAACAAATAAAATAATGTTGTCCATTGCGATATCTTAATGCCAGGCATAGAAAAGGCTCCTTCTCCTCAGATTCCTAAACTCCAGTAAATACCAAGTGTTCTCATTGGTAAAGAGAGAATTGGGCTGAACTGCTTGTTCTCTAGCTACCCCTACCAATATTTACTCCTAGGAGGATAACACCATCAGCAGCAACATAGTAACAAATGTCTCCAGCCATTATAATTTGTCAGCTCCTGTGCTCAGAACTTGATGTATCTCTTTATTCCTGACAATTACTGGATGAAGTAGACAAGATTATCCCACTTTATAGATAAAAAAACTAAGGGTCAGAGGTATCAGTAACTTATCTAGGATGACATATCTTAAGTTGTCACAGGGCTAGCATAAGGACCACTTATATAATCAGACTATTTCTTTTAAAGCCACTGCAGTCCATACCAATACTTGGTAAGAAATCTTTCTCTTTGTATTCTGGCATTCTGGGACTACTAGAACCTTCTCAACCCAAGAGATAAAAACATTTCTAATGTAAGAATATGTTTTAGACAGTATAAGCCTTGCCATAACACAAGTTCTTAATAGATGATTATTAAATTGAAATGTACCATTTAGCCACTTGTGTAGCTTTATTTTCCAAGAAGCATTGCCTTATTAAAAGTGAACACAACAGAATGGAGGGACAAGGTATTTCAAGTTATTGCCACCAGAAGCCTTTATATACCGTCTGCCATGAGGTATATTTTCTAATAATGCAGAGCCAGTGGTTACAGGCAACCAAGTGGAGTCAAACAGTTCATAGCTTAATTGCCTTCTAAGTTTTTATAACACCAAGAAAAGGCTTGACCCTACCAAGCAAGCTGGCAGGAAAATATGTCTTCTTAAAGCCTTCTGACCCTGAAGCACTCATCTCAAAAAACTTCTTTCACCCATAGGCAGATACGTTTATCCATCATCTGGTGTGTGAAAGAAAATGAGTCTACAGAGACAAGTTTCACTAAAAGAATTATAGATTTTTTTCTTTAAAAAAAAAAAACCACTTGGGTGCATTTGCAGCCCATTTTTCATTTCCAAAGGAATCTCATGGGAAACGCCACAGTGAGAGTATTTCCAGGGCTGAACTCCTTAACTATCTACACAACTAAGGGATATCTGGCTTCTAAGGAATATCTGAGTATCAAATACCAACTAACACTCATTGACAAAATAATATAAGTTTCAGTGAAAATGGACTTAGCTTTACCTAAATAATACTAAATTATTAAGGTACTTGCTCATTATTTTATATAGGATTTCATATCTCTTGTTCATCTTTCAAAATATCCTTTTAATGCTATGCCCCTGAATATCACCCCCGAAAACACACCCACCCACAAACAGTCTCACATAAAGATGTCTGTTGTGGTGAAAAGAGCAGTATTTTGGAAGTCCTAGTTGTGCTATTGCCTATGATATGATCCCTCACCAGCCACTATTTACCCGATTTTACTGTTTCCTCTCGTGTAAAAGTAGTAACAGTACAATCTACATTTGGTTTTCATTATGTGCAGTAGGTATAGTCTATAAAGTTGCCACAAACACTAAAAGAGAAAACACTTAACAACTGCTCTTAGGGAAAATGCAGGATTAGGTTCCTGCAAGTCTCTGGTTACATTTCCAACAGCCAATGAATATTTACCTTTGTTACAGGTGTTTCTGTTTTAAAGCACCTCTTATAATATATATTGAAGATTCATTAACAGTGAACTTATGGTCAACAGGACTGTAACTCATGCTGAGAAAATTTTCCTAACATACATTTTTTTCTCTCTATAAGGTACATCACAACCTTCTCACGGTTAGGAACATCAGACAACACTTGAGCCTTGCACTTGGGAGCCATATGAAACGGCAAAATCACCAACAAAATGTACAGAATTGTGAAAGAAGTAGCACAAAACTCAATAGGCTATGAAAGGGACACGTTGAGGTATGAGAGCTTTAACAGGAAGGCAGGACAAAGCTTTGTTGAGTTCCACATCTCAGCGGGGAACATCAGCATGGGGCAGCTCAAATTTCCCTCCCCCATGCACGTCTGCCTTGAAAGTGCTGAGAGTACTGATTTGGGGGCTGCAAATAAATTTTTAGCAAATAGGTAAATGTGCAAATACAGAATTGGTTAATAGTAAGGATATACTTGGGAATTCTGCTTTTCTTCAATATAATTCTTTAGATTAAACAGAAGTCCTGGAAGTTGTCATTAATATGCCTAGTGCATACAGACCTCCTGCTCCAACTTTTGCATGACCTTCAGTTTTAGAAGATGAAGAGAAGATGGTCTTCCAACAAAGGTTCACAAAGATGGTGATTTGCAAGAGCCCAAGGAGCCAAAGCAAGAAGGGAAAGGTTGTTTCTGAATTACATCACATTGCTTCTAAATTATTTAAACTCATTCATTTGTTCAACTAACAATTCAAGAAGGGACACAAAGAAGAATGCAAGATAACCATTCCTTTCCAGGACTGTTCTAAACTTGCTGGGGAATGTACATAGGCCAGAGTTGTGTAGCTCTGTCTGCTCCTGTAGGAAATGACAAGGCAAGCTTGTGTTTGCTTCCGTGTGTATCTTGTCAGACTAGACTATACACCTGGACAGATCACATTGTGAAAGTGGGGTGAAGATTAAAGCAAAATGATGACTACTCCCATTTCCCGAATGTTGGTAAAATGCTGTAATGTATGTGAGAGCAAGATGGAAATTGTCAAGAATATATTCAAGTTAACCTATTATTATTATTGATGAGGAGAACAACGCCATATCGTTAGCGTAAGTCACCAGCCTCGTAAGGTAGTTGTTTTCCCTGAATGAATGACTATTTTGAAGAAGCACCGTCGACTGATTTTTAGAAGGCCAATGTGTCTTAAGACATGCTGAAAACTGCTGGTAGGTTTCTCCCCTGTGGTTTAAGGATTTCCAGACCATGAATGTAACTATATAACAAAGCATTTATCATGCTTCTGCTAACAGAATGTAAATTGAAATTGAATCCTGGTACAAATAATTTATATTTGTATTTGAATTTGGAATTGAAATTTTAATGTATAAAATTAAGAAACAGCAACACAAGTTCATTTGTAGATGATCTGAGTCTGAACTTACTGCACTGAAAGTGATTCACATCTCAAACTCCCCTTGTCAGTGATGGTAGCATCATCAATCATTCCAGTCAGTATGTGACAGAAAAGAGTTTTAAATCCTATCTTAAAGTCAGTTTTTCATCATCCTTTTCTTAACCCTAACTATCCAATTCTCAGAGGTTGATACAGTGCATATTTTTATCCTCATTTTTGCTGAGCTCTATTTTAATAACTTCCAGGATGTTCATTGCAACCTATCATAAGTTCCATCTTTTCTGTTTGATTGTATTAAAAAAGTGAATTGAGAAGAGAGGAAGTAATTGTACCATTCTTCTTTGTTAATAGAGTGCTAGAGTGTTTATAGGGTCTTCAGACAGCAAGGCAAAAGCTTCCTGCTTTTATAAATAAGAAAATTCTGAGTGGAAGAGCTCAGTATCAGTAATCATGTGACTATAACTTTACGATGGCATTACCATTAGCACAACTGTTTACCTACACATTTCTTACTAATTTACTAATACTTCACTAATAATAATCCTTTAAGGTTCCCAGTTGCTTCAACCATCCACCAAAACTAGCTAAATTAGATTTGCACGAAAGAATAGTACCCAAGCCCTCAACCCATTTTCAAAAATGGCTCTTTAAATATCTTCCACACATTCCAATGAGCTGTTGCTATTAGTTAGGGGGCAACTCTTCATTGTTCCTAAATATGAAGTAGAGAGGTCACAAGAGAAAGAACTCAGCTAAGGAAATATGATTCAGAAATAGAACCATGACCCAATAAATGAGAATCTGGGTACAGTTCTACATATCAAAAAAAATATCAATTTTTCTCAATTTGCACCAAACCAATGGGGTGAGGGAGTGGAATGGGAGATGGGAGAGTGGCAAATTGTTGCCTAGAATATGGTTATGGGACAAAAATGAAATTTTTAAAAATTGACACTTTTTAAATTAAAGATCACCATCTAAGCAGTCTATGATAAATTTGTGGCAAAAGTCTCAAACAAGCTTTTACCTTAACAATTTATCTTAGAATATTATTAGAGTCTCTCTCTAACCCCTGAAAGTGTTTCTGAGTTTTTACTTTTTTTAAATTGACTTCCAGGAATTTTTTTTTACATGTATAACTATAAAAAGGTATTTGCTCAAGACAAGGTTGATGGGTTTTCTATGGGATATCTAGACTGAAATATAAGGTGATGTAGCATCCTGTGGATTTTGAGACCTGGAAAATTGTCATGTACATGTATCAGATACACCTGCCTAAACCTGGCGCATGCTCCCCAAGAGACATGGCCAGTCATCCATCCAGTGTTTAGAGACTTACTGAGGGTCTGTTACTTTCTAGGTACTGTGCTGAAATAATGCTAATAATGAGAAATAATTTGACCATAATACCTAATTTGAATGAAAATTCAAGAGGGATTTCATTCTGTGCCCAATTATTAATATTGCCACATATTACCCCATCTTTTAATTAAAGAATGGAAAATAGTCACATTTTGAGTGCTGACTCTGTGTCGCGTATCATACCAAAAGTCTTTGTTTTGTTTTACAAGGTGATCTCATTTAATCCTCATTTAACCCTGAAAGAAGTTCATCCAACTTTTACAGATGAAAAAGCAGAGTCTCAAAGAGCCTAAACACATTTGCTCAGTGACATGCAATGTGGAAGTGGCAGAAGTAGAAATAAAATCCAGTATAATCAGCTATATTCCATACCACTCTTCTTTAGTCTGGGAATTATAAAGACTTTTCTATCTTCAGGAATCCACTACACTAAAGCAGACATCTTTAAGGAGATCATACTCCCTGGTCTCATCAGGAAGTAGATGCCTTCCTTTCCAGTCAGTGCTTCAGGAAAAATCTACTGTCACCTCTACGGTAGAATAAAAGCCAAGAATTGGCATTATAGTTGGAGAAGAGATCAAGAGCCTGGAGTAAAGAAAAGGTGGAAAACAAATTTAAAGTTCTATTTCAAGTCTTACCAAGAAAGGGCCAGCCCCGTCTATACAATTCTTCTTCCTCGATATTTTGTTACAGTGGATTTACCAGAAACAGATACATTCTTGAGCTACATAAACCTACAAAATCCCTAGGAGAAAGATGGGGTTTCCCCTTTTTGGGATACTGATATATACAACTCCTAAAGTCCCTTGGAAATAATAGATGATCTTATTTCTCACATTCTTGTATTTCTTTTGTTTCATTGATTGCAAATGGCTTTGAGTGTAGACTCCCCAATGTGTTTTCCAAGTGTTTTTCTTCTGCATAAAACATGAAATTGTCAAGCGTGGAGGACTACACAGTTCACTGCAGCCACCAGAAGTCATTGATTTCTGAATTTATTTTTTCCAGATTTCGAATCTATTTTTCATGCTGCTTGTCATATAGGGTTGACATGTGTCACAGGATGCTGCTACATACTGAAGTGATGCATAACCATCAGGAAATTTTTCAAAGAATAATGCATTTTAAATGCCTCTCTGTTGGGTCTGATATACTCAGACAACTGCCACAAAACATCTAGGGAGTAATATAAATAAAATGAAGTTATTTCTCAGCTAGACCCCTAAAAGCTGATAAACAAAAATGAGAGAGACAGTCTCCAGCTTCATCATTTTGCTGACTTTAAATGCATGGAATTAACCATGTTTATTAAAATATCATTGAAAGATTAGTTGATGATTACTTTTCAAGTCTTTTCTTGATACTTAGAGTCTTGGATTTCAGTCCCCCAGGATTCTCATTTAATTGTGGCACTGATTTCCTCTGAGCTAGCTGCAGATCCCATCGTTTACTAAGGATCAATTTTTATCATCTTTTAAATCCTGGCTCTTCTCTGGAAATTATTAGGAGTCAAAGGAATTGAGGACTGTAAGAGAAAAGTCATTTTTATTCTATAGCATGACATTTATCCAAAGATTCCTGTAATAAGGTGAATATATACATATTGTACATTTATAGATAAAGCAGTATTACTGAGTTATGTCAATAGAATAACATTGGTACAAGGTAAGTAGTGGGGCTTGCCATACCTGGGGCACCATGGCCTGTGCAGAAAATCTAGATAGATTACAGATCAAGAGAATTAAGTCACCATCCCTACTTCACTTGAATATATAAAGCAAAAATAGTCATTAAGCCACACTGCTTTCTCTATCCTAACACATACAGATGCACACACAAACTATTATCTGGACTCGAGTCCCATACAGAGGCAGAGCTAAAATGTTGCCACAATCTTCTTGTTGGCCAAATTTCTTTGTGCAGAGTGGGCATGGTGAAATAAGGCTAAAATGAGTTAAATATTAATGTGGTTAAAAAAATACAGCATTCCTTCTCACAGTTTATTCGATGTTATTTTCCTCATATTAATAATGTTCCTACTTGACACTTTGAGTTATTCAGAAAGAAAGCAATCTCATTCATTCATTCCACATGACTTACTGGCTGTGTATTTGGTGTCCACTCATCTCTTCTTTTTTTTTTTAAGATTTTATTTATTTATTTCACAGAGAGAGATCACAAATAGGCAGAGAAACAGGCAGAGGGGAAAGTGGGCTCCCTGCTGAGCAGAGAGCCTGATGCAGGGCTTGATCCCAGGACCCTGAGATCATGACCTGAGCCAAAGGCAGAGGCTTTAACCCAGTGAGCCACCCAGGCACGCCCCCCCCACCACTCATCTCTTCTGTCTCAATTCTTGTCACGTGTTCTCATTACTTCTGCTGCATAATTACTCATCTGTAAGGTTGAGCTACATGAAATTGCCAATATTGAACCTTTTAGACTACAAAACCAGCACTTTCACGTTTCAGCCCATAACTTTAGTTTACTCGTCTCACTACGCTACATCTCTCTGGACCCCAGCCTTCATTCAATTGGCTCTTCCTCGCTTGTTTCCCCATACCCAGCCCCTTCCTACCTTTACTTGGCTAACTCTGACTCATCTTTCAGCTCTCTGCCTCTATTCCTCTTTCTGTAGCAAACTTTTCATTGGAAAAAAAAAAGGGGGGTTTCCATGCTCCTCCTATCAGAAAATATATAGGATCCAACCTTTGCCGTTCTCACATACAGCCATCCACAGTATCCGTTCTTTGAAACATAGCCCCACTGAATTCCTTTATCTGCCTTGTTATTCTGTTTTTGACACTTTATACTATACCAGAAATATTTGCATAGGTTGGAAATTTATTCATTCTTCGTGGTAATTAAAACTTATTTTGATGGCATTCACCTTCCTCAGCCACACAAGCAATCACAAATACCTGTCGCAAATGTGTGATTCTCCAAATAGCATAAATTCCCCCAACCTCTACAGTTTTTGCTCAGCTGCTCTATACACAGACAATAGTTTCTATTATAGTCACAGAGAAAGCTATATTTTCACCTGATTAGTCGTCAGTACAATTCCAGGTGCTGCCAGCCCCTAATCTGATTCTTATCGATATGGATTGAATATCTGTTCTGACACCAGGATGCTTCAGGGAAAGAGCTCTACAAGATGCTATTATACACCCTAATAGTACTCCTACTGTAGCCTAAGCTTGAATCCTGCGAAATGGATAAAACTTCCCAAACTCAGCAAACATCTATTGCTCAATTTTAAGGGGCTGTTTCTCATACATTTCTAGTAGATCAACAATAGTATAGACTCAAGATTTTATTTTTATTTCCAGGAAAATGGGATAACCATAGGAGGAGAGCAATCACTGATGTAAAAGAAAAAGACAATCTAAATATTTTTCCTGTATTAAAAAAAAAAAAACCTTGACACATCCTTTAATTATTAACAAACTAGAACTAAACCATCAAGCAAAGATACAAAGCAATACTGAAATTTGGACAATAAATCCAAAAAAATATGGACTACTAACAAGGTGACAATGTTGGGTTATTAAAGGTAATTTCTGAAGAATATTTATGGCAAAAAAAGCCACTAAACTTAGTACAATTATAAGCAAGTTTAAATAAAAAAATGATAGAAAGATAAACTGCCCAGAAAAGAGTAAAATAAAGTCTTATCTGTATAAAAATAGTCCTTTCCTGAAATACATTCATGGAAATATCAAAAGGATAAAGAAATGAATTCTAGGACTGCATGTTTCACATTAAAATCAACCTGATTGAACAATCTACTGAGTGAAATGTATTTGTTTGTTTCATTTAACGACTATGCACCGATATTTATCAAGTACCCACCGCTCTACTGAACACTAAAAAACCAAAATCAATTAACAGAAATCGACACTCAGAAGCTTTCAGTCTATTACAAAGTAAGTATAAACAAACAGAAAGGAAAATGTATCTAACAAGCATCGGGATTCATTCCTCTATCTATCAGGACACATGGCAAGAGTCCACAAGGATATATTTTTGCAAGACCTTAGCAGAACACACACATTCATAGGACAGTTTTTTTTTTAAGAGTTTATTTATGTATTTGTCAGAGATAGAGGGAACCAACAGAAGGAACGGCAGGCTGAAGGAGAAGCAGGCTCTCCACTGAGCAAGGAGCCTGATGCGGAACTCGATGCCAGGACCCGGGGATTATGACCTGAGCTGCAGGCAGCAGCCAACCAGCTGAGCCAGCCAGGCATCCCCAAAGGATAGTCTTAACAAACCTCTCATCACACTGATTTGCCTCCTGCACCAACATATTCCACCAACAGGAAAACAGTTAAGAGAACGATCTCAGCTACATCTGGCCAGGCCAGAGTTCAGGGATTTGCTGGTGGTTGTTGCTGTTGTTTTATGGCTTTTGATTCATCAGCCACAGAGACTTACCATGGTGGATAAACTACTTAAATTTATGCTAATCATCATTTTCCCATGCTGCTACTTTCTGAAGGGTCATAGCAGTGTCCTTTCTGTTCAACCCCAACAACCTCCCACACACAAAGACTTTGAAATTAAAAGGCCTTTCGCGTGGTGACAAATAAAAACAATAATGATCAAAATCATCTGAGTATCCAGAAGAGATCCTTAAAAAGGATTACTGTACTATAACGTAACAAAGGAAAGCAGCAGGTAGAAAAAATGAATAGGGAACTTTAGGAATATATTTTCACCAAAGACAGGATTGATTGATTTTTTTCCTTTCTTTTTTCCTGGAAGTAAAGCTTTAGAGATGAACTTAATTCTTTTTTTTTTTTTCCAATTAATTTTATTTTATTTTTTCAGTGTTCCAAGAAGAGATGAACTTAATTCTTACACAGAAAAACCCAGGCTGGGAAAGAGGTTTCTTAAGGCAGGAGGGAACTTTTCTTTGTCAGGTGGCCTTTGAACTTGTAAGCTTAACCTAACAATGGGGTCGATTCCATTACACCTTTATAAGTTGATATGGATAGAATTTCTTTTTACATGCTTTGGGCAAAATCCCATTCTACATTATTGGTGGCTCTTGGTGTTAAAGATAGGTGCTCACTTTAAATTGAAATACTATCCATACACTTTGAGTTGGAAAACCTACTTATGTCATCTAATGAATATTTTTTAAGGCTAGGGGTGTGTGTGTGTATACCTCCTAAAAAATAAAAGTAAAAATACGTAAGGTTATTACCTAGAGAAGAGGCAAATCATTTGCCAACAGAGCAAAAATAAAATAAGATAAAGATTTCATGGGCCACATGATTTGGGTTGATGTACTAAACTGCTATACTTTGAAAATTTCGGACATGGACTTCTTCTTCTGGCCAACATAGAGTAACAGGAACCAGATTTACTTTCCTGACTAGAACAACTAAAAATCTAGAATATTTAAAACAATAGTTTTTAGACATTGTCCATTAGGCAGTACAGAACTGTGATTCCTAAGAGAAAGAAACAAAGTAAGCCTTATAATTGCCCCCGCTTGCTTCCTTGAAAAAGTTTCCAAGCTGCAACGGCTGGATGGGGACAGATAGAGCCTGACTATCTCACTGAATGAGGAGAGAGAGCTGGGTGTCCAGGGAGGACAAGGAGTCTTCGAAGGGCAGAAAACTGAAAAGGAGAGAGCTGCACCTAGAGAAAAGTCCCAAGATCTGTAGGGTCCCAATCTAGTCTTAGACTGAATACAAACTTCTTTGGGGAGAGAATGTTACCAACTAGGTTCCCACCACCTCCTTTGGGGAATCTGGAGTACTTTTCCCTTATTCTCAAGCTTGAGGAGAAGAGAATTTATAGTTAGAGTCATGGAAGTTTTGTTCCTAACTCACATCTGAGAAAATTTAAGTCATTTAATGTTGCAGAATAAAAATAAATGTATAGATTTGCCTGACATCCAAGTTTCTAAAAGCAAGGGATATATGGATACTTCCCAGGGTAAGCACTGACTAAGGGGAGAGGGCCAGTATGACATGATCTTAGGTGCTCTCAGACAGAATAACCTAGAGGGATGGTCAGACAACAGTAGCCAGTACGTGGATGTGAACGTGAACACTAGATTTCAGAAGAGTGTTGCAAGCAACTATCTGGAAGAGAAAAGCATCTTCCCAGATCAATTGTAGAAAAGTGATCCTCAGGGCAGCACTGGGAATTCATGAATGTTCCCTAAATGTCATCTTTACCCATCTATTAAACTAAAGGAATGCAAAGTCACTCATCCAAGAATCACCCTAAATCTTTTGCATCTCTCACCACCTTTTTTCATCTGTTATAATATATCAGGGTACAAAATAATAGCTATTACAAGTGGGGCAGGAGTTCTGCAAAAAATCAACCACACTCCCTCTTGGAAGACAGAAAGCCACCAACTACTGATTAAAACACACGAAGGGTAAGGAAATGTATCTTTGTGTTGAATTTTCCAAAATATCAAAAAACATCCTGTTGAAGAAGAAGAAGGAGGAGGAGGAGGAGGAGGAGGAAGAAGGAGAAAGCTAAGCTAAGCTTATGAAGAAGAAAAATGTTTTGCAACATTTTTAAAGATTATTTTGAAAGAAAATATATACATATGTCTACGCATAGTTATGCAGACAATTTGTGAAGGTACACACCAGGAAACCATTAGTAATTATTACCTCCATAGAAAAAGACCAAATGTTGAGGATAGGATAGATCTTTCCTTGTGAATTTTTAATACTGTTTGAGCCTTCTTATTTCCTCATCAGGTACATCATGAAGGCACTGGTGGTTGCTACCCAATACCTATTCACCCCCTCCTGTCAAAAGAATCCTGATTTTGTTCAGGACAGCAGTGTACGTAGCCCCCAGACATGGATCTCAAATAATCTACACTAGATTCCCTGGGAAACTAGCAGGAGCCTGTATTTCACTTCTTAAAAAAAAAAAAAAAAAAAGTCACCAATAAATATATCTCACGGCACTGCCTTTTCCCTTCGTCTTCTCATTCTGCCATGAATGCCAACTGATGGCCAGAGCTGAAGTAAACATTTCACAGCATTAAGACATGGAAAAATGAATCACTGAGACTTTGATCCTGACCTCAGGTAACTAGTAAATCGAAGCCAGAACCTCCCAACCTCCTGTTACCTAAGACTGTAGGTGTGTTCTTAACAGCATTAGCAGCATCACTTGATAGCTTATTAGAAACTATCAGGCCTCACCCCAGACCTACTGAATCTGAAACAGCATGTTGAGGAGATCCCCAGGTGGGTCCCAGACACATAAGAACATGAGAATCACTGCTCTGAAAAAAATAACTTCCTGTTGAAGTCTTCGTCAGATCTTATGTTAACTGGATCTGAAATTATTTAAATTCTATGTGTGTGCATTGCATTCCCAATTTAAATAAAGAACTACCAGAAAATATAAATTGTAGTACAATAAAAATATTTGCATAAACTTTTAAAAAATTTTTAGGAGTTATTTATTTTCCTTTGGCACAAGTACAAAAGAGCAAAATACTAATAGTAAATGAGACTTCTATTCCTTTCAGAATGAAAAAAATTTCAAATTCCAAATGCCTAAGTTTTCATCGGTGGACCTTCCCGTATTAAAGCTGTGGTTTAACATTAAAAAGGCTTATCCAATAATGAGATGATAGAGGTATATAGATATAATAAATTTTTTAAAAAATTTTGCCAAACTGTTCTTACTTTAGATATGAATTTCATCAAATGTCAGTTCTGCAATAATTTTATCAAGGTAAATTCTTTGTATATACAGATTTTTTTTCTCTGATGTTTAAACCCTAGATGCTGACTTAAAGCACAGGCTGAAATCACCTGCATTTGGTAAAAACAAGTTCCCACCACTAGCATTTCCCATCTCTGCTGGCTGCTCAGTTGAACAGCTCCTGTGTCCCGGATCTGCTGTAAAGAAATGTTGGGCTCAAATCCCAGGATTGATGCCACGACAACAAAATTGCCAGCTACAGAAGTCTGCTAAGTTTTCCTTCCTTCTACGTTTATTAAACCCAAAGATTTGAAGTCTCGATCACCCAAAGTTTTTGCACCAACAAAAATTTCACAGGGTACCAAAGAGAAGCAGAAAGAGGTAAATGAATCAATCAGTTTTGTTCCCAGATTCTGAACATATTCACAGAATAGAAAATGTATCTATTTGAGGACCCAAAAAGCTATACAGTGTGTTCTATAAATATATTCCGTAAATGCGCATGCAAGGTTGAAGTGGAACAAGTCTCAGGGAAATAACTTATGCATGTAATCTGCATCAAATAGGTAATAGCATCACTGCCATTGAGATTTCATAACCACATTTTACATAAAGAAGAGGGGAAAAGGATATTCGTGTAACTACACCTTGGTTTCCCGCTGATACTGAAAATATCAGAATGATTAGAACTTCATAAAAACCCCACCAAACTGATCGTGCATTGAAAAAGTGTGTTCTTTTTATTTTTATTTATGACTACCTTCAGTACCTACTTGTAGTGGCTATTTTTCAACAGGTTAAGTCTGAAGGATATTTGTCATCTGACAGCACTCTATTTTTCTCTGTTTTCCATACTTATGTATCTGTGCCTCCTACTTGCCTCTGAGCCCCATCCCGAGGCTTGCGCCTGGCTCGCGGTAAGCACTCCATTTTTGGTCTCTGGTTCTGTGTTGCCCTCACTCTGCTTCTAGTGCTGGTAAAAACAGTTGTTCTGATGCGCTTACACTGTTCCGTTTTATCCATGGATACCCCAGAATTTTCTTGCTTGCCTCTGAGAGACTGGTTTTTAGAGGTGGAAATCAGGACTGAGATGATCGAGTTTCCACGGGGATGGGAGAGGTGTGTAAAAATATAAGAACTTAGATTCCTGTCTGACAATCATTTAATAGATTTTGGGTAAGTCTCCTAAGCTCCCTGGGCTTCATGTTCTCTATAAAGGAGAATTTTGCTCTAGATCCAGGGATCTTGAGGGTCCCCTCCATCTCCCACCTTTTGAAGCTCTCGGCTTGTCCAGTCTTCCACCCGCCCTAACACCATACACAGGACTCAACACCCTCATTGCCAAGCACCGGACTAAGAAATTAAGTTTAAATGGAGCCACTCAGAGTTCACAGCTCATAAAATTCAAATTCCAACTACAAAGATGTTTCTAACATGATTGTTTTTAAACCACAGGTAAAAGGTGGAAACCCAAGTACAACTTTTAATGAGTAGACAGCAAATTGTCCTACCTTTAAGTGATGCTCCAATTCAGAAACAGGTTTCTCCTCCAAGATTAATTACCGCTGTCTGACACTAGTACCCATTGAAATGTTCTATAAGACCACAATACCAAGAATTTCAAAAAGTGTCACACACTAGCAATTCCTATTACTGGAAACATGAATATGACAACTGAATATAAAGTGAGGGAGGAAGCTGCCCCCAGGTGGTTTTTTCCAGGCCTAGCTTAGCTTACCCTTCCACAGGAGCTTGATGGAAGCTGGCACTGACCTTGACAGGACTACCCAGGACACCTTTCTAAGTAGGTTAAGGTTTCCTTTAAAATGCTTTGGAAGGGAGGAAATAGAGGAATTCTGTTGTCAATAATCAAATGTGCTGCTTAGTGTCACCTTTTCAATTTCATGACGCACACATCTGCATAGCAATTGCTAGAGAAAAGTCTTTCTTTTCCTCCTAATTGGGTTGAACTGCTCCTAGAGCTTTCTTCTAGTCCCCAAAAGTGATCATGAGGGGGTGGAATATCTTAAGCTAAAAGGTAGAATTATTTAAAGTACTCACATCCAGATTCCAATGCCGCTGTAGGTGTTTCCTCCCTCCCCCCCCTCACTCCCTCTCCCCCCTCCACCCGGCCTTTTCCTCTTTCCTTCTCTTTTTCCTTTTAATGAGTTTCCTTGGTTATATTTTTTCTTACAGACATCCAATTATTTTGTTTTCATTTTGTCTTTGAGTGTGTGACTGCTCACAGGTGGCTTAAGTACAGGTCAGTAGGAGCCCCTACATCAGGAGAACCTTGCTGTAGTTTTTGGAAGCCTTACTAAATGCCATTTCTTGGGCTACACAACCCTGGGTGTGGTGAGGAGAGAAAGGAAAAAATGGCCTTGAGGTCCAAATCTGTTCTTGGGAATTTGAGGAAACCTTTCTCAGGGTGCTTCACATGGCTTTCTAGACCTTTTCTACTTTTCCCCCCTTCTTCCCCTCTCCCCTCTCCCTTTATGAGTGCTGAAAAGAGATAATCCCAAATAAGGATCCATGCAAAATAGTAGCATTTAGCTGAAAACCAATGAAGGAGAACATCTTTCATCGAGAAAGGGGTAAGATCTTAAAGGGGTACATGTCATATACTCAGAGGACATTGCAAGGGAATGGTAAGAACATCATTGTGGACAGGGACCAAAGTTTTACATTCTTCATCTCCCTCACAACAAATAAAAGGAGTTCTATAAAGAAAAAAAAGCACAGCAATAAAGGTCAGAAAGAGGCTAATTTGACAGAGGATTCTTAAATGGGTTGGAGGAGGCAACTCTTCATTTAATCCCAATGTACTTCTTATTCTGTATTTTAATAAAGGACTCCAGGGGATACTTTGGGTAACCTAAAGGGGTACAACTCATTTATTGGTCTCTAGTTGAGATGATGACCACTGCTCTTTTAACCATTTAAGAGGATGTCAAGGAATAAATCAGAGGAAAACTTGAGTTTCAAGGAAACCATGTAGGGGCCAAGGGCAACCCACCCATTAGATCCCAGTTCGCCATAAAGATTATTTTGAGTTAAAGAGCAATCAAGACCCAGCACATTTAGGAAAATCTCTTTACCTCCCCCTCAACTGCCTAAAAAGAATTTAGATCAAGAAGATTCAGGAAGGAGCTGTTACCATAGATTTAATTACATTACAATATGAACTAGATATAGACAGGGAAGAACACAGCAAGGCCTGTTTGATCAAAGTCCTCTATGTTCCATGGCTTCTCAGCAGCCCAGCAAGCATTTGTCTACCAAACATTTACTCTTTTTCATTCTCCCTGAAGACTGCATTCATTCTCTTTGAAGACCCAGACCCCTACCCCCTTCTCCTTAATTCAGAATGTCATATATACCTTATTTTGCCTGTTTTTGGAATTTCTATGTCTGTGCAAATTCTTCATACATATGCTATTAAATTTGATTTTCTCCTGTTAATCTGTCTCATGTCAATTTGCTTTTCAGCTCAGCGAGAAGGACCCTGAAGGGGAAAGGAATTCTTGCTCCACAACAATTAATTTTACTATAGATAATGTTACTGAAATGAATACATCTTATTTCTCATATTTAAAAAGAAGCACTTGTGCCCCCATTCATTTAATTTCTCAATTATTCATATACCATAAAATACCAGTAAGTTAAATACTTTAAAATAAAATCAAATTGCCACTTCCCTTCAGTTGAGGTTTTCATTTAATATTTCACTAGAAAGTTTATAGATGAGCAATAGGTGAGATAATGGCATTCCAAGACAAGAATCCTGATAGATGCCACTTTCCTGGAAAGAAATGTTGAAAATTATAATTTCTTTAAAGGTAAAATCTATTTACTTATCTTCTTTAGATAGTCTACTCTTTCTTAAGAAGAAAAATTACTTGTTAATACAGAATAGTTTTCTTATTTTGAATATACATTTTCTGTATACTCTCATTAAAACCCAACATATTATTCAATGCATACTAAAATTGAACACATGCATTTATGTGTGGGCCACCACATACAGACACCAGATAGGACAAGCTGTATGTGGCTAAGTTCTCTACTATCAACTAGGTCATTCTTCCTTCCTCTAGACTGTTCTATGGATTACTGGCCAAGACAAATTTGTTGCCATTGACCATAACGCCAAGATGGAATTGGTAAGTATTACTCACCAAAACGTCAAGAGTTTTTAGTTGGAACCGTACCGTTCCCCATTTTTCCCCCTCTGTCTCTATTCCTTTCCATATATTATACTAGTTTTTCTCTTCCACTACATCCCAACCTCCTTCTTGTGCATATTGTTTATTTCTTCTCTTCACAGTATTTGACACATGTGTTGATAGTAGGTCATTAATAAATAATGCATTTTTTATTGTGTATGTAATGTGCGAGCCAAGGTAGTTAGGTTGAAGGTAATTTCATATATGGTAATCAAAAAACAAGAATGACCAAACCTCATTACTATATAGGCTTTTAACAGCAGGTTTAGAAGTTTAGATTTGATGCAATAAGTGTGTGGTTCCTATTGGACTCTAAGGAAAGATGCTTGGTATCAAATACACTTTGTCAAAGATGTTTCCTGCAAGAGACCATGGATGTAATGTTCCTTTTAAAAATTTTCAGAAAATCATAACAAAAAAGAGGCTCCCTCTAGTTATTTTCTTGCCCCAGGAATCAATCACCACTCTAAATTTCTAAAACTGCTAACAGCCAGCCAATAACGTCGAGGAGAGGTCGCTACCAACCAATAGTTGTTTGAGTTGCCTCTGTCTCAACTCCCCCCATACACAAGCCTACCCTCACCACAACATCCCAGGAGGCCAAGCAGAGCAAGTGATAAGTCCTGCATGCAACATACTAGTTCAGGAGCCTCAGTTTCTCCACCAAAAACATATCCCCATGGGAGTAAAATGACCAAAAACGAAAAGTAGCAAAAGCAATTATTCTTGAGAGGGGCGATTCAGATAGAACTCTCTGGGACACAATTTTTTTACTTTGGATTCTACTTATTGTTTTTATTCATTACTTAAAAGAAAGCTTCCAAGAGAAAAGGAGAAGATACAATGTGGCATATGTGTGCCTAGGAAAGAATTTTCGTTTCAATAATAACATACCATTTCTTGTAAAAACCAATATATCGGGAAAACAAAATGTTAGGGAATGTTGTATAAGAAAGAATTTGCCTGCTGTTTATCCTGAGTTCTTGGAAGGGAGCATTTAAGCCCCTGGAATTTACATACAATCTTCACATTTGGGACTCTGAGACCTCACCCTGTATGTCTCTTCCTTGACTTGTCCTGATCTCTATCCTTTATAATAAAACTGTAATCCTAAGTATAGCACTTTCTTGAGTTCTGAGTCATTCCAGCCTACTACTGAACCTGAGGGGATGGTGGAGGACCCTGAATTTACAGCCTGGGAACCCCGGAGCTTGCAGCTGTGTCTGAAGTGAGGGGAGTTTTGTGGAGGGCTGAGACCTCTACCTACAAGGTCTGCACTAACTCCAAGTAGTTAATGCCTGAAGGGTAAATAGCAAATTGAGAAGAGAAATAAAAATATTAGGAGCTTAATTATTAATTCCCATTCGTGAATATTTAATTAAACTTTTTGAAATCACCCTGCTAAAAACATTTTAACTGGAGCATTTATTTCATTTACCTTGTGCCATGTCAGGTTGTATTATTCAGGTAGCTTCATTTTTTTTATCTTTTCCTACCCCCCACCCCAGAAAACGGAAAAAATGACCCAATCTGGATTATAGTCATTTTGTGATAAGGTATGGTGATAACTGCGACTGTGAGCACTGACCACTTATAACAACAATAGTAATAATAATAAATTGTCAACCTGACCTAAGCCACAGAAAAGAAAGAATAACTGTCTTTAACTCATAATTTTTTATCTTCCCACTCCTCTAATGAAAAGGAGTGATCCTCTATTTGCTTAGAAACCCTTTTCAATGGCCCTGTGATTATATTTAATTTATTCAGTAACCCAGACTGTTATAAAGCTAACTGAAACTAAGTTCTGCATAAGTAAGCAAATGTCAGCATTTCCAGATCTTCTTTAGGCCACTAATTATGGACATTTTTTGCACTGCCTAAAATTGCCGTGATCAGTACAGTTTTCAAAATTTTCATTGACAGTTCAGTAAAAGGATACAATGCCTTTTTCACTCAATTAGTAATGATCTAAATTAACAATAACCCAATCAAACCTATAATTTCATTCCATTTTCATTACAAGTAACATCTTAACTAATTTTTCATTTAATACAATTTACCAACAACAACTAATCAGCATATAACACAAATTTCTCTTGATATAATTCCTAATATAATTCTATTCCTAATTCTTATTAAATTTTTCTTCCTGTAACAAATCTTTAACTTGTCATCATTCAAACTCTCACTAACTCTATGTGTATGCACACATGTGCACATGCCTATGAACATACACACACATCAGTTCTCTGAGCCATATACCTTCTGTAGTATTTGAAGGTATGAGAGGTCGAGGGAACTCAAAATAGATCTTTTAGGTTACTAATGTGGCAAAACCCCCCACACTTAATTCCAGGTCTCTATAGCAATAATAACAAATACAACAACAAAGATACTCTTTAATATCCTAAATACTGGGTTTGAAAATGTAATCAAACAGTAATTCTAGTAACAACACTGTCACTTACCAAGGATTCCTGACAGCTGATTTGCTCTTTATTGGCATTCTCTAGGATACCCTGATTCTCAGGTAAGTCCTTTACATGATAGCTAACAACTTCCTAAGAATTATTTTCTAAATATTCCATCTATAGTGTGTTCTTCATCAAAGTACTCTGATTCAATGGCTCTCGTGTACAAACTGCTTGCTTCTCTATCTCAGTGGCAGATAACCATGAGTCTATCTTGAAATTTTATGGACACATACTATTACAGAAAAACCAAGGACTTGAAGACAGAGGGAGGTCGTAGGGTACGTGTGAGACCAGGGAATGCCCACAGAGAAACAAGCCAGCTTTTGGAGGATCTGATGACAAAGTTTAAGGAATTACAGTTACAGCAAAGCCATGATGGGAGACATCAGGCCCAGACAATAGCATATTCTTTCCTTTAAGCCTCAGTTTAAAAATAATTATGATCAGGAGTCAAGAGGAAGGAAGAGACATAAGAAACTAAAATGATATTTTGACATTTCTCTTATTTGTATGCTGAAAATATTATTAGCCAACTCCCATAACATAATGCCTAGCACCATCTATAGGAGATGAGAGCCTTTGAAACTCTAAAGGTCTTAGAGTGAACTATCATGCAAAGTCTTGGAAATTCTCAGTTAAAAGAAAATGAACATCAGGCATGTCAGAACACTAAACTAATCTGCACAGAGCGGTAACATCAAAAACATTATCTTTACTACTATATAAACCGTTGTATACTGACTACATGAAAGCCCATAACACTGAGAAACTCCAGTTACTTGGACAGACTTACAGGCCATTCTGATTTAGGAAAAAACTGAGATTATAAACTACCATTTTAAAGCTAGATGGTTACAATAAATGCCGGGGAGAGGAAATGTTATCTCTTCTAGGTCCCTGGAAGGCCCGTTGTAATAAATCACCAGCACGAAGTTAGGGGGCAGTCCCAAGATCATCCTCACTTCTGACATCAATTGCAATTTCAGGGTTCCCAAGACCACCCACAGGTTTAATAATTTTCTAGATGGACTCAAGTCACTGAGAGCTGTTATGCTCATTGTTAAGGTTTATATATGAAAGTATATAGATTAAAATCAGCGAAGAGAAGATACAGATGGAACAGAGCCCAGAAAAGTCACACACACCAAGCTTCCAGGTGTCTTCTTCCACTGGAGTTCCACTGGAGTTGTGGGAAGTGCTAATTTCTCCCAGCAATGATGTGTGATAACATGCATGGAGAATTGCCAACCAGGGAAGCTCACCTGAGCTTGGGTGTACAGAGTTTTTATTAGGGCTCTAGCATCAAACGTGGTTGACTGCCCACGTGGCAGACCTGTAGTCTCCTGATAGAGCTCATATTATGTGGCCCAAAGCCCTTACAATAAATCGCATTGTTAGACCATCTGGTGTGACCTAGGACCCTAAGTAAACAAAGGTACTCTCCTTGGACAGAGCATTCTAAGGGCTCAGAGATTACTTCCTTTGCTGAGGACAAAGTCCAGACCTTTTTTGCCTCCTACCACCTCCACCACCACCCCTGCCTAAAGTTTATTCTTAACTATGCAGCCAGGAGTAGTTTTTTTTTCTGGTCCAGACGTAATCTTGCCTTAAAAGTTTCAAAGGAATTTTAAATTGCTCCTTAATTAAGATTTTATTTATTGAGAAAGAGAGAGCACATGCAAGTGGGGGGTGGTTGAGGAGGAACAGAGAGAATCTCAAGCAGAATCCCCACTGAGTGCAGAGCCTGAGGGGGACTCAGTCACACACGTGAGATCATGACCTGAGCCAAAATCAAGAATCAAACCGGTAACCAAGTGAGCCACCCAGGTGCACTGCTTCTTAATTTTTTAAAAGCATTTTTCAATTATAAGTACCTACTATAAATGAAGAAAGAATTTAGTAAGATATCATCCATGTTTCTAATTTTTCATGTACTAGAAATTAGTAAAACCTTTATCAAGCAAGCTTATATTTTAAAATGTGACTAGCAAATTTATAATTCTAAACATACCATCAAACAGCATATCTGTCTCCTGGGGAGATAATATAATGACTGAGTAGTGAAGAAGCAGAAGCTATGGTTTTATAGTTTTTCACCGAAAAAGGAAAGATACATTGGGGAGAATGTATTTTTCTTCATGCCATAAGTTTATTTACAAACATATTGAGTATGTTGTAGTTTCTTCCCTCATTTGGAGAATGTAAGACACTCATTCACATAGAAGGTACTGGTGGCTCTTATAATATATGTAAGAAACTATCTCCCACGAATGCAGTTTTTATCATAATGGAATTAGATCAAAACAATGATATAGTCTTACTCATATACACACAAACTTGATGTTTCAATATACACTAATTCCTTTTTTAAATATTCCTCTTCTAGAGACAAATGCTATTTATAAGTGTTCCTAATACAGAATATCTATAGCCATGGCAACCGTTACCCCTCTACCCCCAAACAACCATCATATGTCTGTGTATGCTAATAGAAAATTCACTAAAAAACCAAGTACAATATGAAGAAAGAGGAACTCCAATCAAAAGAAATCAAGAACTAAAGACACTGATGCATCAACTCCTTTGGCAGAATAACCCAGAAAGGAAGTATCATTATCATTGCAATCCTATGTCCCTCATAAATATTTTATGAACTAAATTTTTCACACACTTTAGAGGTTAGCAGTGCATTACATTTTTGTCTGCTGCTTGATTTAACAGAATGAAATGCCCTAAAGGCATTTATTAAAACCAGAGAAGGAAAAAAATGCGATTACTGTTAACCTCTGCCTATAACTTACAAAGGCTCTCGTGAAACAAGTATCAAAGTGCACTCCAATCACAAAGTGAAATATGAGCTCTTCTGCCACTTAACACTCACTGTTACTTAGCATTGCACACTAACATTAAATAGGTTTTTGTCAGCTTAAACCATGGCCTCTGTGCTCCAATTTCCAACTTCGAGAGTCCAACTGCATTCATAAATAATTACCAAAACTTGGAAAGGTTTATCTTTTAGCAAATACTGAGTTGTTTGCATGCTTGTTCTTCTAACTGAACTCAAGGAGCATCAACTATAAGTGCTATGCAACACCAGCTCCCCAAGTATCACCAACACAACCTCTGTTGATATGACAATTCTGAGGCTTTTTGCTCACTGTGGTAAAGACTGACAAAGATTTCTATGTCTCAGTGGGGAAAAGGCAAGGAGATAATTTATGGAGAATCTGAAGTTTGGTTTTGCTGGGCCTTTCAGTGCAAGGGGATGATTAGAATTCCTTGTGCACAGATTGTAATATCACAGTTTAGAATTGCTAGAAACAGGGCTCCTGGGTGGCTCAGTGGGTTAAAGCCTCTGCCTTCGGCTCAGGTCATGATCTCAGGGTCCTGGGATTGAGCCCCACATCCCACATCGGGCTCTCTGCTCAGCAGGGAGCCTGCTTCCCCCTCTCTCTGTGCCTGCCTCTCTGCCTACTTGTGATCTCTCTCCTCTCTGTCAAATAAATAGATAGATAGATAGATAGATGATAGGTAGATAGATAGATAGATAGATAGATAGATAAAATCTTTTTAAAAAAATTGCTAGAAACAGCAGGATAAGGATTTTAAGGTCAAGGGTTTGGGAGTTTGGGGGCTTCAGTTGCTCTTTCCTACTGAAGAATGTTTGGGTCTTTCTGGAAGTTCCCCTGATCAACAGCCTCCTAGAATAAAATTATTATGTTAATGAAGGCAATGGAATAGTAAAATCATGTTAAGTAGACAGTAAGCTGCATTGTGTGGAGGTAGTTTGAACTTCAGTGTCCTGCTAGTTGCTAAAGGAAGGCACAAAGCTGTATCTTCTGTGTCTCTAAAGTGGAACCATAGCATAAAAAAGTTCTCTCTGCGTATGACCAACTTAAACGGATATACAAGATGAAAACTGAGACCTACACAATTGCTAATTAGGCGTGGGGGTTCTAATTTTCGTAACAAATGCATGTGTGCAAACGTATTCAGAGTTGAATTATATTTATTAACAAATGTCTTTGTGCTTTTAAAATAGGATCTTACTATATCACTCCGTTTTGCACATATCATTAGAATTATATCAATTGCACAAAATAATGTTTGAAATGCCCTGCTACAGAGAAGCATATGAGAAAGAGTCAGGAAAAAATTCACTAGCAAAGTTGAATAAAGAAAAGAGATGCTAAGGAGAGTTTTGAAAATAAATTGGGAAAGGTATCTTTAAAAGGACAGAGTACATCTATACAATGGAATATTATGCCTCCATCAGAAAGGATGAATATCCAACTTTTGTATCAACATGGACAGGACTAGAAGAGATTATGCGGAGTGAAATAAGTCAAGCGGAGAGAGGCAATTATCTTATGGTCTCACTTACTTGTGGAGTATAAAGAAAATCATGGAGGGCATCGTGAGAAGGAAGGGAAGGGCGAATGGGGGGAAATCGGAGGGGGTGATGAACCAGGAGAGACTGTGGACTCTGAGCAACAAACTGAGGGTTTTGGAGGGG